>VZRU01004672.1:39430-124966 GCA_013398155.1 Pedionomus torquatus
CCCCCACTTACTTCTTTTACCTGATCAAGGCTTCGTGAGCGTTTATCACTTTGAAACATTAAAAGCTCCTTCTGCAACAGAGCCAGACCGAATGAGGACCACTCACCAGAGCCCTCCAACGGATCTACTCAGTTCAGGCTGCCTACGCTTTGCCTAAGCATGAGAAAAATCAACATACAAAAAATGTGAACCAAAAAAACAAAAAAAAAAAGAAAAGCCTCCCAGACATCACCCGAAGCCAGAAGGACGTACCTTGTAGGCGATGCTGTTGAGAACTTTCATAGCCAAGTCGGAGACGTCAGGATAGGGGTCAGCAGCCAGGTGAAGGAGAACTCTCCAAATCTGGGTATAAACACTGTTGAAACTCACACCTAAAATAATAATAATAAAAACAAAACAAAAACAAAAACAAAGCCCCACAGCACATGACAATCCATCAACTCAAATGCTTTGATCTTATGTGAGAAAATTCATTAGAACTCCAACCATCCCAGTGACATCCAGGAAAACATCAAGAGAAGAGCTCACAAACACCCTACACGGGCATTCTGGCCCCGGTTTGTCTTTCTCTGTGAACTCTGCAAGGGCTTGTTACACACAAGTGGGAGCAGGCACTACAAAGTGAAGACTACCTAAGGAAGCTTCAGTCGGACCCGCTGGATTCCCAGGCTCCTGAAGCAAATCATCTGGAAAGGCCAAATGGATAATGTCTTTGGATCTCCTCAGCTAAAAGGTTAGAGAGTTAACCAAAGTTACTGCCTTATATCTTCCTGGTTATTTTTATTGTTGTTTTAAGCAGTAATGCTCAGCTTGAATGTTCAGGGGTTTATAGATTCTCTAAGTTTACTAAACATACCAATGTTAAAAATGCAGCTCTAGGACCCGCACCCTGGCGAAGCAGAAAATCTGACCCCGCTCTTCCCTCTGGCATTCGCAACCCTATCTCAATTGCCAATTTGTTATTTAATGAGAGTATCTGCCATTTGGTATTTCAGCAGAAGGGACCGACAGATTCAAAGTACAAATCAAATTAATAAGCATTTGCAACAACCGACAAAGTTCTGTGAACATTTTATTCTCCTGCTTTTAGGCGAATCTTTAATTTGTCATTCTTTCTTCGAACCCTCACAACGTCTAACAGTTGTAACATCGTTGTTTGGGAGTTGAGCCATTTGGACAATATTAAAGTGGTTGCACTAACAAAACAAAACAAAAAAAAAAAGGAACTAAAATAAGAATTTCAGATGAGTCACGATCAGTGGTAAATGACAGATCAAGCTGTTGCTGCATCTCCCTTCATGTTTCTGGAGGCATCTAAATATAAAGTGTTAAGGCAGGAAGAAAGGGTTCAGTGGTCAACAAGCAGCTTCTCTCCCAGGAGCTGCTGAACCTGATGCTCAGACCAACAGAAAATGCTCTGATGGGGAGGTGTGTGTCCCCCAGAGCAGGAGGTTGGAAGAAGATGATCCTTAAGGTCCCTTCCAACCTGAACCGTTCTGTAAGGTCTCTGCTCAGAAGAAGGTTAAGGACTCCCAACCCTACAGCGTGGTGACACGGTGCTCATCTGTCTTACAAAATCAGGGAATCATCAGAGTTGGAAGGGTCCTCTCGAGATCACCCAGTCCCACTCCCCTGGTCCAGCAGGGTTGCCCAGAGCACATCCCTCAGGGCTGCATCCAGGTGGGGCTGGAAGGTCTCCAGAGAAGGGGACTCCACACCCTCCCTGGGCAGCCTCTTGCCAAGGCTCTTCTCCAGGCTCCTGACCATTTAGGTTTTATTTTTGCAATTGTCATGTTCACCCTAGAGGCTTCTATTGCCAGGAAAAGGAAAGGAGCAGGGGGGAAGGAGAAAGAGCAAGAGGCAGAGAGACAAAGAGGCAGTGAAGCAGCCGGCAGTAATGTCACCTGGGGTCTGCTCAGAGCTCTGCCTCCTGCGTCTGAGCTCGTGCTAGAAGGTACATAAGGACCCATGGGAAATCTGAACAGCTTGATTTCTTTCAAAGCCCTTTAAAGCCAGTAAAAGGAAAGGCAGAGAAAGGGAGAGCGCGAGGGTACCCGTCAGATTTCCCAGTGTCTCTGATACCCACCTCACCCGTGACGCAGCCATGAGGAAAAATCCCAATGACATTTTTTTATACATCTAAGCATCATGAAAAAAAAAAACCAAACCCAAATTAAAACAGAACTCCACCAGTGCAACTCCTCATTCACTCCCAGCCTTTGAAAAGAACAGAGGGAATTTCTACAAAGGCATCTCGGGCTCAGAGCTGGTGCTTGAAGGACCGATCTTTTCTTCTGCCACCCCCTGGCCCCATCGGTGATGTTCGTTGCACTGATTCAGCCGAGTGACACATCTGACACCGCTCCCCGTAAAACCCCAGCACCGAGGCAGTGGGATAATGGGAGGCAGCAGAGGTGGCGGGAGGAACAGCAGCTTGATTTCATGTAATGGACTAAAATGCAAAAAATATCCACAAGATGCAAACAAAGAGCCGAGCAAGGGGGACGGGGTGTTAATCTAAGCAGACAGCTCTGTAATTAGTCAGACTGATTCAAAGCCAGTTAAATGGACCTTGCAGTATAGATGTATGTTTACAAAATGATTCCTCTCCGCTAAGAATGTCAAAAATAAATTGCCTGCCTTTACTGACGGCTTTGATTTTCTTCGCATATGCACAACTCTTAGTTGAGTTCAGCAGCATCACGCCTGTCCCCCGAAGGGACCTGGCTGGGGTCCTGCTGCCACGTCACCGACTGCAGGAAGGGCAGAACCACGCTGGATGTCAAAATGAATGCTCATGGTTTCACTTATTTTTGACCCTCCAGCCTTTGTTGGGGTTTCTTTCTAATCCCCCATAAAAATCCCTGCAGTGGTTCCAAGCCTGGATCTCCAGAAGAAGGTGCGGTCCCCCTCCCCTCCCCACCCAAGGCAGCAAAAGCTGCCCCAAAGATATCCAAAAGCTGCCCAGGTGCTGATGCCCCCCTGAGACTGATGGCAGCTCCTCTGCCTGCCCAGCCCCAGGGCACGGTGAGGCTCAGACTGGAACTGAAGCATGCAGCTGAAGCATTTCAGGCTGAACGGTGCCCAAGGATGCGGGTATCTGCTTCCCACCAACACTAATCCCGCATCAACCCGGCCCCAAGTCTCTCCTTGTCCCCTGAGTGACACCGAAGGTCCTGTCAGAGCTACTGGGCTGAAGAGAACATCGGAAATCCCGATTGCTCTCTGAACTCCACAACTGCAAGCAACAGCCCCTTCCCTACAGCGTCTCTTGCACAGACCTGCTGGGCTGGAAGCTGCCATGGGGCCGTGCAAAGACCTTCCTGCACACTCCGACCCCTGACGGTGATTCAAACGGCAAAGCACCAGCTTTTTCACGTTTCAACAGACACCAGAAGCAGCTCATTAGAAAAAAAGTGCTTCCCCGGAGCAGGTACTTCCCCTGGGCCAGGGGCTGCCACAGCCACCGTGACAGCAGCCACCGTGAAGCTCCCACTTCCAAAACCCCCTCAAATCCCTGTACTTTGCTACTGTGCAAGTGACTATTTATAAATCCTGCTGGTTGACCAATTACTGCTCATTATTTCTGTGCATTTAACTATATTGCCTAGGGACAGAGGAGGAGGCTCTACCTCCTCCCAAGACTCCCTCTCTCACCTGCTGCACCTCCCTCTCCACCTGCATCCCTCCTCATCCTCACCGCAGCAACCTCCCACAGGAGGCATTACTTCAAGGCAGCTCTTGAGGGTGGATCCTGCAGCACAGCGAAGAGTGTCCTGCCCCTACCCTCTCCCGCTGGAAAAGAGAACTATTCCCCAGCATTTCATCGCTCCAAGATTTATTTTCCTCCTTCTTTGATCATTCCTTAATATAATCCTTCCAGCGATGCTATCTGTAGGACAAAGACTTTAATCACGCAGTTTAGATATGAATAATCAGCCTCAAGGTCTACAAAACCTCCATCTTCGTTTCTTCCCTTTTCCTACCTTAAAACTCAACAAAAAAATTCCAGGACATCAAGATTAATGAGCAGTTGTAAGGAACAAGCCGCAACGTTCAGCTTCCTGTCCAAACTGATGTCTTCGTTGACTAACCAAAAACTGCCTCTTGCCAGCTTGAAAATGTGGGCCAGAAATAAATGTCTCCTCTGGTAACAGGACCGTCTGGCCGAGGAACAGCCCAGAGAACAGCTCACCTCCACAAAACCGGCCCGCTGTATTGCGGGGGGGCACTACATGGGGACACTTGGACTATAATTAGAGTAAGAAGCTGTTGGTAAGATGGCAGAAGGAGGAACGGAAAAGTTTTCCTCAAGGTTAAGCAAAGAAGAACATTGAACAATGCCCCAGTGTCGGTGGAGAGACCGATCCAGAATAATCCCTCCAGCATCACCTTCCTAAAATCGCAAGAGGAAGAAAGTCCTAACAGCGGCAAATCCGCCGAGGGAACGCAGAGCACGGAACACAGAATTAAACTGTGCTTGAAAACGTCTACTTTTATTACAACAGACTAGAGTTCTGCTCTGGTTTGAGCAAAAGCATCCTTTTCACTGCTCTGCTTGCCTCAGAAATTTGGCAGGGTCATTGCTGCAGAGCCCAATTACCATGACTTCTTCCCAAAGCTGGAGAGTAGAGCAAAACATTTCTTCAGTGGAGACAAGCCCCTCGCCCCAGTCGGACTCCTTTCCACGTTACTCTGCTCTCGGCTGCTCAAAAGCAGTGGTTTATTGCCCACTGACACCTTAACGAGGGGGGTTAGAGTGAGCCTGGGCTGGCAGCGCGGCCGCGGCATCACCGAGGGGGAGCTGGAGCTGGTGGCATTTTGAAATCTCTTTCCTTGGGGAGCAGAGAGAGCAGGCTGGGAGCTGGTGATTCTTCAGGAGAAATGAAAAAAGCCTGGCTTTCAGCAGGCAAACGCTGAAGGTAATGGGATTCTGTGAGAGTTATGAATTTTAAAGACTTCTATAAGCTCCGTTGTTTCCAGCTGGAGATGAGCTCCTCCGATTGAATAGGAATGAGGGAGGCTTTGGAGAACTGCTCTTTTTGTTTTCCCAGGTCTCCCTCGCTCATCTCCAGCTCAGCTCAAGATTCTTCTCCAACGCTGCTGCAAAGCTCTTGGGAGACATGCACAAACCATTGAGCAGACACCAGTTTGCACAGGCAGAAATGAGAAAAACTCAAGTTCTAGCTTGAGATGGGGAGAAATTTCCTAACGTTGCTGTCATGCTTTAGAAGATCCAGTTTCACTACCTGCAATTGAGAGCTAATGAATCGAGCATTTTTTTAATGAACACATGGTTTTAAACTACCACAGGGGCTCAGGGATTCCAACTCCAGCTCAGGAGACCCAAGTCACCGTCACTTCTTCCAGAAAACAGACTAGACACAAGTGCTTCTTCACTCAAGGTAGGTCTATCACCCAGGTGGACTCCTCTCTGAGCTACACCACTCTTTTTTTTCACTGATTTTTGAAGGCTAGAAAAACACAGGCACGTTTGCTGATGACAAAGGAAATATATGCTGCCTCCCCTGCTCCCAAAGCTCTGTCCTTCCACCTGGTGTCCGTGTTACCATCCCCAAAAGCTTCAGGCTGTCTGAAAAACTACAGGTATTTTATAAGCGATGCTGCTGTAGCAATCAGACACGACTGAGAAAGATCTCTGGAAAACAACCACCAAGTTGAACCAGCTCAATATAAACATTCCAGTTTTGTTCTATAAAAGAAAGGCAAACAACCCATTGCACACAAATCAGCCAAGTGCTGCATAAATCCAAGGACAATTTCCCTTCCCTCTGTGCTCCAGCGCTTGGCTCTGCAGAGCTCTGAGCGTTACCCGGAGCCAGGCGCTGGGAGAGAAGGGGCCCATGGAGTGGTGGTAAAAAGCCCATGGTTTTGTTGGTGATGTTAGAGCTGCTTCTCCAGGAGGGAGCACCAGAGAGGGGACTGGAGGCAGCAGCATCACCCAAGGAACTTCTTGCACAAAAGCAGATTTCTGTGAAACATTCAGGTTTTTTGCTTTTAAGACACAGCCTGGGATATCTCCTTTTTTGTGTCCTATTTTAATAACGTGCATATAAACCTGCCCAGGAGATCAGCTAGGTGAGGCTTCCTTGGGTGATTAACAGAGAAAATACGCCTCCATGTGAAAAACAGGCGGGGGCAGCGGTTGTTGCCAGCGTGCCCAAGAGCCCTGGCTTCCCTTCCTCAGCCAAGGGCTCTGCTCTGGAGGTGAAATTCCTCTATATGCTAGATTTTGCACCCAAATTCCTAACAGGACTGGCATCCATCGCAGTGAGGTGCACAGCTGGAGCCTCTCATTGCCAGTCCCTCCACCAGAACAGGGGGGACTCTGCTCCGCACAAAGTCCAACCATAAAAGCATCATTTTTAGTGGGACAAGAGGTTTTGCTGGAGTAAGATCTAGAGGAGTGAAGATCCAAGCTCTCCACAAGAGAGAGATCCAAGCTCTCCACAAGAGAGAGATCCAAGCTCTCCACGAGCTAGTGCAAGCAGGTAAAGGAAGGCTGACACCAAGAGAAGGGTAAGAAGGTCTTCACTCACCTATCAGTGAATTCAGAGAAGAATAAGAGCTGACTCGTCTCATCTTGTCGATGGTCTCGAAGGACAGGATATACTCCTCGTTCTCAGGGCTGCCCAAGGTGCTGCTGGCACTGCTGCTGGTGCTGAGATTCCCAGGAGAAAACGCAACAGAGCTTCCAGCTGCCAGAAGAAAAGGGGGCAGATGCTGACACAAGAAATGGCAAGCGACCAGTTTTTACCCAGGTACAGCAACCCTTTCCTAAAGACTGCAACACTCGACGAAGGCGCAGGCAAACCCGCAACACTGAATGTTTAAATACAGAGGAAACATCAAAGGGTCAGAAAAGATTAAGTTACAAATCCATGCACGTTAGGAAGTTGGAAGGTACCTTTCTGGTCTCCACTCAGAAAGAAATCAGTACTAATGACCAGAAAATTGAAACTAATTATGAGGGGGCTTCTCATCTAAGCCCTTGGAGCTGGCAGCTGGATAACCTGAGCTAAAGTCTCAGCTCATGTTGTCAGAAGGCAGAGAAGAGGTAAAAGGAAAATGAATGAATTCTGAAACGTCTCTTACATTCTTCATTCAGGCTGAGGTTCTGCAAGGACTTGTTCAGGTTCCTCGCTGTGGTAACTGCTCGGATGTTCCCGTAGGAGCTGACGGACCGCAGCCTCGGTGTACACGGACCATCCCGCACTGGTGTCAAACTCCCACCCTCTGCGGGTGCAAAATTTAACAATTATAGGTGAAATCAAAGCCTTTTGGTTGTTTCCCAGCAATAGCAGAACTAAAATAATACCAAGATGAACAGAATTTAGTCACTGCCCGTTGGGCATGAGGGATGACAAAGGATCCCGTGCACACAAGGACCACGTGTCTCTGCTGTTTAGGCTTTGATTTTTTTTATATCCAATAAACTCAGGCGAGCTGAGCCTGGCCAGTGCCTGCAGACCGCCCAGAGAGGCCCTGGCACTCCTCTCTCCAGACACCGTGCCACGACATGCTGCAGACACCAGTCAGGAGGCAGCCTTTGCAGGCTTCTGTCTGCTTCTGCTCATTAAACACCCAGTAAATTTTCTCATTATAAAGACTGATGAAAATCCTGCTTTCCTGACCAAATTTCAGGCCTGGTTTCAACTCTGATTTCACCCGTGACCTGGATACTTATAATTTCCCAAACGTTCTCATTTTCATTCCTGAATACAGGCACAGCACCATGGCTTCAGAACAGCTGTTTTATTTCCCTCCAGATGTGGCTGCAGGATGCTGGTGGGGCAGATGCTTCCAGTACACCCTATTTCAGGATCATTTTGGATAAGGAAAAGCACTACATACACTGCATGCAATGTTTATTTCCTGCAGCAAAAAGGGACAAACGTGCCGAAGCTTATTTTCCGATGCAATCTAGTTATTCAGACAAAAGGGAGATTAAACTACTCATTGCAGAGACAGCACATGGTCTTGTCTCCAAGTTTCCACTGCAACAGTCCTGTTAACCTTCAAGGTTTCCAAGATGCTTAACGTCTGAAGAAAATATGAGGTTAGCAACAATTTCACTAGGGTTTTTCATTCCTCACATTAAAACAATAGAAAGAACAAAAGGGATGGGGCCACAAGCACAGAGCATAAAGCTCTTCACTGCTGCTCGTCTGGAGCTGGTTGGCTCATCGTGTGGTGAAGCTTCTCATTAGGTCAACGTGACATCGGGGTTTCTGGTATAATTTGGGGGGAACCCCCCTGCCCTGGGTCTGGTAAGGCTGTGTGAAGGGAATGCCTTTGAATTTGAGAGGGTGTTCAGTCTCTACATCTTGCCAGTGAACTATAGCTGTGTTTTCAATGGTGCCTGAGCGGAGGATGCGTTTCTCCAGTGCAATATATTACAGTGCTAACAGAGAGCAGAGCTCCCCACCACGCCACTCACCTTTGGAGTGATGGTGCTGCTTGATAAATCACCACCAGGAGCAATTTCATCATGTTGGGCAAACTCTTTAAATAAAAGTTCCCCAGTGCTTTCAGGCTATACATTTCCTGCCCACACAGACACAAAACACCTACCTGTGGCAGCTGGAGAAGGGAGGGGGTAATTCTTCTCTTCTTCCATGAACTGCAGGGCGACGGTGCAGAAATTGCTCTCATACTGAACCACCAAGTGACTTAAAGCCACCACCAGCTCCTACGGAAAGAGCAGAAGAAACAAGTATTTCATGGTTATATAAGTCAGAAACAATGGACCAAAGCGAAACACAGAACAATATGGTCATTACTGCTGATGTTATTGGGTGGCCAGCCAGACTAGTAATTGTCCTTTCATTTCACAGTGTTTCAAATCTAACTCTTCACGAGTCTTTGACACCTGAACAGGCTCTGAGAACCCCAATTAGCGGGGTGGGGTGAGGAGGGAAAAGGAGGTGAAACTTGGGGCTTTAATTAGGTAGGGCTAATTGCCGGGCAGTTGGAAGCAGCAAAGGGGAGAGGTGGAGAGCTGGCTGCGGCTGCTGCTCTCCGTTCAAGGGACTAATCTCCAAAAAGAAAGATTTATGAATCTCAAATAGCGTACAGCATGACATGCAGCTCTCTCTTGAATTAAACTGATTAAATGCTGGAACAAGACAACAAAAATTAATCCTCACAACGCTGGTGACAACTGTCAGGGTGTTGATGTTCCAGTTAAGTAAACACAAGCATTAGGATGCCTAAAGACACCCATCAAGAACAAACCAGAATGTCAAAAACTATTTAACGTACTATTGATGGCGCAGCAGAAATTGTGATTCTCCAAAACCTGGAGAAATTGCTTCGAAACAGTCTGTCATCCGTCCTCGGGCTTTCTAAAAGCAGCAAGATCTTCCTGCTGAACAGAGCACTCGTGTTCTCTCCACAGCACTCACGCCCTCTCCTCTTCCTCCCCCGGGACTGCCACATACTCCCTGTTTCTAGCACAACATTACTGTTTCGTTTAAAAACCTGAGATCCTGTAACATAAAACACTGCAACCAAACCAGCCATCGACAGAAGGGCATCAGAAGCACAGCAGCCCAGCGAGACCTCTCAGTGTTTTGTGCACCTGAAAAAGACTTCAGTCTAATTGCTCTCCTTCCTTATCCCTTGTCTTTACATTCTCTTTAAAGGGGAAAAAAAAAACAGGATATAAAGATTCTCACAACCCCCTGAGACTGCTACTCCTATTTCAGGCATCTGCTCAGCAGAACACAGGAGCTAAACCAGAGACCCACTGTTAAATGCACATTTTGAGCTGAACAACAATCTTGTCAACACCTGGGCACTATGACACATGGCACTTTATGGTATTATTCCCGTCCGTAGGCTCCTTCCTATTGCAAATTGTAAACGAAACGCTGTAATATGTGCAGTGAAAAAGGGCAGGTGGATGAAGGAGCATCCCAGAGGGCTGCTGTGTGTGAGCCCTGAGCCTTCGGCCACCCCACTGCGCCAACGCTGCGGCTTCTGCTGGTGGCGTCACAGGTGCCTGGAGCTTCTCAGCAGGATGTGAGGTTAAGAGGCTTCATGATGAGTCTCATTCATTGATAAATTAACACTCTCTCTGATTAGGCGTAGTGCAGAGCCTGTCAGCACGAATGCCCCCCCAAAGCTGGGTGCCCCCAGCCCTTCCCTACCTTCCTGACCATGGGGCTCCCGTCGTTGATGAGCTGGGCCAGCATCATGGCCACGTTGTGATCGATGGTGGTGGAGTGATCCGTCCGCTCGGCCGAGTTGCCCACAAACGTTCCCAGAGCAAAGACTGCGGCACAGCGAACCTGCGAGACGCAAACACTCATTATTATTTTCCTCTTGTTTCCAGCTCCAGGTTTGCCACTGGGATTTCTCATCCCCACAAACGGCGTCTCTGGAAACCTGGACTCTGGCAGGTAAATAGCGAGGGCTAAATGGGAGCCCATGGAGAGCTAAAACCAAAACAGATTCAGCAAAGAGCACTGAGTTTTAAGTATTCACAGATGCAGGAGTATAGTTAATTTCCCAGAATACCTGGTGACCTTCCCATGGGTGATTTTTCCAGCTGACGTTGCCTAGAATATTAATTAACAGGAATAAGTTACACGGGGAGTTACTGTTGGGATGTGAATCTCCTTAATAAGAGTGTTGAGCCACCACCTTCAGCTAAGGGCTTGCAGAAAGACGATGGAAAAAAGAAAAGGAGAAGAAACAGCAGCTCAAATAAGGGTAAACTCTGCCAGATCCCACAAAGAACGGAGGGATCAGAGGGTTTGGGAATCTCACAGCTCGTCCTGGCAGGGGCTGCCAATGGTGGGGACACGGCATAACCGGCAACTGCGGGACGTGCTACCTAAAGCAGGAACACTCGCTCTGGCTTCTCCAAGAGCAGGTCCCCGTGGGCCATGGGGACAGCCAGCCCGGACACCGTGTGCGCCGTGAGGACAGAGAGTCTGCCCTGGGCCAGATCCCGCCCGGAAAATGGGGAAAAGCAGAGGAAGGAGGTGGAGGATGTGGGACAGAAAAGCTGAAGGTAAAGAGGAATCTAATCTTCAATCTGGGCACGTTAGCAGAGGCGTTTATCTCCTCCTGGTCGTGTAATCTCAGCGGGCTCTGACAGGCTCTGTCAATCACGGCCAGGTTCTGCACGAGAACCAATTCTCTCTTGGAGAGTTTGTCACCCAGGTAAAACACGTTCAATTAAAGATGTATCTTCACACCCACCAGGAGCAGAACAGTTTTCCTACTTGGACAAAAACAATAGAGGGTGGGTTTTTTTGCAACACACTCTGAATTTTGGGATCACATTTTTAACAAGCTTCCAATATGCAAGTAAGCAAAAAGCACGGTGTTTCCTCACTCCCATGTCCAGACTCCAAGGGCTGCACAAACTCCTCCTGTGTCTCTTTGGTTACTTCTCTCGCAGCGCTTGGATGATTTGCCCCACCACGAAGAAAGAGCAATAAGAGCTTTCTTTGAATCATAAAGCTCCTGAAAGCCCCGGTTTTGTAAGCGTTTCTGTGCTCCTCTGCCAGAATCCTGACAATTCAACCGGCGTTTATTTAAAAAGTTAGATTTTTACCTCTGGAATTGGATCTGAGAGGAGACTGTAGAGCTTCTCGTGAGCGCTGTCTCTCACCCCGCACCACCTGGCTGAGTCAAAGTTCTGCCAAATGCGTCCCAAACAAATGGCCACCCACTGACGCAGAAGAGGATGTGGATCATTTAACTGCTCCAGGCAAATAGCAATCAGGTTTCCTTGAAGGCAAGCTTCCTAAAACACAAATCAATGCAGTTTATTTTGGATGACAGCTCCCCACCTCATCATCAGAAAAGAAGATTATTTCCGAAATAGGCAGGAAATCAAAAACAAATAATTGTTCAGTGGCTATACACTGATTTTGTCGCAAAATACCATTCGGAGGCAGCACGAGGGGAAGGACATCTACAGGCTGCTATAGCTAGTTAAATGGTTGAGCATTAAAAAAGCTTCCTGTGATGCATAAAGCCTGGCTTTTCCTCACTGGTAATACTCCTTGCAACATGTCAGAGCCCCAACGTTTATGGCTCATTCCATGTACCCTTCCCAACAACTTTATCACAGCCATCAAGTTTCCACTTGACAGAAACCAGGCACTATTTCTTTAACAGCCCTGGAGGGACAGCTCTGAGTGGCCTTAACCTCTGCTTCCAGGTACACCATGTGTTTGTCACACCTCCTGGGCAATTTTTCTTTTAATCCACACAAAAATAATGCAAAGCAATCTCCTCTTTCAGTTTGCCAGTTCAGGGTTGTGCTTTAAATGCCAGCCAGAACACCGTGATGGAAGTGAAGGCTCAAGGCAGGGGAGAGGCAGGAGGGAGTGAAAGGAGAAGGGTGCCGGGACTCACCTGCCCAGTGGTGTAATTGTTGACAATTACAGCCAGGATAAAAGCCGTCATCGTCCTGTGTTCAGCCTTAAAATAACACAAAAAAGGTCAGAGAACAACTCCATCCCATGCTTTGTGAGACGGGATTATTCTAAGAGCGGTTTACATCACATTAAAAGAACAAGGGAGGGCAAAGTGCGATAGAATTATCTTGTTATGCAGCCCTGTCACCAGTGCCACCAGCAGACCGCCAGGACCATCCTCCCAGCCAGTCCCCCCTTTTATGGGATGCAAACCCCTATTGCAGGAACCCACAGAGACCAGGAGAGCCCCAGAGCTGCCTCTGCATCTGCCTCCAGCCCTCCCCCAGCTCCCACCATCGGTGAGCAATTCATGCCGCTGTGACCTCAGACAAGTTTGCCAATTCCTGCTTGGGTTGGCTCCCTCCATCCCCCAACCAGGAGCATTTTTAATTGCCCTGGTCGCTCAGCAATGCCCTCCCCAGGTCATGGGAGATGAGGTGGGACACAGAGCAGCTGGGACAAGCTTAGCAAACACCTGGAGGGTCTGAATAAAGATGCCGTGTGCTTACTGGCATGTACGGATCTGCCAGAACAGAAAGGAAATACTTGTGACCGTTGTCCTTCACAAGGTCAGCTTGGCACGACTGAAAAACGAGAGAGAGAGAAAAACACAATGAGTACAACAGCATAAACCACTTTTTCCTCCAATGATGTATGAATATTTCTTGTCTTACTAATTTTTCTGAAATCTTATTTTCATTGGAGTAGCCAAAGACAGTGCAAGCCCCCCATGGGGGCTGCCACAAACATCCCACAGGAGAAGGGCTAACGGGGACAGCGGTGTCGGAAGCGTGGAACCCTCTGCCATCCCGGGCACTACAGGAACAAGAACCAAAAATGTGGCCTCCTGATTAGGAACACACCAGGAATTTGCCATCTCTGTCTCACCTGAAACCCTCACCAATAACTGAGAGCCAGCAAAGGCAAAACTGACGTGGAATCCAAATTATTACTTACGGGTAGTTTTGCATTTAATGAAATTAAAATGATGCAAGATTAGATTTTCTAAAAGCCCCTGAATTCTCCCCTTGCTTTTCTCTCCCTGGCCGAGGCAATGAATGTAGATCCAGTTTGCTGATAACTGCTGCAACCTTCACGTTGCACAGTTCTACATCCACCAAAGCAGTGCGAAATCCTGGCCAACCTGTAAGGTTCCCCAGGCAGGAGCAAGTGCCTTGGGCTGTCCCTTCAGGGGACACCACGGTCACACACGCAGCTACCAAGCGCTGAGCAGGAGCCTGCGCTGATGCCTGGCACCCAGCAACGAGCCCTCAGCAGGGGCTGCAGATACCCCAGGGGTCCCTCCAGCCCTCGCAGGATCCCACGGGAGGTTTGGGGTGAGCCTGCTCTGCCTCCTCTCTTTAATAAATGCAGCCCCAATTTACCCTACCTGTGGAAAGTGTGGTTTGGAGGCAGAGCCCTCCCGGGGTCCCTCTGTGCCCCTGCCAAGGGGGGCTCCAACGTGTGGGGAGCGTGGGGAGCATCCCCTGTGAGCAGGACTCTCCTGGAGACCACCATAAACCCAGCACATCCGTCTCTTACAGCCCACTTCAGTAAATCAGTGAGGGTGGGGGGCAGAGGAGGAATTATTCATTCTTTAGATATTTGTTCTTTATACTCTCTCCGATTCCCCATCTGGGCAAGACTAGAGTTTGACAAGAAGGTTTCACCTCCCCTCCACAAAGGAGACTAAAGGCTGTACAATGGTGGTCGAGTCCCCATCCCTGAATACGCTGAAGAGTTGTTTAGATGTGGTCTTGGGGGACATGGTATAGGGGAGAACTTTGTAGAGTGGGGTCGATGGTTGGACTCGATGATCCCAAGGGTCTTTTCCAACCTGAATGATTCTATGTTTATCTGGCCAGGCATTAAGGCATACTCAGTGTTGAAGTGTGTGTCCACACGCAACCAAACCCGCAGAGAACCCCACCACCTGTAAAGGCCCATAAGGAGAAATCCCAGGTTTTCCTGGGGCAGGAGCTGCGGCGAAGCGCCTGGTGCACACCATGGTTTTGCTCCCACCAACTCAAGGCTTCAGGCTGACGTATCAGGGTCAAACCGAAGGAATACATACCACGAAAGCAAAAATTTAAGGGAGGAAATACTGACTTGGCAATGGGCTCCCCCGGGGCTGTGCTTCTGTTGTATGCTTCATGCCAGAGACAGCATCATGTATTTTTTATCAGGCATAGAAGGTGAAGGAGGGAACTAATTGTTGAAAGGAGGGGGGATGGCAGGGCAGGGATGCAAGAGAATATTTGATTGTTGAAGGGAGCAGAGCTGCCAGTTTTGGCAGAGCAAAGAGCAGAGGGAATGGATTGACGCCAGGCTGCAGCGACAAGAGGCTTTCCTGACTCCTCGGTAACGCGGCACAGAACCCGGGCTGCCTTATCTCCCCCCTTCCATTCCCCGAGGGAATGCTTTCTGTTCCTTACAAAACCCAGTCTCCTCGTTATAATGTGGGCAAACACACTGACAGCGAGAAGGCTGCCCATCTCCACACGCATTTGCTGGGAGGATCCACATCCCCGAGGCTGGAGAGAGGAGGCAGCTCCTCCAGAGCCACACTCCCGGCTCCAGCCCTCCCTGCTCAGAACCTGGGGACATCATGGGGACAAATTCCTGATTGCAATCCTTATTACAGGTGTGGGGGGGTGTTCTTTTAAATTCAAGTATTTAAGATTCAGAGGGTGCTGTTTATCAAACATTATCAACATGGGGAAGCAGCACAGGCTGCAGTGTGAGAGAACTCAGAGGATCAGGGACACCTCCCACCACACCAGGTTGCTCCAAGCCCCATCCAGCCTGGCCTTGAACCCCTCCAGGGATGGGGCAGCCACAGCTTCTCTGGGCAACCTGGGCCAGGCTCTCACCANAGGTGCTCCAGCCCTCTGAGCATCTTGGTGGCCCTCCGCTGGACCTGTTCCACCATGTCCATGTCCTTCCTGCATTGAGGACTCCAGAGCTGGAAACAGTGCTCCAGGTGGGGTCCCAGGAGAGCAGAGCAGAGGGGAAGAATCACTTCTAAGCTCTAAGGACATATTTGTTCCCTTTCTGGAGTGAGATCTCGCATCGCTGCCTTTTCCCCCCAGAGCTGCCCCATCCTCACTTCTCATTTGCCCCCTTTTCTGCAGAGCTGGGGGGTGACAGAGTGGACAGAAATCCTAATACAACATTTCAGAGCATTTTGGCTGCTTGATTTCTTTTAAAGCCCAGCCAACCGAAGGAGCAAGGCAATAAAACAGAGATGGGAGGGTAAAGGGGAAGAGCCCTCTCGGCTTGGCTTCACCCCCCGGGGAAGGGAAGGACGGCACCCCACGTCGTGTAAATTATACATGAGCCCGCTCTGACACCTACCTGGGGCTGCATCAAAAAGAGTAGCTTTAAGATGAATAGTTTTCATTTTCTTTGCTTTCCAAAATCCTCTTAGGATGTTAATGAAAATATATTTATAAAACTAAACCTGACTATGCTGGATCAACAGCGGGTAAAAATTCCCACAAATTCAATATTATAGTTCCCCCATTTCAGTATGGAGAATAACAAAAATAACCCCCCAAACAGGCGAGATCCAACTTCTAGAAGCAGTTCAGACAGATTCACATCGGCTTATAATCGTGCCGGCAATTAACTGTGCACATCACTTCTAATAATTTTATATTACTCAACTAATTGCATCCACAAACCACGGAGTCATCTATACGACTACACAAATTCATCTGCAATTACTTACCTGCTTAATTATTAAGTAGAGCTCTGGCGAAGGCCATCTTTAAAAATCTGGGCTCATTTTTTTAAACCTCATCTTGAAAGGGGCTAAAATATTGTAGAGAAGATCAGAACCACAGATCCATGGCAGGAAAAACCTGACTTCTCTCGGGGGTGGTGGTGTGGAACTACTCCTGTGCCAACCACCACATACATTGGATTTGGAGCAGGGTTTTTAAGTTAAAGTCACCAAAAATTATTTCTAGAACAATTCTCTGCCCGAGGACTATGCACAGCCTGTTTGACAACTGACAGGAATGGTCAAAAGGAACCAGGTTTGGTCCCAATCCAAAGGGACCAAATTGAGGGGGAGCACGAGCGGGTGCCCACGCTCCCCTGGGCACAGGTGACAGAAGGGACGAGCACGTTTTAAGCCCTTCCAGCAAACAAAGCGATTTCTTCCCAATGAAGACGCAACCAGCGAGACCTGATGGCTTTTACCTGGAGCACCCGCTCCCTGGAACCAGAGGGGACCTGGGAGATGTTCCACGATGCTACAGCGTTAACAGCCACAGCAAACCTGCTTTCATCCCACTCCGACGAACCCCCCCGGTGTCAGCACCTTATCGGGGTCGCCCCATCCATGGAGTCCCCACAATGGGCTTTTATGCAAGTGGAATAAATTGATGAGAGAATACACAGAGAATACACTGGTCTCCAGACAACCCAGCATCTTTCTGAAGAACCTCAGGAGAAAGGCTCCATTTGAAAGCAACCGGATGAAGCAAACGGTGCCGAAACCCCAAAGCTCACGGTACTCACGCTGTCCACCGCCAGAATTTTGGCCCAGATGAAGACGAGGAGCGGCCTCAGCTCACGAGCTGAGCTCTGAAGCAGCTTCAGGACGTAGGGGAAAATGCCGACAGAGAGGGCCTGGGGGGCAGAGAGGAGAGCAAACCCCGGTGAAGGGCTCGGCATCCCTGCAGAGGCTGCACCAGGCGCTCTGCCGAGATGCAGCTTATTTAACCACACAGTGAGAAATTTGGTAGAAAACAATTTCATCCATTTCTAGTAAAGAGGGGATCCCTGCGTATTTGTCTATTGCTCGTTTTAATCTTGGATGTCACCAGATATTTTCAGACTCGTTTGGTCCACAGAGACTCCGAGTTAATCTAGCTCTGGCTTGTACTCGTTACAGCCTGTGCTATTTTATGCTTCATGATACGCTGCTCTCTCCTCAGCCGGGGCCATTTGCTCTCACAAGTAAACATATTGCAAAAGCTCAATAATTACAGTCTTCCCACTGGAAATTAAAGAGGCCTCTCGCCTTACACAGGCTTTTTACTGAGCCTCTTCCATGGGACTAGAGACGATGCTCACAGGAGGACACGCAACGCTTGAAACCAGCCCCGTGACTGCAGCCGCCCTTCCCAAGGCGCGATGGAAAGGAAACATGCAGGTATCACCCACCCAGTCTGCCCAGTATGGCCCAGTGGGATGGCCAACCAGCGCGATGGAACAGACAAAGGCTGGAGCAAAGGCCACTGCGGCTGACCTGCGACTCTGCTTTGATCTTCCTTCAAATTTATAATCCCAGGGGCTTAAAATCACCTTTAATACACAGTATTTTCCAACCACTGAGGGCTGAGCTGCCTCTGAAAGCTTGGAGAAGGGAGTCTTAGCTGAGATGAAGGAGGAAGGTAAAGCAAACCAGTAGAAAGCCCCATCACAGAGCTATTCCACAACCAGCTGGTGGTTCATCTTCAACATCGTTATCAACAAATAGCTCCATTTACAAGAGTGTTTTAAACCTCTCCCCTGTTTAACCCTCATTTATTACCCACACTGTGCTAGTTGCTTTCCAAAACGCAGAAGGCAGCTGCCGCCTTCTCGGAAGAGCTTATCAAATCCAGAGACCAAACAGATAAAGAGAATGCTGCAGCCAGTGAGCTGAGAGAGCAGATGATACTCCTCTGTGCTGGATTTTATTCTTTATTTTACATGACAAACCTTTTCATTTGTCCCAGATATTTTCTCCTGGTTTTTGTCCCTTCCAAAATTTTACACTGAACTATTCCTAAGGGAATCTTCTCCTTAGGAATGCAAATGAATACCTATCTGGCCTTCTGGATTAATAAACCCCCCCCTTTTTTTTTTAGGGATGCTTTCTCCATTTCACACGCACGAAGAACAAACAAAACCACCAGCCAGTTGTCAAACCTGGGGAATATCTTCCCCGTCTTCCTTCCATAAATCATCATCTGTATTTTTTCCCCTGCACTGACAGAAATGAGACTTTTACAAAACCGTAAACCCAACCTCCACGCACCAAGCTCACTGCCCAGGGACCCAGGTCCAAAAACCTTCCCAGCAGGTCCAGCGCCCGCAGCCGATGTACCTGGCTCAGCAGCACCTGCGGAGAGAGGGACAACAGTTATTCCTAAAGAGAACAAACCCCCTTGTGACGACAGAGCAAATGTGAGTGGACCTCGGAGCATTATGTGACTCAGAAGAAACCGGGCAAACAAGCTGGAAGACAGACCCTGACCAAGGACAAGTACCACCCCACCGAGTAATGTCACCGGGGGGGTGGTCACACAGCGCCCTCCGAAGTGGTGCAGACACCCGCAGGAGGTTTTCCTGGGAATGCAGCTCTCCCACCTCCCCGGCATCGCTCCGCTGCTTCTCTCCACTCCGCTCCCCTCCCTGCAGCATCGTGGTGCCTGTGCCCCGCAGCCCCGCTCCATGGAAGCAGCCCCTGTGGATCCCAAATATCACCTGCCCTACATGACTGTACCCGCAGGGAGGATCCGAAGGCGAGGGAAAGTCCCAGCCTCCCATTTCTCAAAACAGCTCAGGAGCAGAAAAAGAGGCTTTGCTTTCCTCGGCAAATCGATGTAAGAGACTTAAGAGGGAAGCAAAAGGTCACACCAGTCGTTAATAAAAATCTCATTAAAACAGAGTCTGACAACGATAATGAGGTGGTAGTTTACTGGCTTATACCTACCCTGGTGTGAAATATTAACAGACAGACTTTCAGTTCTTAATCTCCTTAGCAGATGTAAGATATCGGAATGCACCGTTTAATCCTTAGTTTCAATTGAGGAACATCCCTCAGCGCGGGTCTCAGGGAGAGAGACTCACTGATTTACCTCCCCAATTCCATCCCCTTCTCGGTGTTTTTCCACACTGCATACTCAAATGAAAGTATTTTTCAGGTTTGATATTGAAGAATAACTAAATGATGTGGTTTGTAGCTCATACTATGGCCAACTGACACTGAAGTTGTGCAGAGAAAGTCCAGTGGACGACGGGAGGAAGTGTTAACTGTTCCAAATCGTTTCACCTCCAAATATCAGAGCTCAGGTCTCGGGACAGGTCATAAGAGAAAGGATTTTGGTCATCCTGCCCTAGTTGGCACCAGCCTATTCCATAACCTCGCTACAGGACTTGGCACGATTAACAACGTGCTTTAAAGATGCCCAGGACAGGAATAACGGGGGCAGCTGCTGGAGATTAAGCAGCAGCAGAAACCAGGGCAGGGTGGGAGCTGGGGCGGCTGAAACGACAGGGATGGGATGGGCAGAGACCTGTTCAGATAATACAGCATTATAGCTGACCTTCAGAAAAAAAAAAAAAGACACCTAAATCCACAAATACTGTCATAGCTGGGAAAAACAAAAGGATGTAATTGAAGAGGATTTCCAGGTGAAGACACCAAACCGCATCTCACCACTGCCTGCATCCCACAAGAACCTTTATCAAATCGTGTCTAATTTTAGAAGTTCCATTTCATTACTTTCCAAACTAAAAAAGCCATCAGTCTCTCTCAGGTTTTTATATTCCCACTTCCCTGACTGATTTGCACAATAACCTGAAGCCAAAACTGACACCAATTCTAGAGACATGGATGAGGACGTGGGGAGCCTATGCACAGTTTATGAACTTTTAGTGAAAAGGTGGAACGGCTACAGCATCACCCCGCCTCCCTCCCTGAGGGACATCTGCCCCTCATTACTCCTAAAAGGGAAGCTAATTATGTCCACACATGCAAATTAGAGATTAACCAGAACACAAGAAGATAATATAGATGTCCACATGGGAGTAGGAACGTCCTGACAAACACAGGATGGAAGGAGGGGGCTACAGCAGGGCTTTTTGTGGAGTAAGGGTACCCCTTGTCCACGTGCACTGGAGCAGGAGGTACCTCCACGAGCATCCAGCATCTCCTCGGGCTCCTCAGCCTGCGTGTGCCACCTTCTCCTTGGTGACTCCTCTCTCCTCTGCACCGGGGGCTGCCTCTGGCCAACCTGCCCCACGCAGCCAGAACGCAGAATGGAAAGCAACTTCTTGAAGTCAATAAAAGGCCATTGACAAAGGACCGTTCCCCTGTCCTTGACACATCCAACCTTTCACGGCTGGCATCATGGCCCTGGCATTCAGACACCTTCCTTCCCCAGGGGCACACCTCAAATGGGAAAAGAGCCTCTGTCAGGCCCCAGCAGCAGAGTCCCAGCGCTCCCACGGGGTCAAAGCCAAAAGATGCTCAAAAGGGGTCTGAAATACACTTCCTTCCCTCTCTTTGTCAGCTGGTCTCCGAATCAAAGCACCTCAAACCTGTTAATAAGGAATCTTAGTCCACTATACAATAAATATGCTTTAATTATATAAAGAATTACATTGTTCTAGCTCCCTTTTGCTCCAGGAAGGAAAGCAGGTTCCTTTGCCAGGTGACCTCTCAATTCCACTGCAAGGTTAAGTTACCCGCAGAGCCCTCTGCTGCCAAGTAACTCACTGGAAAGCAGCAAAGTTGGTGCTGGAGCAGGAATCTGCCTTCTCCCATTGCAGCGACAAGAGATAAACCATACACAGGTTTACCCAACCAATCTCTCCAGGCTCGGGAGGCTCAGGGCAATAATGGTTTGGTTGAGCAGAGATTGATGGTGCTGTCAGTCACAGAACAAGCTGGTGGCTAACAAAGGAAGGTGAGTCTTCTCCACTTAGTGAAAAAAGAATCCCATATCCTCGTACAAGGGACTGGAGGAACCACGTTCCTTTAAACAGAAAGGTTTTTGCTACCACAGGTACCTTGACGAGGGTTTATATTTCTGTCAATACAAACTCCTGGGGAGGAGAAGACAAGAGCAGATGGCAACTGTAATATCTGCCTTGCCATAAAAGATTATTTGAAATGAGGTGTTATGTTTCTCCTGGATTTACTTCTCCTTTATACATACGAATTTTGTCTAGTCTAAGCCCATGCCTACCACTGCTCTACACTGCTTCCAGGCACAGTCTTCTGAGACTTGTTTCTATGTTCTTGCAGCAAAATTTCAGTGTCGCATTAAAGGGAACGTTTCCCAGGCTGAACCAGACGGATAAAGAGCCATTTCCAAACTAGTTACCCTGCGGTAACTTCTACTCCCTGAAAACAGAGAGAGGATCGGTCTGTGCCCGACAGAGCTGCCACGTAAGAGGAGAGGCTACGGGAGAAAAACAAGGGCGATGTGCTACTCCCTGTCGGAGTCTCGCTGCGGCAGAGCAGAGGGGGTGGCAGCAGAGCCAGGTCCTGCTGAAGCTGCAAAGGGACTAGAGCAGGAAGCTTTGCCCGGTGGAGAGCGAGGGATGTGGGGGTAGAAAAGCACTTTGCCTTTATCTGCACAGCTCTAGGAAACACGCCATCGGCTCTAATTAATCCTGAAGGAGCCCACACAGTAGCTTTAGGCACCCAAATGCCATCCAGCTGGTGGGGGGAGCCCTGGGGGGGGCGCAGAGACGGTCGCTCACCTGCAGGACGATGGGGAGCTGCTCTGGGGGGTTGCGGTTCTCCACCCCCATGGTCAGCCACACCTGGAACGCCGTCAGCTGCTCCGCAAAGAAGGGGCTGTGCTGGGGGGAGCCAAAATGGGAATGCAGGTTTGAGTTAAAAAAAATTTAAAAAAGATGTGAAACAAATGGTTTTGGCACCTATGGATTCTCACAGTTTACTGTTTCCCCAAACTGTTCTTTTTTTTTTTTTTTGCAAACATCTGTCTGAAGTTTTTTTAATGTATACAAATTTTCCAAAGACTGACTTTAAATACACTGGGCATTCTCTAATGGAAGTGTTTGAAAAAAGGAGAAGGAAAGAGCAGAGATACAGGAAAAGATACTAGAAAAGGTCTCCGGGAAAGCTGGTTCATCTTTTCCACATACACAGCAGAGAAAACAGCAGTGGATTTATCTGCTCTGCAGAGCAGTTTCACTCCCGTAGCAGCACACGGTGCTGCCTCTGCCCAGTCCAAAGTGAGCAAAATCCAAAAACCATCAAAAACACATGTCCAGCCACATCTCAGCTTTCCCTGACTGCCAGAAACCTCTCCTGCAAACAGGTGCCCATTCAGATGTGCTGCTTTGGGCTGGAAAGAAGCTGCCTCCTATTTATCAGCTTTTTTAATTCAAGCCTTTTATTTAGCTCTCCATCACTTCTGACACCTGTAACGCGGTAAAAAGACTTCATAGAGGCGAACGATCAGATGTGACTGAGCGCTCTGAAATGGTGACAGCCAGGTCTCAGGCACCATTTCTCCAAGGAGGAGTTTCCTCCTCATCAACAGGCGCAGCTGAATCAAACCTCTCACGCAGCAGCGAGGAACTTAAAGGTGGTTTTCAATCTATTCCACTAAGCAAGGTGAGCAGACATTTACCATCTTCCAAGGATATTCCCTTAAACTTCAGCAATTCCAGACTCCACAAAGCCGAAGCGATGCGCTGCACTGAGGTTTCACGTAATGGGTTAAACTGGGCACACAACATTTCAAGATTTTATCCAACTTACCCGAAAGGCAGTTCCTTCCTCTATAATTGTAGGTAATTGGGAAAGGCAAATATCAACTGCAAGATCCCACGCTTGCCTGAAGAAAAAGGTGAGAGAGGAAAGAGAAGTCGTTACAAGTTACCCCTCAGTAATATCAAGGTAAATTTAAATTCTGATCATATAAGGATCTGGACAAAGCAGTGTTAGAAATGCTTAATATTTCTTTTCTTAAAAGAAAAAAAAAGAACAACAAAACAAAAAAGGAAAAAAAAAAAAGACAGGAAGAAGACACAGAATCATAGAATGGTTAGAGCTGGAAGGGACCTTAAAGATTATTGAGTGCCACCCCCTGCCCTGGGCAGGGACACCTCCCACCACACCAGGTTGCTCCAAGCCCCATCCAACCTGGCCTTGAACCCCTCCAGGGATGGGGCAGCCACAGCTTCCCTGGGCAACCTGGGCCAGGGTCTCACCACCCTCCCAGCAAAGAAGTTCTTTCTGGAATCTAATCTAAATCTTCCCTCTTTCAATTTAAGACCGTTACCCTTTGCCCTTGCTCACAAATTGAAATAAACACATTTGGTCTCCAAAGTTCTTAAAACACCTCTAAAAAAGTGAAACAGCTTCTTTTTACCCCAGAAGCGATTACCCCTCCTCTATGCATGGATGTTCCAGGCACTTGTCGCTTGAACACGTGAATTTATGCGCTCTGAAAGGCGAGGGAGTTAAACCACCACCCGCCGGGTTTCTTACACAAAAGAAACTCATTTACTCTCCAGACACATTTGCTCTTCCATGGCTCGTGGCCATCGTGTGTTAACATCAATAGGCTCAGCAATTTTTCCTCTCCCAGGAACATTTGCAGACATAAGGCCATAGGTGATAATCAATACAGTGTGTTTTAGTTACCTGCTCTAATAAGTCCTTAAATCACTCTGTTTTGAGTCAAACAAAGCCTTCCATTAGAACAACCGCCGAGCAAAATCCATCCCATTAGCCCAACTGGCTGCTGTTCTCAGCCCAAAACGATCCCTCCAACTAGATGGAAAAATAAACTGTAAGGCTCTTGCATTATTTTTTTTCCCCCCCTATGGATTCAAGAGATGCAGCTTGTTTTAGCTGCCCCAGACTCCGTCCCTCTTCGTCACGGCGCTCACCTGCCACTTGACAATACGCTGCCAATATAATTAAGAGGTAATCAAGAGATAATCAAAGCACTGGTAACAAATGCTTCCCACATGCTCAATAAAGCCCTATGTTGGAGACAAAATGTTGATGCAGAGCTGATGAGAGAGGGATTTATTTCTGGTTCAGGCAGAGGCAAAGTCAATTAGTGCAAATATAAAGATAATTTTACTTCCAGCAAAGAATAAATATTTCTGCCTTTCGGGTTTCTTGGAGGAATGGGCAATAACAGCCAAAGAAATTCTCCAAACGGTAGAAAACGTCGATACACAGCGCCTTTGAGAGAAGTTTCACTGCGCAGGAGAAACAGAGCTTAGAGATCAGAAATGACTGGTCTTGCTCTGGCTGCCGGAGAAAGGATTCTGAGTAGTCCTTACACCGCAGAGGCGCAGAGAGAAGGGCTCAGCTCCTCGCTCCTTTTAGGTAAGAAGTATCAATACTGCTATAAAAACGTCCAAATCAGCCCCACAAGGTCAAATCTCAAAGGTTTGAAGTGTTATCAGAAGGAACGAATGAAGATTTTAAGAGAACCCTGTCTGTTCGTCTGCCTTTGATCCTGATCCGAGCGTTTCCAGAGCTGGAATCCAGTTCCTGTTGGTCACTGAGTCCAGTCTGGGACTTTTCCCAATGTCTGCTGGTGATGTGATCGTCATCCCGGGAGCTTGATAAGGTTTTGTATACATTATAACTATTTCATTATCTTCTGCTTTTAATTTTCAGTATTAACACTACATTAAAGTAGTTTATTTCATTCGAAATTCATAAATCTCCTTATCTTTTCCTCTCCTTTCTTTTTGGGGGAGGAAGGGCCATCTGTCAGTCTGGTTCTGGTAAATTTGGCTGAAACCACGACAACTTCTTACAGCCATGGGGAAAATACTGGCCGGTGGCGGGGAGGAGCCGTGATCGCCTGTTCCAACCCAGCCAGGGGATGCAGAAAGGTGGGCACCTGCAGATGTGCTCGCTGAACTAACATTGTGCGTTAGCACAAAAATAGGAGATAAATTAGGGAGCAGCAGGGAAGAGGAACGGGTGGCCTTGCGTCCTAGGAGTGATTTATAAGAGCCAACCCGAGAGATCGCTACTTCTCTGCCTCCTGGGTAGAGGCTGCTGTTTGCAGAGCGCTTTGGAAGGTTTGTTTCCCCGCACCGGGTGCAGAAAGAGCTGGGAGATGCCTTGGCATCGCTCCTGCCTCCTCCCTCCCTCCCTGCGCTCCTTCAACAGCCCCAGAGACCTCCCTGTGAGGAGATGACACCGTGATGCATCCACTGAGCAATGCCCTACTGAAATGCGGTGGGGCTTCAGCTTCACTGCACTGTGCTACTAAAGAACGTAGTAGACAGACTCCATCCATCTGCCCCCTCAGCCCAACACCAGTTTCATCACAGCAGGAATGTTTAAACTTTACTTAAACTATATTATTGATGTCTTTTAACATTTTCTCTAATTCTCTAGTTCCATCTAAACATGAGGAGGAACTTCTTTCCTGTGAGGGTGGCAGAGCCCTGGTAGAGGCTGCCCAGAGAGGGGGTGGAGTCTCCATCTCTGGAGACATTCAAACCCCACCTGGACACGTTCCTGAGGGACCTGCTCTGACAGGGGGTTGGAGTGGATGATCTCCAGAGGTCCCTTCCAACCCCACAGCGTTCTGTGATCTCCTTGGTTTGAATTTTATTTCTGGGACCGTTAAATATTTCAAGTATGTTGGACAAGATTTTTCCTGCTTGCTTTTTCCTGCAAGTACAACTCAACAACATGCCCCATTTGATTGAATTTTCCGATTTCAGCCCGAATTCACCTGCTTCAGTGACACGGTGACCTCCCTAAGCCTGCTTTAGGGGAGACAGCTGGGAAGCTGCTCAGACACGGCTATTTTTAAAATATATTTATGGTTATGAATATTTGTGACAACGATAAAATCCTCTTTCCTCCAAGCAACGCATTCCCCGGCTCCAGCCACAACTTCAAGCACACACTTGGCTATTTTTTTCCTCAATTTCTCCCCATTAAACTATCTGCAGCCTGTTAATGGGTCTTGGACACGTCAAGACCAACACAGAGAGACACACAAATCTGGTGAAATCAGCAGCGTAATCTGAACTAATCTGATCCTTCAAATGTCCAACGGTTCCAAATACCCTCTCAAACAGACACTTTCTTCTCGCTGAGCTCCTGAGTCTTTCTGGGGAGGTAAATGAGCCTCATTTCTCTGG
The DNA here is from genome assembly GCA_013398155.1 of Pedionomus torquatus. Taxonomy (NCBI): domain Eukaryota; kingdom Metazoa; phylum Chordata; class Aves; order Charadriiformes; family Pedionomidae; genus Pedionomus; species Pedionomus torquatus. Next base: position 65,797 of record VZRU01004672.1, read on the forward strand.
AAACGGCCGAGCAGCCCCGCGTCCGCTCTCCACACTCTCATGGTCTTCAGAGGCTCCAGCTCCTCTCCCACCTGTAATTGGGTCACTCTATTATGGGTTTCTTTCCAGCCTGAATTTCAAGCTTATTTTATTTCCAGTACGTTACGACTTTCTTTCACCTAGGATTTCACGGTCGGCGTATACACTATTGCAATATTTCTATTCTGGACAAATCACAGCTTTTCCAAAGCGTAATTAAGGTACTTTGTTTTTAATATATGACCTATGTTAGCAACTATTTCCAAACACATCATTAGGTCCTTTCACAGGCCGTGAATATAACTCGCTGCCAACAGCAGCAACATATAAACCATAATCCATCACAGGAGAGATCAAGATGCTGACAGAGCATCGGGCCTCCTATTCTTACTGCACAATAGAGGGAACGTCTCTGGAAGCTGAATAACGGAGCCAGTCCATCAATAGATATTAATATTAATACTTGTATTACAGAAGTGCCTGCAGCAGCCAAAAACCTATGGCGCGAAGCACCACGCAAATACAAACAGCCCGTGCCCAGAAGGGTTTGAGCTGAAGCAGGTGAAACAGAGAAAGGCAAAAGAAGTCAGAAAGCCAAGAAGGAGCAAGCATGTCAGAGCCTCCCAAGCAGGGCTGGGTCACAGGGATCAGCCCTCCCGATTCCCAAACAGGGTGCCCTTCTCAGTGAAGTAACAAGATTGACAGATTGAGGGTCAAATTTTTCCCTCAAAAAATTAAGTGCTCATTTTTCCTTCAATCGTTCAGGTAAAAAGGATCATCAACAGAGCAGGGAGCAGCGGTCTCTCAAACGAATTGACTTGAACAACAATTTAACAGGTCTAAATTTTTAAAAGTTGTTTTCAGAAGGACTAAACAAACAGGAAGAGCAGCTCCTGTCTCCAGCAGCCTCGGTGCTTCCCTTACAACCGCGCCAGACCCTCAAACCACATGATGTTTGAGTGGGACGTAGGAGAATTGTAGGGAGAATTGTCAAACGAGCAGAGACAAAGGTACGGAAAAGAGACAAAGAGGAAACATCTGAGAAGGGGCAGGTGTAACTATTCAGGAGGCAAACTGATCTGCAGAACGCCTCCTGTCCGTAACAGCGAAGACACACAGGAACCCCGTGTTACCGTTTGTGCTACCGTTGTGAATGGAGAAGCAAAGCCCAGGAAGCCTGAGGAGCATCCAGAGAGCAAGGGAGCAGAGGACAATATATGCTTATACGTACTGGAGAAGCTCAAACATCGTACCATGTTTCACACCGCAAGCAACAACCCAAACCTGAGTCAGGAATGCACCCTTGGTGCACACGGGATCCCAGGGAAAGGCAGGAGGCCCTAAACCAACCCAAATCAACAGCCCAAAAAGCACAGGAGAGGGGAGGAGAAGGGGTGGGGAGGTCCCCTGAAGTCAGATGCTGGAGGAGCAGGGGCTACTCATGGTAAAGCCGCTATTTGCTGTCATTAAGCATTAATAACATGTCAGGAAAGAGCCCCGGAGGGTGTTCTTGCCCCTCATTTGCAGACCAAACCGCTGCTGACCCTCTCCTGGAGTCACTCCCCCAAAACACTGTCTGACACGAGAGATCTCTGAAAGGTCCCCGTAAAACAGCAATGAGCAAAACCCAGCCCCCAGCCAACAGTGCAGATGGAGACCCAGCATGACCATCGAATCCCACTGCTTGAAGTTCCCGTTCTTTTCCAGGCTCCCTTGGCCAACTCTCCTGCCCTCCAGGCCCATCACCCAGTTTAGCTGAACAGCAAAGTGGGTTTGGAGGTTTCAGATCACAGATCCATTGGAAAATTCTTGAATGAAAGGCGGTAAGTACACGCAGATGATTATTTTTAGAAAAAATATTTAAGCGAGCCCTAAATTAGTTTCTAAATCTGTCCTCACTAAAAGTTCATCATAATCAACTCAGCCACCTCTGACCTGAGTGGAATTTTCCCCTTTGCAAGGTTTGCTTCAAAGCACACATTTTCTGGAGGACACGGAAATAAAGTGTGTCAAGAGCTTCTCTGCTCCCTTGCTGTCTACTTTGCCAGTGTTTGGGACTCGCAAGGAATTTATTTAAGGAATTTCTTCTTCTGGTAAATCCCCCAGAGCAGCACCAAAGCCGTTATCCCGTGGCATGGTCCGAGGGGCTTTGCAAAGGGATTTGCACACCATCGTGCACCAGGAGAACTACAGCACAGAGAAAAGAAGGTGTTTCTACAACCCCTGATGCCACCACACAAGTCTGTGACAGACAAAGAACGGGATCCAGGTCTTCCCAGTTCCATTCCTGCGGTTCAGCTCCTGGATGGCAACATCAGCTCCAGCTCTCCCCACCCTCCACAGACACAGGTCACCAGCTTTGTGGGAAATAAAGTATTTCATAGAATGGTTAGAGTTGGAAGGGACCTCAGAGATCATGGAGCTCCAACCCCCCCTGCCCTGGGCAGGGACACCTCCCACTAGAGCAGGTTACTCCAAGCCCCATCCAGCCTGGCCTTGAACCCCTCCAGGGATGGGGCAGCCACAGCTTCTCGGGGCAACCTGGGCCAGGGTCTTACCACCTCGGAAGACAATGACAGACCTTAGACCTTAGGCCCTTTTAGGGGCTTTTTGGGACTGGAAGGGGCCTCTAAGGTCCCCCCTTGGGCAGGGACACCTCCCACCACACCAGGTTGCTCCAAGCCCCATCCAGCCTGGCCTGGAACCCCTCCAGGGATGGGGCATTTCTTTTCTATTAGGAATGAAAGAAGAGCTGAAGCTTCTGTATTAGCGAATCGCCTTGTGATGGCCTATGCACAGGGGAGAGACATATGGAGACGGGTATTAGGCTGCCCCGTGCTCTTCCACTTTTGATCACCACCAGCGAAGCACAGCGGAGATTTAAGCACTAACGCTCTTTCCCGACTCCGGTGCCTGAAATCTCCCCGGGGCTCTCACTTACCACATGGCGTGCATGTAGGTGGGCGGCAGGCGGGGGCTGCTGACGGGGGTGCAGTTGTAGGATCTCATAATCCTTTCTGCCAAGAGAAAGTTGCGAAATAAACTGGCCACGAGCAGGTCTTGCCTGAAGAGCTTCTGGAAAAGGTCTGCAAAGAGATCACATGAATTACGAAACTTAAGTACCATAGGTGATACACACAAAAAATCATCTCAAATATAAAAACACATTAGTATTTTATTCCGGTAACAACGAAACTACAACAGTTTTGCAGTGACATGGTATGACAACGATTAAAAGCAAATCCTGCCTTCTGAGTGCCCTTAAAGCATCAGTTACCCTCCATTTTACATTCATACGATTAAATACTTTCTACCTCAGGTCCTTTTTTGCCATTCCTGGATAAAATTTCTCTTCTGGAATTTCACTTAAACTCAGCCTGAGCTTTTGGAAATGACTGAGGGAGGAAAGGACCTCTGGGTACTGTTCAATCAAGAGCCACACACCCGCTACCTGGCAGCTCGATGTGCATACTGAGAAGCCAAAACGAATCCTAAAAGACAGCAGATCTTTTAGAGAGGCCAAGAAGAACTGATGCTGCAGCGAGCAGTAGAGAGCACAATCGGAAAACGCTTCACAAAGGTGGGCAGCCGTGCTCCAGAAGCAGGAATACACGGCAGAAACGGGGAGAGAAACGGGCTGAGGGTACTCGTGGGACACAGGCAGCCTTACCAGCAAAGAGCAAAACACCTTTCTTTATGATACTAACAAAAGCTGGAAGAAAAGAGATTGCTCTTTACAAACACAGTAAGAAAGAAAATGATTCAAGCGAAAGCAATCGCATTGGCACTAGAAATAAACCTGTCTGGTTTCTAATGATCAGGGCGCTGAAACGCTCCTGGTAGAAAAGAGGGACTGTGAAATATTTAACTAGCCTGAAGATTCAGGCTGATCTGCTTTTTTTTCAGCACCAGGCTCTAATTTTCTTCTTATTGCAGGGTCTCATTTATCTTATTCCTCATCCTTCTACTTTGAATAAGCAACACTCAAAACTCCTGCTGAAAACTCAATTCTCCTGCCCAAACCTTACCTCTGGGCAAGACGTTCCAGGCAATGGTGTCTGTGATGGCGGTGAAGATCCAGTTCAGCTCCCCCAGGGGAGTTCTCCGGTCATTCAGCCTTCCCGGAATCCTGCAAATGGGGAAAAAAACCCACAGAGTAGGATTCCTCTTGATTTTAACCCTAAGCCTCAATCAAGGCTCCCTGAGGACAGAGAGGATTTTGTCCTGTATCACCCAGACCAACACTAGAATGTTTTTGCCTAATATTCACATTTTGGCATTCACTTAAGCTGCTTAAAAACCAGGACATACAAACTACAGAAGATGCAGAATGAAGCTTTAAAAAAAAAGAGAGAGAAAAGTAGGGAATGATGTCACACAGTGAGAGATTTAATGTCATTCCATCTACGCTACCGTGGAACAACTTGAACATTGTGGATAAACAGCTACGAGAGAAAAAAAACAAACCTCGGTGCCAACAAATACTTTACACAAGTGGAGAAAGGAGGAAGAGCACTTGACCATTAAAAGAAAGGGAAGGGATTCAGACTTCATCTCTCAAAGGCTCGAGGCACAGGCACTTCACAGGAGCAGGAGATATCTGACCCTTCTGAGGAGCAACCTGGTAGAATTCCGTAGCCCGAGAGAAACAGAAGGTCAGGGCAGAAAAAGAGGTTCCTCTGGGCTTAATGTTTCTGATTCTAAGCATCAATAACAGAGACAGCGGCCTGATGGGAGCGGATTTGGTGAAGGTGGAACAGCAACGTTCCACCACAAACCCTGCTGGTCCCGGGGCCGGGCTCTTGCTTTTGCAGACTGATAAAAGTCACTCAAATTTATTTTGTCCGGGAACTGAACAAAGATCTCACAGCACATTTATTCACCTGTAACACGAGGTGAGGTCCAAAGGAACCAGGGGACCAAATGCAACCTGATTTCTGGGACTGGAGTGACCAAACCCTGACCTGCTGTGGCTCAGCCCCAGCGCACACACAACGCGTTACTGAAAGGAAAGCAGCTGTAAACTCTTCTTCAATATCTCTCCGCTTTTGCCTCCATCCTGATCAGCTTTCCCAAATACCCTTTTCTAATGCTTATTTGTTTTCTCCCAAAACAAATATTAGATATTAGGAAATATTTCTTTCCTGAAAGGGTTATCAGGTATTGGAACGGGCTGCCCAGGGAGGTGGTTGAGGCACCATCCCTGGAGGGATTCAAGAGAGAAGTTGACTTGGTGCTCAGGGATATGGCTTAGTGTTGGGTGGGGTGGTGTTTATGGTTGTTGGGTTTCTTTGGATTTTTTTTTTTCCCCCCCCCCATTGGTTGGACTAGACGATCTTAAAAGGTCCCTTCCAACCTAGGTGATTTTGTGATTCTGTGAAAACAGGAAAGAAAAAGAAGGAAACAAACTCAAAACCCCACGAAGCCAACAAGCCAAGCCCAAGAGCTCCATCCTGGGCTCGGATGCTCCAACCCAGCCCCGCACCCTCCAGCTTGGCTCTTTTTCCCCTGAGCGAGTATCAGTGAGAGGACAGGGAAGCTTCGGAACCCTGCACCCACCACGGATCTGATCCCGACACAACCTAGTTCCATCCTGTAACAGCTTTTCAAATATCACCAGCCTCCAGACAAACGATGTCAAGCCGGTGCTCTCTTCCCGTGGTACGTACGGCAGCGTTCTCGCCGGGCAGGTTCAGAGGAAGCGCATCCCCTTGTACAAATACAGTTTCTAAACCAGCCAGAAATTAGCATCTTATAAAAAATTCCTGTCTGTCTCGCTATCAGAGGAAAAATATACATCTCTGAAAGTGTTTGTTAACCCGATCCCCCAGAGCAGGAGGAGGGAACACGAGGCCACCCCTCTGCTCCGGAGAGGATTCACGTCAATATTTGCATTGCAGAACACCCTCTGCAGCAAAACAGCGGCGTTCCCCAAGTCAGAAATTCATTAATTAGAAACCAAAGCGCTCCTCCCTGAGATTCCCTACCAAGCCAAACGAATGGCCACTTTGAAGCCAGTTTACAGTGGAAATCAAAATAGGGTGCTTCATGGTAGAGCCTGAATCTTTACACCAGGTGGAGGGTGCTGGGCACAGTTGATGCTAAATTCTCTTAATTAAATGCAGATCGGGGGCTGGTATGTATCTTACTGATGGCATTAAACAGGAACGAGAGGCTGGAATCCAAAGCTGCTGCTCACAGCCCAAGCTCCAAAACGCCTTGAGACTCGAATATCTCCTTTCTCGGGGAAGAAGATATGCTTAGTTCTGCGTTTAAAGACTTGAAGTCAGCTCTGTAAACTGGCAGACAAAAATAAACACAGTGTATTTTCTGCTCCTGGCTGGGACTCCTCAAACTCTCACCCCAGAAACCAGAGGACGGGTTGTAACACTCTAATTAATGACAAGCTGTGACCTGGGGAAGGGCTTTTAACATGGGGTTACCTAGTGACAGTGGATCTTAATCATCTTTGAGAATTAAACTGCCAAAGGCAACAGGAGAATGATTCCTGACTCTCAGATTGCATTCAAACACACACTGAAGGCAGGGACAGTTTTAAAAACCACCACTTAAACACAGCAGACAAATTCCATCTCCACTCACTGGAACTCAGAGGTACCCACCTCCCACCCCAGCAAAGGGAGCTAAGTCCCAGTAAGAGAACAGCAACATGTACTGGAAAGGCACAAGGGAGACACACAGCAACCTCCTGTTTGTTTCTTCACACACTCATAAAGATTTATTTGAAATAATCAGTTATGCTTCCCCCCCCGCTTCTGTTTTTAAACACGATCTTAAAGACGTTGATCTTTGAGCAACCTGCTCGGGTGGGAGGTGTCTGTGCCCAGGGCAGGGGGGCTTGGAACTTGATGATCTTTAAGTTCCCTTCCAACTCTAACCATTCTATGATTTCTATGTAGAGTTGTTATTTTTGTAGAGCGCCACTACAAAAATCTACTTAATGTCATTTTTTAGATGAAACATTTTGGGGGGTATACATTTCCCTGGTACAATGTGCTCTTTCAAGTCCATTCTATAAACTGATGCCTCTTTTAATCCCCGCTTGGCCCTGCACCTCCATCACCAGAACGCTGCACGGATGCAGAAGGTATTTCCCCCTGAGGAGCGTTGCTGTCGCTGGGATCACTTCTCCCGGTGTCTTTCGCATCAGGCTTTGACAACCAGCGAGAGCCTCTGACGGGGAGGACAAAGCAGACCTCGTTTGTAAAAACGATCTTTGAGGGAGGGGAAGAAAAGGGAGAAAGGGCAGCGCTGTCTCAGCCGCTCGCTGCAATTTAACATCTCTGGACTCTCCATCGCTTCTTCCATCACCTTCCTGACAGACGCCTTCCCAGAGACCTAAATCACAGCGCTCCATTGTGAGCAACGAGGACTACGAAATGTCAGGGTCAGTGAGGAGCTGGCGTGAGGTGGAACCAGCAGTGTCCTTGACAGAAACTCAGCAAAATCCCATGAATCACTTTAATTACAGGGGAAGCATTTACTGCAAAGGATGGCAGCTTTTCCCTTTGGATGGGCTCCACCGTTACCTCTGCTTTTTGGGGTATAATAGAGATAACACTGGGATACACAATATCATCAGAAAACAAGATGCTCAGTACCAATGGATACGTGTGAACATTGGCAACGATTTTAGTTTGGGGAAAGGAAACAACATAAGTAAATCTCACTTTTCAGTCTTTCAGGAGTAAAAAGGTGTGGGTGTACCACAGCAAACGGTGTAGGAGTAATGCAGGAGGGACGTTTGCTGTGGGAATCTCGTGGAGCGGCGAGAGCTGCTCAGCCGGGACCATCACAGTTAATGTGCTCAAAGACAACGTGTCCTCATCACGAAAGAACGGGAACGACACAGGCGCGATTGGGCTCCCGGAACCTTGGCAAACTACTTGAGAAAGACAAAACGTTTGAGGTTCTTAAATTATTTGTTGGAGAGTGCTGTAAAGCTTTGTACACTCGTGTTCGGTCCTGTCATCTCTCGGTACAAAGATGTGAAAGAAGTGTTGCCATGAAAACCAGCCTTTGGAGTGTGATCTTCCCTTTGTATTTACAACAGGCTTTGCCTACACTAGAGACTGATGCCCTGTAACAACGGTGAGAAAATTAAATACTCCATTTCAATAAAACCAGATTTATTAAGGAACAGAAAACTTGTCAAAATAACATCTTCGGTACCAAAGGTTTTTTTTTCCTCAACTCAAGTACTAACGAGCCATACGTTACCATCAAGCATGGCATCTCTGCTACGCCCGCGCTAATAACACTAAAACACTCACCTTACAAAATACGTTCCAATGCCTTCGACTGAATTTTCTAGAAGAAAATTAAGGGGCTGACAGTTGCCTGACCTAGGTCTAACAGCAAACTAAGAATTATTGTTTCCCCACAGAAAATGAAATAATAAATATTTTTTTTAAAAATTCAGAATTTGGAGCAGCACATAATCGATTAAATATCAGCCAAGACACCCATGCTGTGGCAGCCGTTGATGGCACCGCCACGGTGAGACCAGGGTCCTGTCAGCATCACTGGGATCCTTTGCCTTTGCCAGCCCTCCGCCACTCACCCGAGAGGCGAGAGATCTGTCCCTCTCTGGTCCTGCCGAAAACAACAGGACTTCTTTCTTCTCATCCACCTAGCTATGAGTGTCGGTGACGTCTGCCCAGCCCGGACACCCGCAGCCCTGTCTGTATTCCCTCACACCAGGCAGGCAGCGGTTTCAAAAGGCAATGTGGTCTCTTGATGGAAATACGACTGCAGTTTAGCCTTCAGCCTTATTTTCTAACCCCACAACAACAATTTTGTGTATTTAAACATGAGAACAGTCAGTAAGACAGTGACCATCCTTCGACAGGTTCTATTCTTCTGCCTTTCTCAAGCACAAACCATCATTTCCAGGCGTTTCCCACACTGTTTCAGCCCCAAGCGGGGCCAGACAGGCTCTGCATCCCCCTTTTTCCATGTTGGAGCCTCCGCCCCCCAAGTCCCAGCGGAGGAAAAGGCACTACGAGGGACTGGAGTAGCTGGAATTTGAGACTGGGATCACTGGGATGGACTACCCAGCTGCTCTCCTTCGCCTGCCTTCCCATCTACCAAACTGAAGGCAGCTGATTAGCCCAGTTCCCAGGCTGTGCACCACAGGTATTTATTATATCGCAGCGTAATTTCTATATTTTCCCCAATTCCATTACTTTTGCCAGGTGGTACCTTGGGATTTTATTTTTCCTACTTCATCTTTAAATGGGCTCCTACTCAACCATTACTCATCAATAATCAATAGACATTAAAACATTAATAATTTCCAGTCCGTGACATTCGACAATCCTTAAAGTGGAAACAGAATTAATTTTAGTCCCAAATTTGTCATTTCTAACGGTTTTTATAAATGGATTTTGTGTCGGTGAGTGACAGCCCAGAGACAGGCTCTCTGCTCTCCGGCAGCAGCAGCACCCGCTGCAGGGAGGGTTTCTCCCACACGCCTGCCACCTGCGTGACTCAGGGGTGACATTCAGCAAAGGTCCTTTGTCACAAACCCCTGACAGAAGGGACTCGGCTCCTCCAGTCGTGAAAGTGAACTGCGGTACCTCATTCAGGTGGTCGTTTGGAAAGACCATCTTCTCAGCATCCCCCTCCCTGCAGAAGCACAAACAGCTCTCAGATCACCCAGATGGTTTTTTTTTTTTCAGAGAATTCCAAGAATTCCCTCTCTCTGCAAAATGGACCCGGGGGGGAAAAAGAAAACAAATCCCCAGAAAAGTGATAGACTGCTCTTGTTCTCCTCGGGATGGGATTTCAGGAGAGGGGGGCCCTAAATATAGATTACAGCATCGTTATACATTCCTGACTCCTGGTACCCAGCTTTGTATTCCCACCCTACACCAGGATAACCCATTCCTCAGGATTTTTTCCAAAATTTTGAAAAAGCAGAACAAAATCCCAGCCCATGTCACTCAGCAGCCCCACAACAGGTGCCAGCACAGAGGACAGGGCAGCTTGGGACCAAGCAGAAAAGACTAACCAAGGCAGCAGGAATGCCCGGTACCGATGCTGCCACGGAGCAGTCTTAGGAAGCATCACCCAGAGGTTCTTCAATTCCTTGTGCTCCACCAACATCTTTTTCCTTCCTTTTTTAATTTGCATTTTACTGCCTGGCTAAAACAGAGGTCTTTATTTCTAAACCAGGGATTATTTTGGCCTCATCTCAGAAGACCTGGAATACAAATGCACACGAGGATACACCACACGTTTGTTCATCGGGAAGCTGCTTTAGCCCAAACATTTAGAAATCTGAGCCCTTCAAAGAAGGTGCAGCCCAATTTCATCTCAAAATCTGCACCTTAATTGCAATATTTCTTCCCCCGTTTTAAAGGCAATTAAGTTATAAATTACAATATAGATATAGGCAACCTAGGAAGTATTCTTGGCCTGTCTTGAGACTGTAATAAAAAACATGTGTTTTCTATAATTGATATATGTAGCAGATTATGATGATGAGGTTTAAATATTTGATAGCCACAGGAAGCTACTTCTGGCACGCTTTGCATGAAGACAGCCTTTACAGAACGTGCGTGTGCTGTGGTTTCATCAACAGGAATCAAGAATACTAAAGAAAGTTCTATCTCTTTTTTTTTGCCAGTAAACCATTATTTAAAGAGTATTTAACTGTCCGCAGCACATCTGAGCATGCAGTGAAGCCACCTCTGGAGCGACCTGGCTCAGACCTTCACTGACCCTCCCCATATGTTGTTTGATTAGATATACTCTTGTAGCAATATGTTAACTGCAATTAACATAATGTAGTCATTGCTCTGGAACACATTTATCCCATGGCCTGAGGTGATCTCAGTCCATGACGATGAGGAGCCCCATGGGTTTTGGAGGAACTTCAGGTCACCTTTGCTGAGATGACCAAAAAAGCCCCCCTTCACTTTGCCCATTAGAAGAGCAGCAGGGACCTACCCACCCTTCTACTGCTGAGTATCTTTTAACTTCAGGACCACCGAAGGGTCTCATGGCAAATCCCTATCAGTCCAGCTCTGAGTGAGGTCAGGTTAATCCCTGGGCAGATTTCCTTCCTCTTCTCACCTCCTTACCACCAGACCCCACCACTGGGGATGGGGAACACGCGGGGCTGAGCCCCAGCACAGCCCCAACTCCCAGCCCTGCTCATTCCAGCAGTGCCCAGCGAGGCAAGAAATGACAAACCTTGTGGGTGCAGCCTCTGCAAAAAGCTTTCCAAAGTAACTTCCTGGCAGACAAGCAAGAGAAAGGCGAGAAATAATGAGAAAATTAAGGGCAATGGGGAAAAAAATTAAAATATTAGCTTACTTCTCTATTAAATCCAGTGTGACTCCTGGCACCAGTCTGACACTCTTCTGCATACAGAACCTGCGGAGAAGAGAATAAAAATAAAACATACTAATTGAATATTTAATGACAAGGTTTTGCGGAAAGAATATGGAAGGAGGTTTCTTTATTACAGTGCTTCCGCTTTTAAAATGGTGCTTGGGTAGAAAACTTTGCCACGGCATAATAAGAATCAAACAAGGCCCTCAATATTTGTCACACTCATGATTATGCGGCGATTTCCTTCGTCAGGTGTCAAAACGTGGGTATTGTAACTGTCACGGTGACAAGTTTTCCAACAGGCAGCGAGGGGGGAGAGGGCTCGGAGTCCCCTGGCTGGGTCCTTCGGGAGCAGCAGCGGCACCGGAGCCAAGCGGAGGATGCTGCTGGAATAATGATCAGCGTTGGCTGCGCTTCCCCGAGGAGATCGGGCGCTGCAGGAGGGGAAGGGAGAGCGGGAGGGGATGAGGGATGCGTCAGGTTCAAACGCCTCAGGTATTTAATTAAAAAAAACCCAAAATGCTGACTCCGTTTGCTCAGCATCACAAATCCTCTTCCTTCAGGAGGGGTGGCCCTGGGGATGCGGCATCCCACCAGCGCTGCCTTGGGGACCCCTGATGAGCACAGGGAGGCAGCACCATGTCCCCCCCAGTGTCCCAGTTCTCGTCTCCCTCCTCCAAAACTCCCAGGGACCCGCTTTGTGGCCCGAAGGGCAGAAGTGGTAAACAACACATCTGGGAATTAAAAATAGCACATCCAACTCTATAAATTACTTCCTCAGTGATATCACTACACATCCCCAGCATTTCAGAAATCCACCCCCTGTTTAATGAAGGATTTACCCATCAGTGTCAGAGAAACCAGCGTTTAATGCTGAACAGAGAGCTCTGCGGGCACCGGGACCACCCAGCTGCCCCCATCCCTCCTGCCATCACAGCCACGGTACCCGCATCCGGAGGGCTCTACCCCAGGGAAAGGAGAGAACAACTACAACGTGCAGAGCCCATTTTTGAAGTCTCAAGGACCCTCCAGTTTTCCTGTGGCATCCCCCACCCGCTGGACATCCATCCCTGCTCTGAAAAGCTACACGGTCTCCAGGCTGCTTTCCTGCCTTGTCTGCCATCCATCATTAAACAAGAGCGTCGTAAAGCTATCTGTGAACGCTACAGTGGGATCCCCACACAAACTGCTAAAATATCAAAATCTTACAACGCTGCTTTAGGAGAGCCAGGCAGGGAAACACCCCTCTCAAACAAATCCCGCAGGCAGGATTTCAGCCCGGCAGAACTGGGTCGCTGGAATCAGGTTGGATCCCCACAGACTGAGGATGCCACAAGATTCCCGACGCCTCCGCACTATCACGTCTCCGCAGGAGGACACAACGGGGCCAGCACGACTCCGTGCTCTTACACATTTGCTTTCTGTAAGGAGAGTTCTGCCTATCACCCCACCACGCTGTGTTTTGTATTTACTGTGGATGCCTCTCACCCAAGCCAGAATTTGAGCTCATCTCCCCCACTCAGCCCTATTTGGAAAATACATCTTACGAGGAGCAATTGAAAGAGCTGGGACTGTTTAGTTTGAGGAAGAGGAGGCTGAGGGGAGACATCATCGCTCTCTACACCTACTTGAAAGGACACTGTAGAGAGGTTGGTGCTGGTTTCTTCTCACAGGGAATTAGCAATAGAACAGGAGAGAATGGCTTCAAGGTGACACAGGGGAGGTTTAGACTTGGACATCAGGAAAAATTTTTTCCCAGCAAGCGTGGTCAGACCCTGGAACAGGCTGCCCAGGGAGGTGGTGGAGTCCCCATCCCTGAACGTGTTGAAGAGTCGTTGAGATGTGGTGTTGGGGGATCTGGTGTAGAGGAGAACTTTGTCAAGTGGGGTTGATGGTCGGACTTGATGATCCCGAGGGTCTTTTCCAACCTGAATAATTCTATGATTCTATTATTTTACAGGCCTAGAAATCAAGAAAGCACTGCTGCACACTGTTCCAATAGCACAACTTCAAAAAACCAATGAGCATCCTCCCCGTACCCCTGATGAGCAGGAGCAGAGAGTGTTCGCCATGGGGCAAACAGACACATCAGCCTCCTTTTTGCCAGGATTTCTCTAAGCACAAGGCTTTTGGTTACAGCTTGTTGGATTAGAAGCAGAAAATTCAGGACACACAGAGGAGCCATGTCAGCATGCCAAATGCTTCCCACAACTTCTGCCGCTGCAGGATGCTCTGAGGGTCACTATAAACAGAGATTTTCCCATCCAAGCGCGTTCTGCTGCTGTCGTTTAGCACTTCCCCAGGGAGCTGCTGGTACAGCACCGCGGGCAACATGTAAATAAGCTTAGATTTCATTTGAGCTCATGGCTCCTCAAAGAGAATAACATAAAATTGGGCTGGCTGCATTTGACCAGTGACACCCCCCCCACCCCCAAAACCTTCCCCCTTTCTGCCCTGGCTGTGGATGTGTTGGATATTCCCTCCACTGTCCCTCCGTATGCCCGGCCGGGAATGGCACCGGGACTGTAACGCACCCACCATCGCCCTGAACACTCAGAGATGAGTTCATTAAACCCCCGTTTAACCAGCAGCCGGTTATCTGCATTTCCTCCCCGACAACCACCCACTGCCAAGAAAATGTACTCGTAAACAGAATGTTCCTCATCCTGTATCTGCAACTCCCTTTCCCTGCTCCACAGCTCGAAATGCGACGTCTCAAGTGATGGCTGGTGTCATCGTCACAAACATCAGGCAAATGTTAGAGCCGCCTGTAAACACACCGATAAATGCCAGGCAATGAAGAAGAAAACCAGAAATACGCACAACCGCGCTCAACTGGGTTCTGCTCAGATATCATGGGAATATTTTGAAACTCCATTTGATTTCTCTAAATAAATGTGGGTCAGAGAATCGGCTCAGTTAATGACCCAGAATTTCAAGCAGAAAATGCAAAATAAGCACTTAAGATAAAAGAAAGATTTTAAATGTTTGTTTTAACTGACCCAACCTAAAATCAGCTGTTACAGGTCAAGCCCTTTCTTCCACGCACATACAACCTCACTGTATTTGGGTTTTGATGGACAGACAGCGTATCTGAAATTCCTGAGTCTAAGCAATTCCCCAAGTTCTTCTTTCACTTTGGTTTTGGGGTTTTCCCAGCAATTCTCCAGAGCCCTATTACTCCTTTATGAGCGGGACTTCATGGTGCAAAGCCTTCAGGTCCTTAAGACGATTCAGACAAGCACAACCTTCTCCCTGATGTGCAAAATGGTGACAACATCATTGCAGCTTGTTTATGCCTTAAGGGACAATGACAATCATAGAATCACAGAATCGCCTAGGTTGGAAGGGACCCGTAAGATCATTGAGTCCAACCATCAACCTAACTCTGGTAAAAACCACCACTAAACCATGTCTCTAAGCACTGTGTCAACCCGTCCTTTAAGTACCTCCAGGGATGGTGCCTCAACCGCTTCCCTGGACAGCCCATTCCAAGGCTTCATAACCCTGTCAGGGTAAAAATCTCTCCCACTATCCAATCTGAACCTCCCCTGGTGCATCTTAAGGTCATTTCCTCTTGTCCCATCACCTTGGAAGAAGAGACTGACCCCCCCCAGCTACACCCTCCTTTCAGGGAGTTGTAGAGAGCGAGAAGGTCTCCCCTCAGCCTCCTCTTCCTCAGGCTGAACACCCCCAGCTCCCTCAGCNTCTCCCCTCAGCCTCCTCTTCTCCAGGCTGAACATCCCCAGCTCCCTCAGCCTCTCCTCATGAGACTTTTTCTCCAGACCCCTCACCAGCTTCGTTGCCCTTCTCTGGACCCACTCCAGCCCCTCAATATCTTTTTTGCAGTGAGGGGCCCAAAACTGGACACAACACTGGAGGTGGGGCCTCACCAGTGGCCAGTACAAGGGGACAATCGCCTCCTGAGTCCTACTCTCCAGGCTGTTCCTGATCCAGGCCAGNGCCTCCCGAGTCCTACTCTCCAGGCTGTTCCTGATCCAGGCCAGGATGCTGGTGGCCTTCTTGGCCACCTGGACACACTGCTGGCTCATGCTCAGCCCCCAGACGACCAACATCCCCAGGTCCTTGTCTGCAAGTCAGCTCCAGCCCCTCTGCCCCAAACCTCTATCTATCTCAGAGCCTCCAATACAGCCACTTTTTGCTTTACACAGCAGGAGAGGCAAAGACCTACGTGAACCAGGGCACCAAACACACACCGACGTCTGCCCGTGTCTGCAACATCTGCGTTACCCCCTGATCAGCGTGTATCATCAAGATTAACAATCCATACAGTTTAAGCTTGCCTCATACACAGCTATATATAGTTACAACCTATATTTGGAATGGGCAGCTCCTACCAGTCCCCCTCACTGGGAGATAATGGGTGTGGAGTCAGCCAGGATTCCCACCCGGATTCCAGGAACCCGCAGAACCATCAGTAAGAGGTTCACACACGGCATCTGACCTGCGCTTCTCTTACCAGCATCAATTCCTCTTTCCCTGAAATTAGACTCAAGTGGATGCAGCCACAACACCATTTGATAAGTGATTTTGCCCCATCAGTTGTTTACTTAAAATACAGAGCGCCAAACGGGATCTGTAGAAGTTTATTCATCAAAATTTTATTTGCCCATAAATTCAGTATATGAACCCTCATTAGCCTGTCAGTCCAGAACTGCAAAAATGCTGCATTTCAAAAGCAATTCTGCAGGGTGCTGGACCAGCTTTAGTAAAAGGGCTAGAGCGAAGTAAAAGTTTTAATGACAAAGGTTTCCATCCTCATTTTGGGGTAACAACACAGGGTTTGCACCAAGCAGCTGGAACCAGGTGGAGGGGCTGCCCTTGCCTCTATTCCGATGGCAGCAAATACCAACGCTCTGCAAACACATGCTTTAGTGTTTACAGGATAAAATACACACCCACCGTAACACCAGTCAACAGGGAATATAAAAGGAGTATAACCTTCATCAGAGAAGAGAGGAAGAGTGTTTCTGTGCTCAGTAGCAGCAGACACCAGCACTGGAAGAGCTGGAGCAGGAAACACTCCGCCATCCAGCCGTTTGCACAGCATCGAGCATCGACCAGCCTCAGCCCTAAGAAGGGGGCGAAGAGTTTTAACCCCTTCCCCTGAGCTGCGTCTCCACAAATGCATTTCCCATCAAACATAAACAAGAGGCAGCAGGAGAGGAGCTGGTGCTTACGCCTGGTATGGCTCTGCTCGAGAACCTGCCCTCGTCACCCACTCCCGCATCCCCATGGAGATGAAGTGACAGAGAATTCCTGCACAAATCATATCATCCCCCAAACCCTTCTCGGCGGATATAAACTGTGCATTAAACACTGCTGAGTAAGCAGTTTGGACGTTTGGAGGGGACTTCCTTCCAAAATAAACCAAAAAAACCCCACAACCCTCTTGCAGAGCTTCAGCGTTTAATTATGGCACCAACTGTGAAGGGAAGGATAATTGCGAGGGAAGGAGAACCCCGAGTCCCAGCTCCAACAGCTTGCACTTCGCGTACGAAGCTTCAGTCTGCTCTAACCCAGTTAATCTTCAGTTAACCCACGCCAGGGATCCCCACGAAGATTTTTATGAACTAGTGAAAGCAACAAAACTTCAGTGGTGTCACTGCATCCCAACAGTACGGATTTAACACCGCAAGGCGTTATTCTGAATAACCAGCCTTGGAGTATCCACTCCAAAAAGCAGTTGTTTGCCCCTAAAGTAACCTGGTGTTTTGGTGAAAAGATTCCTCCTAGAACTCAAACTCAAAGCCCCAGTTGCTGAATCCTGGATCGCCTTTTCTTTATTTGTCTGTCAGTTTTGGACTCTGTTCAACAAGTTATTTTTTTAAAAAGCATTATTTGCATTTACCAAGTCGCATTCATTGCTGCTGGCCTTGAGCTAAATCAGATGCAACGTTCAGCTAAATTCCAAAGTCCTTCTCCCTGATAAAACCAGCAGAAATCTCGACCCCTCCCCACGTGGCCAGCAGTGACCTGACAGCAGCCATACGATACAAGTACATACTTCCCCCCAGCCATACTTTCCTGGTTATAAACCACGGTATCTCTCAAAGCTGCCCTAAAGGAATTCTGCTGCACGGTAACTTTCTTTAGCTGTTAAAAGAGAAGGATTCGTGCAGGCAGATTAAGAATTTTCATGGAGGAGGCAGTTCCCAGCCCAGCACCAGCACATCGGGAAGAGGAAACTGGTGAACCTCCACATCCCGACTGGATGTGGCTGGAGCAGAGAAGGGCTGTCACAGCAATGGATATATGGGAAGTCTCCTCTCGCCCATCCTAGAAGGGAAGGCACCTCCTCCTCTCCAGATGGATGAGATGAAATGAAGTGTCTCTGGCTGATCAGCAGCTCAGCCCTGCTGCAGAACTTGTGAGTTCTGACAAGCGGTTAGTGCAGCAACCAGACTGGTATCTCAGAAAAACAACATCATATTCCATTTTTACAACAGGAGGACAAAGCAAGAGGAAAAGGATTTTAAAGCTGCAAGAGGAGCACACACCTGCCTAACTCATCTAGAGGTTTGTGGTTCCCTGACAAGTCTGCTCTTACTTCAGACTCCTGGGCCCTGAGATCTGGGTCAGAAAAATGGTTTTCTTCTCACCTCTCTCAGAACCTTCCCTTGAAAACACTGCTAACGTCACTGAAGCTCTTTGCCCCAATTCCCAAATCGTCCAAGACTTCTGGCCAGCATTTACAAGCCGTGACTCTCTTCTGTGAGACAGCACACCCTGTGAGCTCACGACGTCAAAAAGTGGATAAAAAGTTGAACAGATGTCATGCTGACCCTGGCGCAAGAAAGGAAGGGACTACATGTCTAAGCCAGACCCTGGGGAAAGCAACTCACTCACTTTGTTGCTTACATAAGGCAGAAGGAGTGTAAGAATTGTGGATTATCACAATCAGCTGTCAAAAGACGGCTAATGACCCCTCAAGCTGCGGTGACTCAACCACTCACCGCCGTCTGCAACGTCTATAGGCTCCCACCTGCCTCAGCCCAGCCTGGGAAACAGCCTGAGGTTTTCATTCTGGGCTACACGCAACCTGGAGAGGATGGAGGGGAAGGTGCCAAGAGGAAGGAAACGGGCAGAGCCCTGCCCCGGGGCACACGCCGGGTTCCTCACACCAAGCCTTCCGCTGGCACCTCAACCCTTTTGTGATCCTCTGCGGGGTGAAAACACTGCTCCTCGAAAGCTCTGCTTTCCATCAGCCTTTTATAACTTTCTGCCTAATTAACTCGGTCTGTCACTCCATAACATCTTTCTTTGCTTTATCGCTCAATTTCTTTCCCCACAGCGTTATTTAATGCTACTGTATTATTTACAGCAACCGCAATATTTGGAAGATGATTTGTACAAAGGACAATTTACAAAAAAGTGGTATTGCACTATGGACTATTTCTGCTCTCTGAAGAAGCAGATATTTAATTCCCAGAACAGTAAATCCCTTAATCTGAGCAAACTCTGATATTGAGCTGAAATCTAAAATGTAATAAGTAGAAGATAACAATATTTTTCACCTTTCTAGTTCTGATTAATAAAACGCCATCCCAAATGCATAGTTCAAACCCTGTAAATTCAATACTGCAGAGAAATTTTCAGTGAGATGAAACCTTTGGATTAACAAATCTATCACTTCAACAGACAAACTACACAAATCACAGACTCGCCTTCAATAACGGGGAAGGTACTCACCATCTCAGAGCAATCTTGATGGGCGTGGTAAGGCATGATGTGAAGAGGTCGGCCGGCAGGTCGGGGATCATGGGGAGCAGCTCGTTGGCCTCGCACGCCGCCAGCTGAATGCAGTTCTTCATGGAGGGTGGCAAAGGCATCTGAGCCAGGGGGTGGTTGGGGTTAATCGCTGCCACCTGGAGAGATCAAGGAAATCGCTCCGTTGGTAAAGTCAGTTAAGTTCATCTCTACACCATTTTGAACATATCTAATGAAGAGCTTCCACGTTTGACGGATCTCTGTATTTGGAGAAATTTAAAACCACAGTAGCACCAGCCCTAGCTCTGACTCACACGTAATTAGGAGTTACCTCTGTAGTCCTTTGCCGTACCCTCTCCAGCAGTTCCCTTGTCCTTCTTGGAAATTCTGTAATCTATTACATTTTTTGATTCTTTGAATACTTCTTTTCCCCCACACCCATTCTAATCCCCGAGCAGCAGTGACACACTTTGGCTTTTTCAAGTTGTCCAACCCAGCCAAGCCCTTGCTTTCAGCCCAGCAGAGATTCAGGCTGTAGCCCGGGTGGAAACGAAGCTACGCTCCAGTCACTGCTCATCTTCTACTGATAGCTACCACGCTCCTCAATAAAACTTAAGCTGTACACCAATAACAAAAAAAAAAAGGTAATTAAAATACTGAGAGGATCTTTCATTTGAGGAGAAAGGCATGACAGACTGCAGAAAAGCATCAGCTCTTGACAGACTGATAACTATAAAGCAGCCAAATTGCTCAGTTCTGGCTATTTGTTCCCTAAGGAAAGACTCGCCCTCTGGGCATCCTCACAAATGGAGTCCGTAAGCCAGGGATACACTTAGACGGATTTTTTGGTGGAACACTGAAGACTGGACATTTGTCACACTCTCGTGGAGCCCTTGGTTCTGCCAGGGAAGGAGCTCCTTCTGCCCAGCCTGTGAGGACACCTCCAGTGTCAATATTTGCCCATTAGGAGACGGACTATTAACAAGCACCAAGTGAACACACAATACCAGCAAGTAATTACAGACCTTGTCAGACTCGCAGGGATAATGATGTAGCCCAAGATTATTTTACAAAGTGTGAAAGGAGAAAAAAGGAAAAGGAAAAAAAAAAAAAAAAAAAAGAGGAGTGAGTAAAGCCTGCTATGAATATTTATTTTTGCATCCTTAGAACATCCACTGATGGCAGACTTCTTAGACTGCTTCGGTCCCTCACAAACGTACCTTTTTTTATTAGGGTAAGATAGGGAGTAAGTAAAAGGCTAAAGAAAGATTAAAAATACAAAGTGGGAAAGATACGCTCATTCACAACTGTCAAAGTACTAAACAAAGCAGGTAAAGTTACCGTATAGGCAGCATTCTCAATATTATTAATAACTTGTATTTATCTGCAGCCTCTACATTAGGCTGCAGCAGGCGGTAACTCACAACCCTTTTTCAGCAGAAACGGTCCCCAAAGTGCTGGCATTTCCCCAGCTCAGCTCTGGAAGCACAAACTCCTTCTCTCAGCCGAGTACTCGCTGTGCTGCTCATTCTTATTCCACGGCAACTGACAATTTGCCTTTCAGACAAAAGAACAGCGGTGATGTTAATTTATCAATTATACTCAAATACGCTATCATCCGACGGTGGTAATTAATTTGTTCTGAAAGCAAATTGCAGCTGTCCAGGCTAAGGAGCACTCAGGTCTGGTACTGGCAAGTGCTGTGTCCATCCAGAGGAAGAGCTAACAGATTTGTGAGTATTATCACTTGCAATTAACAGAGAGGGAAATAATACATGGGTTTTAAACCACTGCATTAATGAAAACATTTATGTACCTGTACAATTAGAAAGAGGCGCTTGATAGAAACCCAAGTATTTTTTGGATTAACAGAGGTGTTGAAGGTAAATGCGAGAAGAATTCTGCATTTTTATATTCAGCTCAACAGCACAAAACTTTTAACTCCATCCAAAGACATACATACCCAGACACTAAACTTTTGCAACTAAAATAAATATGCCTCGTTCACCTCCACATTTATCTCGGCAGAAAAGGGCTCAAACCGATTCTATTAACATTACCATTTAATTAGCGCTTGTATTAAAAATTGTTCCAAGTTTAATAGGACAGCAAACTGAACCAGAAAGACTGGAGTGGCAGAATTATTTGTAAATTAATTTGCCTTCCAGCACAGCTTTAAACACGTGGTTTTTTTCAGCTGGGTATGGTAAAGCGAGCTTAAACCTAACCCTGTGGCACGAAGCCCGATGGAAGCTCTGCCAGAGACCGCTCTCACCTCCAGCTCCTGCTCCCGCTGCAGCGCAAACTGCTTGAAGGACTTGACGATAAGGCCGGCGTTGGAGCAGTCGTAGACAAAGATAGAAGGACTCCCCATCCAGGTCTGCAGGTCGTAGATGGAGAGGGGAATATACTGAGTATAGTTCTAGAAGAAGGTAAAAAAAAAAAAAACAACAACCAACCACTTGAGTTAAAAAGAGGCAGAAACAGAACTGTCAGCGGTGAGATAACAGACGCCACACAAAAAGATTTGCAGTTCTAAAAAATGGCAATATAACCCCTAGATTGAATGTGGGATCTATCAGCCAACGTAAATACTAATTAACATCTGCTCATAATGAGGACTACGAACCCAACGCCAACACAAGTGGCAAGTAGATTTTATGGTGGAATTGTTTGAAACGTTAAACTCTAAAGTAGAATTCCAAATCTCGGGGCACTCCGCTATGTGCTAACGGCCCCAGCCAGTATCTAACAGGCCAATTTTATCTCACATTTCTGCAACACTGATAAAGGATGTAAACCAGCTGCCTTCAATTTAACATCAAATGTCTCACACTGAAAATTCCATCAATAAATCAAGATTGATAATTAAGGCTATGCAGCCCATCGGCAGCTACCCCATCCTAGTTTAATGAGATGCTTCATAATTTTATTACAGCCTTTAACTTCTGTGCTTCAGGATTATCCAATAACATTAAAACCAACAAAGCCTGCCTTCTGCAGAGGGAAGTACCAACAATTCAGTTTCTGTAAATATGAAGTATTTTATTCCTTCTTTTCCACCTTAACTCCCAAATAATTGGAGGCAAGAGCTTCTTTACATACAAGGAAGATGAAACAACCAGACCTTGAAAATTAGCTACAAAGGGCCATACCCTAAATTAAGTAGCAGAACTGAACGCAAGAACCAGAGCAGATTTGTGTCACCAGGACCTGCCAAGTCCCCCTGAATTCCCCGCAGCTGCAGAACCTTTCCATCCACAGCCAGAGGGCAACCTGCTCGTGTTCCCTGGCTCTCAGCTCTGCCCCAAACCCACACCAGAGCGCCAGCATCCCCATTACCATCAGCGCAAGGATGGATGGGACCATAACTCCCATTTAAAGTCAGGAGAACTAAAATAGCTGTAATAAAACCAGAAAACTTCGACAAAAATCAAGTTTTCAAGGATGCCTATCAGCACCTATGAAACCAGAGGTGATCATAAAGCGTATGTTAGATAAGGTAGGAAATAGGAAGTCATTTAAAAATCTGGTTTTGCCCATATGTAACACTTTCAGCTGTTTCATTAAAATTAATAGGAAAAATTGTTTATAAAGGCCAAAGTTTTAGGGAGCTGGGAACTTTGCAAACTGTTGCAGGGTAGAAGGATACAGGAACAACTTGCCCTCGGCCCAGGCTTCTTCTAAGGTCATCACTCATTTTAAAATTCCAATCACAGTAAGTTACAGATTCAAGACTCTGCTCTGACACATGTAATGGGTGAGATTTCATGGGCAAGTATTGTTTTAACTTCATATTTATAATGCATATTGCTCCAGTTAAGGTTGGATTATAGCAAGAACGACGCACACCCCAGCCCCAGGGGAATAAGTCAAACGTATTTTATTTTAACACGGGTTAGCCTGAAACACACCCCCTCCACCAGCAGGGCCCATTTCACCCCTTCTGGCCCCTCGCTCGGATGATCTCAAGGTCCCTTTCAGCTTTGCCTTCATGCTCTCGTAACTGAAACGTCCTGATTTTAAAACGTCAGCAGAGTCACATTTCAGTACCTGTAGAATTTCAATTGGAGAGGGCGACAGTACGAGCCTCTGCTCAGATCTGAGACTCAGTTCCTCAGGACTGATTTCTAAACCACGCTGATTTCTTTTAAACAAAGGATTAAGATTGTCCCTGCCCAGGGCCAGGGGGGTTGGAACTCATTGATCTTTAAGGTCCCTTCCAACTCTAATCATTCTATGACTCTGTAAGTTTAATGCAATACTGGGGAAAACCAAAGTTCTTTTCCCAATTATTTCTTTTTTGAAAAGCCAGTATTTGATAACATGCTACAAAAATGAAGGCTCAACTTGCCCCATCAATCTCTACGACAATCACATTTATTTTCCTATTCAGTAAGATGAAGCAGAGACCTCAGCCCTCAATCTCCCGTGGCTCCACAACCACATCACCTGCCTGATTCTGCACCAAAATGGGCAAATACCCCTCCAGCTCCTCAGAAAGCACTTGGCACAACATCCACCGTCGTTGAGCAGATAATTCCCTCCTCTTCCAGGTGTAGCACATTCCGCCCAGCGCTCTTCCCGGCTTATTTATTACCCATTGGCTGTTCAGTAAGAAAAAGGATGCTCCTTACTTGGCCTTAAACACCAAATTCAGTTTCACAACGAATTAGCATTCAGATCAATTGTTTACCGGTGTGAATGTTAATCAAGTCTCCAATATAGATGCACCGGAATAAAAGGATGCCCTCTCACACTTTCTCCCCTTCCCTTCAACCCTGCTCTTTCAAATTACCGGTGAATGCTCATTCAATTATAAAAATAATACATGTGTGGTATGAGGAAAGAAACTCAATAAGGCTCCAAAATAGAGGGGGAGCATATCTATAATAATGAATGCAGGTCCTGTGTCAGCTGAACGCACTTTCCAACTACAAGCATTTTCTCTCCATTTTCCAAGACTCCGTTCCAACCCAGTTCCCTTTAATGGACACTAAATAGCTTAACTAAAGGGAAAGCAGAGCACATTTAGGTCACACTCAGGGTCACTGGAAGGTATTGCACGTGATCTACACGGATGTACAAATTATGGCTACAAACCAGGGCTCAGCAGAAATGAAAAAAGTCCTTCCAAAAAAAACCTAAAAGATAGCTATGACTGTACTTGGGGGCACCTCAGCATCCTGTGCCCCACTCCCAGCCAGCCCCATGGTGTATCGTCCTCATGCAGCATCTCCAGCTGCCCTGAACCATGGCCGTTTGGCATTTGTAAACGTTTTAAGCATAAACTTCATGGTAAGAATGTAATAATTAGGCAGTGAGATAAGGCAGCAAAGCCAAGTCCCTGGGTGAGCCTCCACTGCTTGTTCCAGCCAGGAGGAGCTGGGTGTTACCCCCAAAAAGCCAAGGCAGCACGTGGAAGCAGTTGCCGGTCAGGGTTAGAGCATCCCAGAGGAGACCCACTTGGCCACCAAGAGGGGAGGGACAACCTACATGGTCTCAGGACTTCACTAACCCGGAGAAAGCAAACAGCTGTCAGCAGGGGATCAAAAAAAAAATAATTCCCATGAACACATTTTAAACCCTGAAAATGCAGTTGTTCTCTACCAGAATGCCCACAGCAGCGCAGCGCTGCTTCGCAGGGACCCACCTTATTGAAGACCCAGATCTCCCCGTTCACTGTGGGCCTGGGGACGCCGTGTCCGTTGTAGTGGAAAAGAACCCGCTCTTCCTTGGCGTTGCGGCGCAGAGACGTACACAGCTTCTTAACTTCATCCACCGTAGGATCAAGACTCTGCTTGTACCTGGCCTAGGAGCATGAAATGTGAGATAGTCACTGCAGATGTAAAACCAAATCTATTTAAGACACAGGCACCTAGTTTAGATAGAAGCGTGCCTATAAACCAGGGTTCTGGTGGAAAAAGAACACACAAAACATTTAATGTGGTGCTGAATAAACAGAATATGTCTGCTCTTGGGGCGGGGGATTGCACATGCAGTGACAACACAGGTTGGACTGAGTTTATCACCACATCTCTCAGCTCCCAACCATTTCACCATTCAGAATGCTACAGGAAGGTCAAATATGTTTTCAACGTTAGCCAGCCTCAAAAATAACTCTGCACAATTCTCTAATCCTCAAATTCATCCCCTGTACATCTCCAACCGAACACATTTCCCTCTTAAAAACTGTAGAAATCAGATATTCCATAAACCTCAAATCTCACACTGAAGTGTTGCTTCCCTCCCACGTGGAAAAGGGACACAGCTCTGGTTTCAAGCCTTAAAAGCCATGATAATACCTGGGCGAGGGGCAGAGGAGAAGTTATCCTTCATGGAACAGAGACAGGTCTCCTTCATGGAATAAGAGCAAGAACAGCAACAGCCTCATCCTCTTCCTAAGCCCTGGCCAGTTACTTTTCTTTTATTAATAAGGTAGAAAAGAATCCAGCCAACACCTCTGCAGATACATTAAACCTAGATGGAGTCCTGCCTTTTCTAGATCAACCCACAGCAGACACAGGGAATAATTTGATGGTAAAAAGTTCTT
Organism: Pedionomus torquatus; assembly: GCA_013398155.1. Classification (NCBI taxonomy): domain Eukaryota; kingdom Metazoa; phylum Chordata; class Aves; order Charadriiformes; family Pedionomidae; genus Pedionomus; species Pedionomus torquatus. Next base: position 91,463 of record VZRU01004672.1, read on the forward strand.
CCAGAAGACACAGGGCAAACTCCCTGCAGCTGTGCTACAACCACCTTGACCACGACTATTTGCTGTAACGGGGCTACTCTGAGCCTGCAGCTCCCTCCACCCCAGCACCTCATCATCACTACGGGTTCTACCAGGTCAGAAAGAACCCCAGCTCATCCGTGTTCACTCCTCACACAGACAAGGCTCGGAGAACACAGCTGAGCAGCAGCTTCATGAGCAGAGCAGTTACACACAGACAATAAAAAAAAAACAACCTACAGAAACTACTACTTCATTACCAAAAAATGAAGGAAATGAGGGAAAAAATCAGCAAGGATGTGTCAATGTTATTCAACATTTTGGCGATAAATAAAAACAGGAAAAAAATAAAAGCGGTCTAGTATAACACTAACTTACTTTTAAATTAACTTAATAACTGTTAGTTTTTAAGATCAATCCCCAGACTGTATTGCACATCCCTTCCCTAAAGAAGGGTTATGAATATACCAATATCTCCCAACCTCACCTCCAAACCAGCTGACACTTTAAGGCAACGCCATTCTCAAGATGAACGTTCACAAAAGTTCCAGGAATCTGACATTCACACAGCAGGGTGGAAAGAGGGGAAAATTTACACGGAGCCCTTGGAAAAACGTTAGATTCAGTATGCTCAGAACTTTGGCTGTGGACACTGTGGTGCTGTTCCCAGCTCTACAAGCACGTAAATCAGAGCACGCTTCTAGGTTGGAGGAAAATAAAGAAACCAAAGATAAAAAACCCTAATGCTTCCAAAGCATTTTTAGGTGGCTAAATTCAAGATGCCTACATAGGAACTAGTTTGTCATACTCAAAAGCGCCTTTTTTTTTTTGAAGCAAGACCAAATAATACCAAAAAGTCTTTCAACTGTCCTTTGAAAGATAAAAGCCTGCTTCTTCCTCCCTTCTGGAGATCTGCAGAGAGAGACTCAGAATCCAGAATCACAATGGCTTAAAACAATTAAAGGCAATGTATTGAAATAAAGAACCAAATTTAAGATGAGGACAATCGTACACAGACAAAAAAAAATCTGCTCTTGAAAGCTTGTTTATAAACCAAACCAAGGTCTCAGAAGTTTGGGGGTTTTAGGCTTTTTTCTATGACAAAGATAAGAAAGTCTTAAAATATCACAGTAGAAGAGGATGAAGCACTTTAATAAAAAAAAATGGTTTTGCTTATCTACGNATACACAGACCTCTACAAAAAAAAATCTGCTCTTGAAAGCTTGTTTATAAACCAAACCAAGGTCTCAGAAGTTTGGGGGTTTTAGGCTTTTTTCTATGACAAAGATAAGAAAGTCTTAAAATATCACAGTAGAAGAGGATGAAGCACTTTAATAAAAAAAAATGGTTTTGCTTATCTACGAGGCTTGAGAAACAGATATCATGCTGTTCAATTAAAATTCAGCATCTCGAGCCGATAGGCAAGATGGATACAGTGAACGGCATCATTTGCATGATTGCAACGAGGAAAAACAAGCAAAAGAAGAAAAAATACTAAGAAAGAACCAGTGATCTGACAGACTCATCCATTTGGGGAAGTTCCTCACTAAGTAAAGATAAGAGGCTGCATTAATCTGAACACGGATCCCTCCATAGCTCTTTTCTGTGTCCTCGCCGTGTTGTTATAGAGGCGCTGATTTGCAAAATGTGCGCCTTAAATCACGTTCTGCCCATTGGCATCTTCACGAGACACTACAACTGGAGTGGCTGGTGATTTTTCAGCTCGTTTTTTTGGTGTTTGTTTTTTTTTTTCCAAAGGAGAACCCGCTCATTGGAACACACTTCACATCCTTCCGGCATAAATATTACATACAGCTGCAATTAATGGAGGTGAATTCATACTCTAAAACTAAAGCCTGTAGATCTAAAGATCCAATATTATTTGCACACTGAGAAACAGAAGGCTGAGGAGGATGAAAAGGGGAGGGGGAAGCTCGTAAATAAGGAGACAAGTCCTGGTCCCTCTCAGCTCAGGACTTCCAGGTGGGGGTTACTGCACATCACTCACGCAGACACGACAAGGAACAGGGATCCCAGTAACAAACTACACCAGGGGGTGTCTTGTTTGGTGGGTTTTTCTCCTAAAAACTAACTTCAAGACTCGTTTCATCAGTGTACAAAAAAATACCAGCAGAATAAGTACAATCACAAGAAACGTCCAGCACTTGTTCACCTGACCGGGGCGTGGGGTGGCAGCTCCAGGGGCAGAGGAGGAGCTCACTGCTTTATGTGATGCTCCATGGGACAGGGAGCTATTTTTAATAACTGGTAAAAACAAATAAGGTCTCCTTCCAGAACGGAACTATGGGAACTGAAGGTCCTTGAGAAGAACACAGAGACTCAGCACAAAACCCTTGCTCGCCCCTGGGCTGCACCACGTTACTGATGACCGGTTGCGTTCACCAGGGTGACCCCCAGATGAGCTGGTCCAGGAGGATTCACTGGTTCAACAGTTTTACTTTTCCTTTCACGGTACGAAGAAGCAGTTTTTAAACGTGGCTTTAGCCCTCACATGAAAGTTTTGCATTTTAGCATCACTACCCTCTTGAGGAACAGTTTCCTTTCACCACCCTCCCATATTTCCTTCCGTCTTCACTCATTTATGCTCCCCGGCCATGCTGCCTGCGTTCCTTCCCTTCCACCTCCACACAGATACCTTCAAGCCATCCTTTGTGCAGAAGGTCACAGAGATCCTGACCTGAACCCTCAAAAGGTCTGTTGGGCTTAATCTCAAAAATTGCTGAAATCACACAGACATAGACTTTATGGTTTGTTTTCCCTTTAGTTTTATGAGCTATTGACTGTTTCTGCATCCGAGGTGCAGGCTGGCCTTCCCTGCCCTCTCTCAGGTGTTAGCAGCAGATATTTGCCAGTGTTTGGAAGGAGCTTTTGCTTCTCGATGCGATTACCAGACAAGACCATGCAGACTTCTCTCCCCCTGCAGCTGATGCCCAGCTGTATCCGTCGCCCTTATCCGCAGCGTCAGAGCCGTCAAAGAGCCCGAGGAAGCGCCGTGATGGACAAGCAGGAGCTGCTGCTGGTGATGTCAGCTGCCTTTCTGCTGCGAATCTGATTTTCTGATCACCTCAGTGTCTCACTCAAGAGCTCCTGTCAAAAGCAATAACTTTGTGGTGCCTGATCCAGACTATCCTCATTATTCTGCTCACGCAGGCAAAATGAAAAGTTTTGCTTGTTTGTGGAATATTGCCACGCTTTGACGAAACACTCACTGGTTTATCCAACCTTTTTCCCGTATAGTTGTTTAAAAATATTGCTATGAAGTTAATTTTTAAGACATTCCAATTTTCAGTGTGCCACAAACTTTTCTGGTTTGACAAAATATTGTATTAACAAAGTTGTGAGAAATAAGAGAAATTCCAATAGGAAGAAGTTCTGGCACCCAGAAGAGGAAAGAAAATAGTTTGGGGCCAGACACCCCACGCATTAGTTGGATGGTTTTGCTGTGGCCATGAATGTGAACCATTCTGAAAGCTGGAATTTAAAAAGTGAGCCGGTTTTGCTCTAAAGCAGTTACAGTGATTGCCTACTCACAGGCTCTCTCAGAATTACTTTCCAAATTATTTCCAAATTTCTTATAGCAATAAAATCAAAACAAACATATTTAAGAGAGAGAGAAAAAAAAAAGATTCTCTAAAGCCATGACCTACCAAAATCATATTGTGTCCTCATTCAAGAAAAGAATGACGTTCTGGCTATATCTGGTCAGAAAACCACCACTAGTATTTATACCAGCTCCAGGTTCCCTTCACTGGGACCAGTAAGGCCCAAAGGAGCCAGCAGTGGGGACTGACACCACCAAGTGTAATTAGCCAATTAGCAGGTCTGGGAAACACCAGGGGAGAGCCATCAGCAGGCAAATCAAATGGAATTTTCCAGCTGGAAGCCAGACTGCTCCTCACCCAGGCATGCCTAGTCGCAGCCATAAAGCACCAGCATCATCCCATTTGTCTATTTAGATCTTTCAAAGGATAAATAACAACCCCCCCCATGTTTACCCATTAGCAGTATCCTCTCCGAGATGAGTCTGTCTGGAAGAGAAAAACTAATTCACCATCTTCTTCATCTTCGGTCTCGCTGGGAAATGTCAGTGTGTATTGGTTGCACAGACTAACTCCCATGGTGCGGTGGATTTTGTGCTTAAATTAAGGGTTCTGCTCCGGAAACATCACCGAATGGCAGGTTTTTGATTTTACTTTGAATGAGGCCAAAATATAAATCAAAGAACGAGGAAAAGTCCGAGTCACAGCCCTTTCGCAGGCTGTCCGCAAGCCCCGCGCGGCTGGGCAGGGGCTGCAGAGCTCAGCACCTCCGTGACAACGGGCTTTGGTGCCCCCTGAGAAGGCAGGACCTGAGCTGCCTCCGCCGTGTGAGCGCTGGGTGCCCGTCCTGCCAGAGCCAGGAGCAGGGAACGCACCTTGGGACCGGGGCCTGTAAAAAGGGAGAGATGCAGAGCGCTGAAGGACAACGGGAGAGTAAGCGATTTAAGCTGCTGATGTTGCTCAGTCACTGATGGGCAACGGAGGGAGAAGGCGTTTTGGAAGGCAGGCAGGTTCCTGGCACTGCTGGCACCCCCCAGCCCAGAGAGGTGACAGCTTCACGAGGGAGCACTACGGTGTTTCCAGTAGGGAGATGAACTTTTTTTTCCTCTAAATAAAAATACAAGGATAAACGTATTTTCCAATCAAATTTATAAAGTTCAATACTTGAATTCCAGTCTCCCTACCTCACTGCTCAGTCCCATATAAACTCCAACTGCAAAGCTGGGCTGGATTTCACGAAGGTCCCAGCCCAGCCGTCCTGGTGCAGCATCAGTTACAGCCGCGTCAAAGCCTTTCTACAACTCACACCCAAAAGCCTTGCAAGGCAGCGAGAGCTGCACTCCCATTATTGTTATAAATGTATTTTCCTAACATCACCCAATTCTTCCTCATAACGATTTAGAATCTTTTCTACTCTGTTCTTCAAAGCGACTGCGCCGTTCAAGGTGAACCTCTACATAAATGGGACACGGTGGGACGTCGTGCAGCCGCTGGGCTGTGACTTGGATCGGATTTGAATCCCGGTTTCCAAACGCAGAAAAATACATTAAACCCCAGACTTTGCCGTGCACACAGACAGCCTACTTAACGTGATTTAATTAAAGGGAATCAAAGCAATCTAATTATTCCAAGAGAGTGTTTTTTGGACCAATGCCCAAATCTGAAGAAAAAAAAAACCCAAAACCAAACAAACCCAGAAATATAAAAAGCCTTACAAAGAAATAAGTTACTGAAACCTGAGAGTAATGAAACAGCTGTGTCAAGGGCTGAAGCAGCGAAGGGTTGGTGCCACCTCTCTGGGCTGGGTGCCACCGGAGCCCCTGGCACACAAACCACTTTGAGGACACGTACTGAGGGCACAGCAATGGTGCTGTGAGATGCTGGCCCTGGAAGAACCCAAACCCACACCTCTCCCTTCCACTCTGCTCTAATGAAACGGCACAGAACTTCAAACACAGGGTATTTCTACAACAGAAACTTGCCCGTGTCGGGGTAGGGTGCCACGGGGACCGACAGACCACTCTCACCCCCACGTTCGTGCCTGTTCCTCACCCAGGAGGATCCCAGCAAGGCCAGCAGACGGAGGGCACAGCTCGGCCGTACGGGGCAGCAGAACCTCTTAAACACAACAGCCTCTTAATCATCCTTTTCACCCTAAAACAATCAGACCAGAGTCTTATCCGCATAGAATAAAAAAAAAAACAGGAGCCGTTTCACAGATGTATGAAGGCCTATTAATAACAAACACTAAAAATACTGGATTTAGTTTTCCTTCAAGTGAGAAAACACAAAATTGAATTAATTCCGATTCCACCTTTTATGCGGCAGCTGCCAGCTTGATGCAACATGTTCCTCTGATTGCCTGGAACAAACTCTGGCTCAGACATAGAAAACAGGCACGTATAGATGTCAAAGTTTCACAGCCATATAACGGCACGACAGTCTTGTGTCACCCAGCACAGTAACATCACTGACGTTTTACTTCTTTTAAGCTTATTTAACACCCTGAAAGCACGCAAAACAACGAGAAGGAACATTGCCAGAATGATGGCACGACTGCTCCCAAGCAAGACAACATTCATTCAAAGCCTGGTGTTACCATTATTTTATCCAGTTTAACACTATTAAATAGAAATATTAAACGGGGGTGTGATTCTACCCAGTACTCTGCTCTCCTGGGACCCCACCTGGAGCCCTGTGTCCAGCTCTGGAATCCTCAACACAGGAAGGACACGGACCTGTTGGAATGGGTCCAGTGGAGGGTCACCAAGATGCTCAGAGGGCTGGAGCATCTCTGCTGTGAGGACAGGCTGAGGGAGCTGGGGTTATTTAGGCTGGAGAAGAGAAGGCTCCGGGGAGACCTTAGAGGCCCCTTCCAGGATCTGAAGGGAGCTCCATGAGAGCTGGAGAGGGACTCTTGGTCAGGGAGTGGAGCAATAGAATGAGGGGTAATGGTTTTAAATTGAAAGAGGGGAGATTTAGATTAGATACCAGAAAGAACTTCTTTGCTGTGAGGGTGGTGAGAGCCTGGGTCAGGTTGCCCAGAGAAGCTGTGGCAGCCCCATCCCTGGAGGGGTTCAAGGCCAGGCTGGATGGGGCTTGGAGCAACCTGGGGTGGTGGGAGGTGTCCCTGCCCAGGGCAGGGGGGTTGGAACTCAATGACCTTTAAGGTCTGCCCCAACCTACACCATCCTATGACTTGCTGATTCTGTTGAGGAATGGGATTGCTCAGAAAATTAAAAGGCCCAAACCAAGAACGGGCATGTGTGCAGGAAGAAGAATTCCAGTGAAAACTCTGGAGATCACTGGATGACTGTACAGCTACACCACAGCAACGGGCACGTGCCCAGCTCTCACCCACAGGGAGTTCAGGCTCCGCAGGAGCCCCCGTTCCAGCCCCGAGAGGCTGCAGGAGGTGCCACTGCTGGAAGGCTCGTAGCCACGGGGTCGCCATGCCCAGCAGCAGCCACAACTGGCCACCAGCAATGGCACCATCAGGCCTGCCACATCCCATCCCTGCTCCAGCAGTTACAGGACTGAAAGCGCAATCTGACTTAACTCAAATATTGAATTCCTGAGCTGTAACTACAGAGAGTAACCCTGGCTTAGAACTGCCCAGGTATTGGGATGAGAAAGCAGGAAGCCCAGCGTCATGTTTTAAGTGAATCCAGAGGAATGCCAGAGCAGTCTGACGTCCATGCCGAGCACATTGGTAGGGATAATAATAAACAAACAGAAACATGAATAAACACCTTGGGGATGAGTCCATTTAGCATCTATAATGAGAAGCCACACCGTGTTTTAATCAAACTCTTCTCTTCTAGATTTTTTGAAAGAATCAAAGACCACAGAGATGAGAGAAAGTATCTTTTTGATATAAATCCATTTGGATTCCCAGAAGATATTTAGCAAGATCTTAACATGAGATTTGGAGGAAAGTCCATACATAAAGACTTGATATAAAACAGGCGGGTGGGGAGAAAAAAAAAAAATCATTAATTTTGCCCGTGGAGGGAAGTCGCTGTGAAGTTCCAAGGGGATCAGCCCAAATCATCCAGCACATTAATAACCACGACTGAAAAGGGAGCGAGCAGAAACTCAACAGTCTGTGGATGCCAGAGGGTTATTCAGCGTTAGGTTACTGCGGGCAGACCCTGCCGCAGGGAGCGTTTCGGCAGCCGGGGTTGGTATGACCACCCCACATACGCAAATACAAATTATTCCAAACCATATCCACAGATCCCAGGCTTTTTCTTTTTTTCCTTTTTTTTTTTTTTTTTTTTAAAAAAAAAGCACTTTTCAGGTGTTTTCGTTTTAGCTTGTGGGCATATGAAATTACACTGATGTAAATTCATGAGGATTAATCAAAGATAATCAAAACCAGCATATTTAAGTACAAGGCAGTATGCTGGAAATCCCAAATGGATATTACAAGCAGCAACTTAACCTGGGTAAAAGTTTTCTGACAACATTCTTAGTTATTGCTAAATTGAAAAACATTAATTACAGTGGAGATGTACTAGAACTTACAGATTCTTAAGTTTAAATGCTAAACTAAGCCACAAGGAAGATTCTTGCAAGTCTTGGGCAAGTCCTCTGGAGATGTTTGGTTGCGTTTTAGAAATCCATCTCAATCTCCTCCTTGCTAATGCATTCACATGCAGCCTAGGACTTAAACAGCTTAATTTGCTAGATGTCTAGGACAAAATGCATTACTGGAGCTAAGCCGTGAGGGTGGAACATTTACTTGCCTGCCTGTAGTCAGCAGTGGAGTGACTTCACCTTTCCTCTGCAGAGTCTTTGACCTTGCTTTTAAGTCCAATGTGAACTGAATTCTGAAGTACCTAATCCTCATTGTGCGGATTCCGTATTCAATAATACTTCCAAAAAAAAAAATAAAAAAAAAAAAAAAAAAAAAAAAAAAAAAAAAAACCCCCATACCTTGGAGCAATCGGTTCCTGAAAACTAATGTTGACAGGAAAGACAAAAAAAAAAAAAAATATCAAGAGTACTAACCTTGACCACCTGCTACTCCAGAGAGCCTCAGGAGGCGGGTGCATTTCTCAGCAATCCCAAGCCCTGCACACGAGCGCGCCCCACAGTTTACAGACATGAGACCCAACCAGCTTCTCCGCAGGGTAAGAATCCCACCCCGTCTGCCCCAAAGAAATTAACGTTTCGAGATGGTTTTGTGAATAATTGCTTGTTTTTAAACAAAGGGTCTTGTAAAAAAAGTTAAACCTGCTGCTTAAATGCCAGATCTCCAGGCTCAGCGACTGATGGGTCACATCACAAAAAGCTCTAACAGGATTTGAAGTACACACCAGGACATGTCTTTAAAACCTCCTTAGTCAAATAACACAACTCCAAAGCAACAGTGTCGTTTTATTACTATTCCTTATTACCACTATTCTAAGATCTCTTTAAAGTTTCACACAAAACTCTGGTGTCTATTCAGGAAGAAGCTCCTCTAATCAAATATCGATTGCGTGTCCACATCTGCAGAGACTGAGTCCTGTCCAGGGATATCTGGTGGCATTTACTAGATCAGGAGCTCTAGGGACAATGCCAGTGGATCTGCAGAAGCTCCTCCTGCCTCTAATCACCAGTGATTCACGACTCTCACCAACACAAAGACAAGGTATTTTTAAACAGGTCACAGAGAGGCTGGGTGGTAATTACAGAAAAACGTTAATCAGATTGGAGCAAGCAGAGCTGCTTATCTCTTTCAAGAAGCCCTTCTCATATGAGGTCTTTCTCCACATCTTAGGACAAACTGACATTAAGAGTACAACAGTCATATGAAAATACACTGGAAGGCACAAATCTTGCTTTTCTGCTAACTCTGGCCTCATCTTGATGACAAAATACCAAACAAACGAAAGAGGAAGTATCCAACGTGGACCTTAGTGTCGGAAGCTCACGCAAAGCAAAGCAAGAGAAAGGATGGTCATGGAATGACAGAATTCAAATGTAAGATTTCAAAATTACCAGGAGTTCAGACACTGGGTGATCGAGTACTTCAGAGGCAGCCTAAGGACCTCGCCACCCATACATGAAGCGGGACACAAGGGGTAGGAGGGCAGTGGGTGCGATAAGGAGCTGGTTCTGGATAGCCTCATGCCCACGACCTGCCCATGCCCATGACCTGCTCCTGGGCCACACAGACCTCACTGAACACGCACCAGGGAGATCTTACCAGGTCGCTCCTTCCATTTTCAAGGGGAGCTTTCCAAATTGTGCAGAAATAGCAACGGGATGTCCCGCAGTGACACAGGTCTGCTCCCCGGTGAGAGCACAGCTGAGGAGAGCAGCAGCTGCTGGAAGAGGTCAGGGATTCTGAAGCCTGGCACTTCCCAGAGAGACACACTGATCAAACCAGCCCCACCACCGCATTCCCTTTCTAACAAAAGAGTAAGAAATGTTCTGTCCTCACAAGTTAAATCTCCTTTTCATTGTGGTTCAAACGGATCGTTCCAGATTCCAGCAGCAGCTCCCCCTTTGCCCCATCTCCTTCACCCAAGGTCACTCCTGCTCGGACCATTCAGCAGATGGCCAGGCCCAGAGGATTCTCCCACTGAACTGATTTTCTAAGTTTGTTGACTTAGTTCCAGGATGGCAGATAACTGCTGATCTGCAACGCATGAACAGTTCAGTTCACACAACAGCTGAATGCCCCTTCCTTGACTTTCCAGCTTCTGAATACGCTTCTTCACATCAGTTTGTGCCTGTAACTATTTAATTTATTTTTTTTTTCTTATTGTGCCTCATTTTTCCACGAGAATCTCAGAGAAATGAGTATTAAGGACAGCACTGTTACAATTTCCCAGTTTCTGTTTTATTTTTAGGAATATATTAAAGATTTATCAGATATTTTTACACACACATCACCCATCACTATCAAAAGAATTAAAAGATGGGTTCCACTTGGGGAGCTTCCCACTTGCAGAGCTCATTCCCAAATGCTTTAGTCGCTTATTGCTAAAGGAGATTTTTTTTCGGTACGAGGATTTTTTCCCTGGGGAAGACAGACACACCAGCATTGCCTCCAGAAGCGCTGCTGCAGCTCAGGCTGCAACACTCCAGGGAACCTCTGCAGTGGTTTCAGGTGCCAAGATCTCCATGGCTGCTCACCGTGACTTCCCCCCAAACCCCAAGCAGAAGAAAATAGGTGGCCCGGTTCAGATTATTTTATTATATTTTTTTTTAGCACAAGAGAGAGTAGCTTCAAGGTAACACATCTTTGTTGACAGCTTAAAAAAGCGAGACCCTGGTCTTGTGTTCCCCCTGCCAAGCTGTGCCGCGGGTGGGCAGTTGCAGATCGCTCTCAGAGAGGTACCAAAAGGAAAACTCCCAGACAGGTACTACCTGATTTGACCCAATTTTCTCTATATTCACAAGACATAAAAAAAAAGCAGCTTACAACATCCATCGTATTTACAATCTGTGCTTTTCTGGCTGAACTACCAGCTCTTCTAAAAAGGGGCATTTTGCAAAAGCAGCACATGGGTTAACGGTCAAACTCAGGACGGGCACAAGTTTTCAGATCGAACGAGAATGTGAATAACTGGCTTTGGCAATTATCAGCTATACTTGTTCACCCTTCTCCTATGACAGACTGTTTTCTCTTTTTTTCCCCCCCCTAGAAAAAACTGCTGGTTTATGCTGCAGACCGTTGATCTCTAACAAGACAGCAAAGGATTGATACAGCAAAATTTTGCAGAGCCTGAAATAGCTGCCAAATCCTAGGGGCTGTTGGGAAATAAAAACAACAAACACAGTCCTCTTAGGAAAACCCAGTTTTGTTAAACAAGGTCACATTTTTTTTTTTTTCTTAATTCTTATTATTTTTTTTGTTCCATGTTCCAACATCTGCAGAGTAGGGAGACCAAGTACAAGCCTTTCCATTTTACATTTTCCGCTTTGGATATCGACAGTATTTCTTTTGCAGGATCAACTACTATTTGCTGTTGTTTTAAAAGAAAAACCCTACAGAAATAAAGGAAAAGTATGACTCACAGAGAGACCTATAATTAGGTCATGTGTTCAATTAGTTTTCATGCTTAACTAGTTACTTTTTAGGAAACGCTCAACCTTTGATGTGCAGCAGGCAACTTCCCAATTAATTAGGCAGACGGAAGCAACGCAAGGAATGAAACCTCAGAAACCGTATCAAAGCCCAGAGATATCTAATGAGGGAAACAACGGCATCAACAACAGAAAACAGGCACAAAAAGGTAGAGGCTTTAAATTATCCGTTTCAAGTGTCTTGGTTGCGTTTCCTTTGAAATTAAGAGAAAACTGTTGGGATGCAGAGTAGGAGAGGGGAAGAAATGGCCTCGTTTGATCAGAAAAGCAGCACTGTTTCCTTGATGGCTTGCCACAAAAAAGATAATCTGTCTGTATTGTAGATATGTCCTCAGAGACCATCGCTCACTGGTGGATACACGCTGCAAGAGGCATCGACATCACCGTATATTGGATTGGGGAGATAGGGGGGGGAAGGAAAAACCTTTATTTAAGACCTTGCCTAGGTGAGCACAACGGGACACACAAACTGCCAAGAGTCTCAGCCTGGCATCAGGAACCTGGGGGGAAAGAATGTGGAGTCAGAGTTTCACTAACTAATGCTTCTATTAATACCCACATAAAAGGGAGAGGCGATCTCTGCTTGGGATTAGGACCAAGTTTGGCAGCTCCCTTGGGCCCACTTCAATCAAAGATCCCTGCAGTCGCTCCTTGGTTACGGCACCACTTTGAACTGAGTGAAAAAATGTGTACAACCACATAAATTAAACGGGCTGGAAAAGCCTAGAACATGCCTAGATCTGCCAGACGCAAGAGTTCAGGTACGTTACTGCTCGTCTCTTACTAAGTGACATTAAAGTGAGTAATGGAGCGTCAAGAAGAGATGTGCATAAGGAACAGAAGCAGAACCACAGCGTGACAGCGTCCACCCCACTCCCAATGACCAGGGACGCTGAAGGTGTGGGTATTCTCAAACATGGAAATTTGCTTTCAAGCCACCCTTCCCAAGGCTCTCCTGAAAAGTTATTTAATGTTGCCTTCTAAATCAATCTGGTCCTTCCTCTATCTGGGATTTTCATCCCCCATCCTATTTCTCCCTCACTCCAGTGATGTCCCTTCAGGTGGAGCTACCATGAAATGCAGCCAATTCCCTTGGACAATCAAAGTGGCGAAGCTGATTGTGTTGGCAAGAAAGGAGGGAGTGGAAAAAGAAAGAGGGAGACAACAATGTAGCAATTAGGAAAAAAAAATAATTAAAAAATCAATACTGTAATTGACTTTGGATTATTTAGGCAAACAGTTGTAAGGGAGGGGAAATTTCTTCGGGATGTGATATTTAAAGCTTTGGCTTTATCGCAAGGTGAGGCAGAGAAGCCCTAGAGCTACTGGTGTGACAGGGCAGGGGTAGCAGGTAAATAGATGTTATACAGATGACAAATCACAGACTTTGCTGTGGTGAAATTTACAGGGAGGCACAGACTTTTCACATTCTTTACCAGAGGATGTGAAAAGATCCTAAATTCCACAGAACTGACCTTCAACTAGAAGCAAAGGTCTCCATGCAAAACAAGGTCCCACTAAACCAGCGTTGTAGGATCTCAGAACATCTTCCCTCCCCTGTGCCACCGGCTTCTTCCCAAATCTTGTTTGGAGACACAGACACACAGACATCGGGCCACTGCAGCCAGCTTCAGTGGACAACAGATACTCAAATTGCTACAAGGGTACCCCTGAAGCCTCCATACACATCAAATATAGAACATCAGACCAAAGACTACGCTAAATATAGCGGAGAATGCAGCTTTCCTTCTCTTCTAGTCCATCCAACGTCCTCAGCTCTTGTGTACCATAGTACTCTGTCTTCCATTGCTCCTCTTCTTTGCACCTTCCAAACCTTATTTCATCTGTTTCTCAGTGGTCTCACAATTAGTTGTGCAACGACCACCACACAGCACAAACTCTCAGGAAAACGAAGATTTTAAAAACCTGAAAAGACTAAGTTTCACCAAGACAAGGTTCTGCTCCTCCAGCGTTAAAGAACGCACTTCATGAGCGATGGAGAAATACAAGTGTCTCCGAGACGCCTTTCTCCACCTCACCCCTACTTAGGAAGATTTATGAAGAGCAATTTGTGACCTTCCCATGGCAGGACTGGGACAGTTTCTGCCAGAGAATAAAGAGTATTGCAAAAAGTACCTGGTGTAAGGGTGCCATTGGGATTCCTTTAGACTAGTAGAAATCACAACAGAAGCGTCAATATTATCGAGTGAGATAAGGAAGAAATCATCCTGTGAATCTTATGGCCATTTTAAAGTTAAAGAAAGAAACTGGTCAAAAGCCATAACCAACCAAAAGAAAATAAAAATTCTATAATTTCATGCAAATTTAATAAGCATATGCTCCAGACTACTTCATACCAGATCTTGAATTATGTAAACTGTACATCATTCAACCTACAGTTCTGCCTTTGGCTACACAGCCCCGTTCTCTGAGGCTTATACACAGGAATGGAAATGAAGGAAACTTTATGGTCAGGGGAAAGCTGGGAGCCAAGTAATGAGGTGTCCATTATGAGAAAAGCCGGGAAAAAGAAAAGAAAAAGTCTGGCACCCTCCTAAGAACGAAACCAGCAATCACAGACTGACCTCATCCGTACAATACCCCACACAATGATCATTTTCCAGGGGGTAACCTGTGCTTTTTATACAAAAAGCACTGCAGCTCAGTTCAGAGAGCTCCAGCCAAGAGGATGCAGAAAAACACCCTCTCTCAAGGCAGTCCCCAAGAAAAGGCAAAGCACACTCTGGGGAAAAGCCACAGAAAGCTGAGTAACACCTGCATCCTCTCCACGAACCTCTGGGCTCCAGCTCTGCAGAATGTTACAGCAAAGAACTCAACTCCCAGGATCTGCTGATAAATGGATGTAAACTGGGTCTTAAGTAACAGTAACTTCTGGTCATAAAAATCCCCACGAGCTACTGCATCTCCATAAACCACCTCGCTGCAGCAGCACTCAGAATTTGCAGCCCATTATTCCTATTTTCAAGCAAAGCCTGTTGACTTTAAAGCGAAGGAAAATTCCTGCCTCTTGAATGGCATAAGGTGCCACGCTGCCAAGAAAACTAAATTTGCATCCAAACAACAGGGGAAAGTATTTGCTACTTGCTGCCAGCACAAGCCAAGCGGTGCTCCTGCTGGTCCAACATCGCACCTAGCACAGCTGGTGTCCTGCAGCAGGTGATGGATGAAGAGCAAAAGCAGAGAAACACCATCTTGATGTGATCGATTTCTTATCTAAACACTTTAAATACAGAGCATGTGAAGAATCGCCAACAGAAATTTGAAGTATTTTATTTGGGGCAATTAAAGTGATATAATGTGGTGTCTCACCTACAGGCTCTTCTTTTCCATGGAGTTCTCCTAGCACCGCCTGCCCAACTCCATAATCCAGGCCCCGTAACCAGTAAACCCCAGTTCTGCCCAGCCCCACCAGTCATCCCCAAATCCCTTGAGCTGCAGATTCCCCAAAGGCCAGGGCAGCGGTGCCAGGGCAGGGTCCCCCCTCCAGTCAGGCTGGCCACCCTGGGGGCTGCTGCTCTTAACTTTCCCTACCTTTTCCTCCTTTCACTCTTAGCTGCTTAAGCAGCCCCTTTTATCCCCTGGAATTAAGCCTGCTTTCCAGATTACCCTGACGTTTAACCCCTTCTGTGCCCAGGGAAACTCAAAAACCACCACCCAAGGTAATATTAGAGAAGAGCCGTCTTTTTTTAATTATTATTTCCACTTTTTCACTAGCACTTCTGTTATCTTTGCACTGAATGGCTGTAACTCTTGCTTGTTCAGAGTATTCTCTACAAAGCCAGACAAAGGCTATGGCTTTGCCATCTCCTACTCTCTACCCTCAGTAAAATTTTCATTTGAGAATTGCAATGAAGTGACTGAATATTGTTTAACTGCAGTATTTTGCAGATGAAACAATGGCTGAAGTGGTTTTTACTCCCGCAGCACATAAATTTATGTAGCGACACAACAATAAAGCAAAGTCTTCAATTTAATCAGAACAAATACTTCAAGCAATGGCAAGCTGATAAATTATTTAGAAAGGGGCTCAATAAGACCTGGAAGGAAATATGCCTCAGCTGTGCTGCCGGGGAGCTTCCAGAAACAAAGAATTTTCATGCTTACCCCTGCTAAAGCTTTTTCACCTAAGCTATTTGTGTTTAACAAAATCAGACACCAATTTGAACAACATCCTACAATTACAAGCAGATGAGGGCTGCGCTGGGAGCGTTGTCCCGAGACGCTTCACCCAACACTGATTACTGACAAGGCCCATTTAGGAGAAGTTCCCACCATTCCTGCATTCACGATAAGATACTGACACAGGCGGTGTAAGGTGTAAGGTCCTGATGTAAGACCCCACGCTGGCAGCCCAGCAATATTGGCTATTCCAGAAGATTTTAATGATTTGGTCTTCTTTTTCAGCCTGCCTACTTCTCCCCAACTTGTCTTCTTTCCATCAATTCCTCAACCATTCCAAAACACCAAGAAACAGACAAAACTAGATGTATTAGTATTTATATGAAAGGTCTAGGAAATTCAATAATGTTCCTATTGTTTTATTGCAGATGGCACATCAACTTCTCTTTATTACTGCAGAAAACTCAAGAGCCCTGTGGAGTGCAATAAACCAGTACGTGTTCGGCTTCGCAATGTTTCCGAGGGCTGTGATTTACCGTGGAGAACAGGCACCAACATCTGAGCTCAGGAATCGCCTCGTGTTTTGTGCAAACCCTACACGGCAGCGTGAGGCCAGCCCACACAGGGTCCCTGCTGCTTCGCGACGCCTGTCCCTCCTTCCTCAGCAATACAGACTCCGTCATTAAAGAGCAGAGAAAGAGGTTTGTTTTCACCTCTGCATTAAGATGTTTTACTCTCCTATTTGGTTTCAGACTCTATTTGAATTTTCTGCCAAATTCTTGGACTGCTACAGAGAGATTTTTAAAAATTGTCAATTTACCAAGAGGAAAAACAAAAAGATAAATCTTCATGTCTTAAATGTACACCATGTATGTTTCAAAACAAGTCCTTCTTCTATAAATATACTCAAAAAACACTTCAGAAAAAAAGCATACCTACTAAACCCAGTAAGTCTCTTTAAGCTCCCTTCCAACCCAAACCATTCAATGATTCAGCTTTTAGTGAATGATAAACTCAGTTCTAGTCAGTCTACCCTGGCTAAGGGGGCAGGGGAGTATCAAAAGAAAGAGGTGAAGAACAGGTAGGAGCTGTATTTACACCAAACTGCTCTACATAAATTACCATTTCCACCAAGTCTGAGTTAGAGGAGGGATTCACTGCACACAACAAACCGCTTCACCGGCTGCCTCTCACCACACACCCCAAACCTTTCTTTGGTGAAGAGTATTCTCAGCAGTGCCTGGGAAAAGAAGTTTGTATTTCCTACTGCAAAGGTAAGCTCACACCACTCGTCCTTTATCTAAAGATATTGGTCCTTCACAAAGGAATGGAAGACTTGGAGGAACCCAAACTCCATGCTCTCCATCTCCCTGTAGGAACATGGATGGTAAGAGCTTCCAGGTTCCAGGCATCATCAGCAGCAATTTACCTTTATTGATTTTATAAAGAAATGAGTAAATAAACATAACCCATTGCAGTTTAAATAGGAAGACTCATTAAAAATACTTAAGAGCACAGCTTACACAAAGGCCTTCCCAACCAGTTGTCCTATACAGAGGATGGGAAAATAGCAGTGCTGTTTCCAATTGCAGATCATATTCCTAAACTCTGTACCAGCAGACAGTAGAGACTCTCGGTAGATCATTTATACATTAAAAAAAAAAAAAAAAAAAGGTAGTGAGCAACGTTAGAAAATATAGTCCTGGTGCTGACAGAAACACACATCATTATTATTACCAAAGACAAATCGAAAAAGAAGAGAAGAAACAAACTCCTTAAAAAATGATGACTGTGTCAGTATGCACAGCACATCATATGGAAAAAAAAAAACAAAATTAAAGCAAATCTACAGGTAGGTTAATTCAGTGAAGTTACTACTTCTGTTTGGGCTATACATTACATGCTTATAATGATAAATTTATGATTTAGTAGTCAATATTCCAAGTACTTTGAAGAGGAAGATTTTGAGCCAACCCACCTCAAGCATACAGATACCAACACAAAGATACCGGGGAAGAGTGGCGGGGAAGGTGATACTCTGGTCTGGGGTTTGTATCCCTTTGGAAAACGCTGCAGGTTTCATATTTAATTTTTGAGCTCTTTCTGTAGTTTATTTACTGAGACACATGAAACTACGGACACTGAAATACCCACAAGCAAAACACTTCCCCAAGGCGAAAGCGAGATGTTAGGCAATAACAGGCAATGATGTTATTAAGATGCAGGCAATAACGAGTCTGTAGCGTGTAACTCCTGTCCAAAACATTCCTGCTCAAAACACATTATACTTCAGCTAGAATTAGCAGTCACCAAAGCTCTGAAATTGTTCTACAACAAACCCCAAAGCCTTCCTCAGCCACTATAACATACAACATCCATTTGTCCCGAAGCATAAAACCTGTTCTGATGAGCGCTGGGACACACCGTTTTGTAGAGCTGAGGCCAAACATTTTTACAACAGAAGAAACTATGAACTCAGAATGAAAAACTTCAGAACATCTCCAAAACATAAGAAAGTCGGAGAAGCCTATGTTAAATTAACTAAATAGAAATCACTGTAGAACTTAGTACTTCAAACAAACACCCCAAAGAATCAAAGCAAGCACAGGCCAGGAGGGGCAGTGGCTGAGGAGCTCGGGTTTGGCAGCTCACAGGAATTTACTGACACTGAGGGATGATGGAAACAAGAAATGCTGCAAGACAACCACACCACAGCCCCGTCACGCGTCATCCATCCTCACTGGGTGTTCCCGTGGAGTACCACGGCCAGAGGTGCCGAGAAGAAGCCTGAGGAACACTTACCCTTGGCTGCCAGTTCTCGTACTGTTTCTGCAAGTTTGCACCGATGGTCTCCAGAGCTTTCTGAGGGCCCATCGACAGAGGGTCTAGGAAACAGAATACAAACGAATACTTTTGACCACAACTGAATCCCTCAGCTTGATGGGAGGCAGAAATTATTTCAATTTCTACGTGCATTCAAGCCTTTAGCTGCTCCGCATTACGTTTCTGTAAAATCCAGATCTACAGCCTGGGAGACTAAAGCCCACACGGAAGCATGGACACTACCACGCTTCGGAAGAGCTGCACCTTCAGTCTTCTGTTTGCAAGAAAGATCAGTTAATGATACTTTAATGCAGCCTCCTTTCACGCACTCAGCTTCAAATTCCTAAACATTACATTCTTCATGGAATTTACCTTGGTATAATACCCTAAAATTACCCCCAAATTCTTCACTCCAGAACAAATGGAACAGCATTCAAGACCGTCAATTTGGAAGATTTCTCTCACTAAGTTAATAAATACAATTTTGTTTTGAAAGACAGGAGAGGCATAATGTTTCTTTCTTTTAATATTGAAGAAACGTTTCTATAGTAAATAATGACGAAAATTTAAATTGGTTAAATATTTGATGATAAATCTTTTTTCTTGATGAATGCAAAATCCTTCTTCATTTACTTCCATTGCTTACTGCTCCACAGATTATATGCCACTTGTAATTTTTCAGTTAATTTTATCACTAGATAATTACCACCATCCACACATACCAACACCATTTTAGCTTATGTGCTTTATTCAAAAACCATGGCCATATAATTGACACTATTAGCAAGTTTAAAAAGAAAAATAGAAGCTAATATTGTGCAATTTAATATACATTATTTTAAAAGCATTTAACCAAATTAATGAAGTTGGTTTTTTAAAGAAAATCTTTACAAATATTCTACCTTGGACCAAAATTAAAAATACTTCACATGCATTGACAGCAGAGGGATGGACTCTGGAGCACCTTCTGTGTAATTAGCGTTACTAACAACACCCTTTATGCAAAAATAATGTATACTGGTGCCATTCCAAGAGCCAAACAATGGAAATAAATTCTTTTCCTAAATATAGCTCATGCCACCGCAGTCACCACATGAGCTTTCAGTCTGTCCTGGTGAGGGTATGTGTGAGGGCAAGGAAGGCCAAGAGACTCCGGGTGCGATCACGCCGAGGAGCTCCCTGTACCCTGAGCGGTGCCAAGCGGCCTCTGCAGCGGCGACACCACCTACGGCTTCACCCAGGAGAAAAACAAAACACTTGAGACGTTCTAAGGAGTTTCCACAAGACAAGCCACCGGCTTCTCTAGAAACCATCGTACAGAAGAGGGAAAAAAACGGGACGTTTTTGCAATTGCCTTTTTCAGAAATTTAAAGAAATGGAAATGAGTACTTGTGTAGATATAGGCAATAAAATTTTAATTTAAAAACAGCACTTGAAATTCTCTTTGTTGATGATAATCACTAATAACTTTATTTTAATAACTCTGCAACGCTCCTCGTTCTCTTTGCTCTCTGCTTGTGTATCCATGAGAAATGAGAGCTGTTCCCTCCACTGAACTGACATATTTGTTAGTGCATGCTCAGGACTTTTTAACTGCTTTAAAGTCATCAGCATTTTTAGGTTAAGAAAAATGAGATGTTATGATTCACAAAGTAGGTGAAGCAAGGTTAGAAACGAGATGTTCTAAAAAATTTTTTTAAAGAAATTCAGTTTATGCAATGATTAATTTGCTTCTGCAGCCTATCATAAACCCCGGAGTTCAGGATTACAGCGCTCAGCACGATACTCACTGAAGACTGAATGTTTTCAATTTCTAGATAAAGACCAAATCTCCCTTGGAAAGCTTTCTTACACATGGCATTTCCTTTTAATATTACTTCAGATTTGTCTCGTCTTGATTATCAGGCTTGAGCTCCAAAACCAAGGGAACTTTTCACTTAACAAAAAAACCTGGGAATTTAGTCCAACCCAAGTGGTGTCACTGCTGGCAAAATATTTTTGGGAGTAATTCCAGGTCTTCTGAATTCACGATCCCAGATCGGCCACCTCAACGTGCAGTAAAGTCCACGCATTTTACAAAAAATGTTATTTCTCTATCGTATGATACAGGGGGATTTTAAACCTTTGCAGATCACAATACTTTAAAGATGTTAATGCTCCAAGATTTCTGGAGATATTTATAAATATCCACAACAATTAAGAGAAAGCTATGTAGCTAATTAACAGCTCTGCTCCCCTCGATGCTATCTCAATTTAGAATAAAGCAGGAGAGATGACCTATGGCAGCAGTTAGTGCTGGACACTTAATTAAGTGCCAGATTTCTTTTTGTTCGCCCCAGTTTTAAGTCCACAAAACATCCAACTTTCAGATCATTATATCCGCTCTAATTCAATATTTATTAGACTGACAAGAGCTCAAAAGTTCCCAGGACTTACCAATCCAACACTCCAGGCGAGCACAGGGAGTTGTTTTCACCACGTCAGGAGGGTCCACACCGACATTTAGGCACAGAACTAAGGCAACGCTAACAGTCTTCATCTGCAAAGACACACAATAAAATGCCTACTTAGTGTAGAAACAAAATCAGCTCCACTCTCAGAGTGCAATTTTACCACTGCTATAACTTTTGAAGGGTTTCAACAACGCTTTATTATCTGCTCCTTAGCACAGACTGTTTTAAACAAGGCATGACTGATTAAATTTTTCATTTCTTTTTTAAATAGAACAGTACTTAGATTTTACGTTACTATTTTTATTATTATTTCCAGAGCCCATTCTTCTTTTATAGAGCATGGAAATGGATATCACTGAACTTCTGCTACCCATTTTAAATTAGTCACTGTCCAACTGAAATACATTATTAAAACATGAGAATATGCTATTCAAGGTCCCTGATCAATATTAGAATATAGTACATCCTCTATAATATTAAAACTAAAAGCATTACAAGGGAAAAACTCCCAAGTGACCAACCAAACCATAAGAAAATGCTTAGTCTATCTTGGTTTTGTTTTCTTCACGTGTTAGTTCTCCTGGATATTTTTCTTTCAGGGCAACCCATCCTTTGGTTTCCCCTCCTGCCCTCACCTACAGCTGCTGCTTCAGCCCTAGCCCCACAGAACCCACATTCAGCCACGCTCCTGGAGCCCCCAGGGGACCACGAACCTATAAAATCCAAACTTGTTGATACCCTACCTGCGACCAAAAAGCTGCATGAGACCCATAACTGACTGGCTTAACTATGGCCAGTTAAAAATACTCCTTGAAAATTATTATTTCACACCTTTATGCTCTTTTCTAAACTCCCTCAGCCCAACAACAAGAAAACAAGATGGGACTTCCATGGAAAGTTGAGCTCTGCCTGAGCCAAGGCCACCTACATCCTCACTTCCCCAGGTGCTCATTACCACCCACAACCACAAAACCTCTGCTGGGTACAGAACACTGTGCATCAACGAGCTCCCGCCTGTCCCCAGGGACACGTCCCCAGTGTCCTGCATCCCCGGCCGGTCCAGCCCCGCGCAGAACAATACGTCCCAGGAGCAATCCCAGGCTGGCAAACTAAAGAGCCAGAAGGAAACAAGAGAACTACAGGACAAAATAACTTATTACAAGTGAAACCACACAAATCATTCTTTCAAGAGAAAGTATACTGTCAAACAATCTTTTCTGTCTCATTTATTTTGTTTCCCATTTGAGGGCTAATACTGACTTATATTTCAATATTTTACTAGTAATGTCTGGTCCGTGACTTATGCTGAACAGGCTGATATTTATTTTCTATTCCCCAGTTCTGTGTTTTAAATAAGCATTTCTCTTTGCATATAGACAGCAAAGCGGTAACAGAAAGTAAGAGCCTAACTGATCCCAAAGACAAATGGGGTGATTTCCCCTCTGCCTCCCTCCCCACAAAGGGCGTAAAGGATTACACTTCTCCGCTATTTGTTCTGCTAATAAAGAGCAGCACATCTTCAGGAAGAATTACAGCTCCCTCACACTCCCCTCTGACTCCCACTCACCATCCATCTATGATCTTCAATCATTACAGATCAAAAGGAATCCTGAGCCCGAGAAACCGAGTGATGCTTTTCACATTTCTGAACTGTTTTGGAACACGCTAGCAGAAACTTCCCAGCATATTTAAAGCTTCTTAATATAAGAAGCACTAGGACATTCTCATCTGTCATTAAGACAGTGGAAATTTTCTTTTCTGCAGCTCAAGAATATATCCACCAGAATACATTTCAATGGATTTTTATTAGAATTTAAAAATGAAGCATAAGACTATTTGGCAAGCTTCTGGGAAAACCTATATCCAAAATGCTTTCTCAGCAAAGACTCGAGAGCAAAACCACAGAAGCTCTTACTGCGGACTTGTGGACTCTCTCCCACAGAATGAAATTTGTTTGTTAAAAAAAAAATAATATTGGATTCAATTCACAACTTCGTATTGCATTCAGCTTAAAGACTTAACCCTGGGTCAGAACCTGAAATACTTAAATAGCAACATCCACTCGGTCAAAAAGCTCTCCCTGAGAAGTAACAGTCCTGAATTCAAACCCCAAATCCAGCAGAAATGGGAATAAGCGCAGGGGTAGCTCTGTCTCTTCAAAAGAGAAGATGCTTATGAAAGCACCTGACATTAAAATGTACTTTATACTAAAGAGCAGAGGACTTATAAGCAAATTAAAAATATTTTACTTTTCATTTTGAAACAAAACAGATTTGCAGAAGAAAGACAGTAGCATCACACACAGATCTCTCAAACCAAAATGGGGGCAATTTCTGCAGTTATTTTCAGTCAGAAAAAAAACATTACATTATCTTCGTAAGAAAGGTTTTGACTGAAAACCTGAAGTTTTATCACAACAAGGAGTTCAGCTGATCCTATTGTAGTGTACCTGGAAGTAATTCCAGCCCAATCTGACAGTAAGACTCCTATTTCACCAATTGCTAAAGATTTGTTATAGGCTAAGTAAGGACAGGGTTAACAACTACAAGAACCATTTTATCTTCTAGTTTAAGTAATACCAAGAACAGATCGGTTAATTTATGATAAATTGCATTTTGTGGTAAGACCCTCACCTAACATTTCAGAATGGCCATTTTAAAAACTCATAAATATTTTATTTCTACACTGCAATTCGCAAGCTGGATACTTTCTGTTGAAACATTACACAGATGAACACTCAACCGTTATAAACCTGCCTGGGTTTATGCCAATAAGTTAAAATTGCTTCACAACCACAAGATTAAGTCAGCATTAAACATGAAATATATGCTGCTACATTATTTTACAGAGCTGAGGGTGAACTTATCAGCATTAAATCCAAATCCTGGGACAGATTTCCAGACTGAGAAATCTTCCTGTCTCGCTCACTTGGGAATCTCTATTGCCCAGCAGGCTCAATTCCGCCTGCGTGTTCAGTAGGTTCACTCCCTTACTAAAGAAAAATATCCAAAAAGTAAAAATAATTGAAAAAATGCCTTTATTTACATTTACATGGATTTAGTACAAGCCTCTCGACCAAAAGGCAAAACCAGGTAGGTGTTCCAGAGGTAATTCCAAGATGTTAGTGGTTTGGATCCGTGCCATCGAACACTTCAAGCAGGAGCTCTCTGAGCAGTAACAGCAATATTTAGCGACACAAAACACTGTTCTCCCTTCGGGATTTCAGTTGCAGATCATTCTGCAACACCCAAGAAATCACATTTTCTCTTTCCCAAGCTTTTCTACATCACACCCACACACAGTATTGTCCTGGCAGGGTGAGTTCCAGTAGCAAGGTGTCTGCCTAACTGGAGGGGGACTCCGCTGGGGCTGGTGGCACTAGGGGCAGATCAGCCCTGGGAGGAGATGGGTGTCCTGAGCTCTGGCCACTTCCCATTTCAGGCTCCTAGCCAAGAGGTTACAAGTGCCAATGCTTTATCTAGGCAACCTCTAACAGCACAGGCATCGTTTCCAGGGGTCGGGCACAAAACACCTCACTTGGGAAGGCCAGTTTGCAAATCAGCTGGTGAAAAGGCTGAACATTCTGAATGGGCACAGTCTTGACCTTCCCGGTCGAGTCGATGACACAAACCCAGGGAAGAGGTTCTGGAGGGAGGACTCCCGCAGAAGGACTCCCACTTACACCATCGAGCTCTAATTTGGTTCTCTTCCACACTCAGTTCCCACCACACTGTGTGAGAGGACTGAGACTTAAGCATTACTCTCATTTTTATAATGGATTTAATTCCAAAAGAATTTGGCCAAATTCCAAAAGAAGACAGACTTTCCAGTCCTCTGCAGCCCACCTGTAACACCTGCAAGGTAAAACATCTAAAAAGGAAGAGCTTTCAGTTTCAAGGATTTGGGGTTTTTTTATGTAAAGTTTAAGAGAAATAAGTCGTTAGGAGGGAAAAAAAATCTCTATGTGCTTCTGCACAGTGATAAAAATAGTAGAATGCAAAGAAATACTTCAAATTCCCATAAATAATTCAACAGCTCTGCAGGTAGTCTTCAGCCATCTGTGGCCCAAAAGGTCGGTTCTTGCTGTGAGTGCTGTGACAGCACACACCGGATTCCTAGATCAACTCCTCCTTAGGCTTTGTTTTCCTGCTGTAACCACCATATTCAGCACGAATACTCTGACTTTTCTTCAGAGGTTTATTATGTTCAACATGTTCGCCTACCCAGCGACTGCAGCAACTACGCAGAGTTCAAGAGCGGTCAGTAACGGTAACGCAGTTCCGTAAAACAGATTTCTAAACTGCTTTTAAATTCACCAATTACTTTATAGGCAGTGCTTAGACTTGTAGATGAATCACTGCTGTCAGTCGATACCCGAGACGTACGTACACACTTCCTATTTACTCCCTCTGAAAACACAGCACATCTTCTCCGGCCGGCAGGGAACGATGTCATTTTCACGCTGTGGCCCGGCCACCGCAGGTGATGTGGGTCCCCACGGAGGTGGCAGGTACCGCGTGGCAGAGCTGCTCCCAGCCTTAAAAGCTATAATCAAGTAGGTTGGTTCACCCTGTCACAGCAAAGCATCAAAATACTGCAATATGTACTTAGTCGCATATAACCAAAATGGTGCTTTCTTGGCCCTGCCAATCATTCCTTAAAAATAATAGGAAGTAAATATTTTACTTCTCTGATCTTTGCTGTCTTTACACAGCATGCATCAAGAATCAACAAGAGATGGTTTTTAGATGTTATTCCTCATTTGATCTGCGACAACGGCTTTTCCTCTCACCTCAGCACAGCTCTCCCTCCGCTTTGCATTCTGCACAGGCTCTGTTTCAGCTTTCCACCACATTCCCACTCCTGTCTAGCACCGTCTTTAAAAAGGTGTCCATCTTCCCCTGCACTGCCTTACTGCATCTCCAGATCTTCCTTACAAACTACTAGGTCAAATTATTCCTAGACAACACGTTTAGATCTTTTACCGAGTCAATAATACATGCTACACAACATCCATCTGGTCAGGAATCACACAGTCACGTTTAAGCAGAATTCCTGAGCCACCGCCAACTTCACTACATTAAATTAACTTTTTCCAGTAGGAAAATTCCTGAGCTTCCAGAAGCAAGGAGGAGAAAAAGGTAAGGACCGGATCCAGTTCTGGGCTCCCCAGTTCAAGAAGGGCAGGGAACTGCTGGAGAGGGTACAGCAGAGGGCTACCAAGATGATGAGGGGCCTGGAGCATCTCTCTGGTGAGGAAAGGCTGAGGGACTTGACTCTTTGTAGTCTGGAGAAGAAAAGATTGAGGGGGAGATCTGGTTAACACCTAAAAATACTTCAAGGGTGGGTGTCAAGAGGATGGGGCCAGTCTTTTTTCAGTGTTGCCTAGTGACAGGACAAGAGGGAACAGGCACAAACTTGACCATAAGAAGTTCCATCTAAACATGAGGAGGAACTTCTTCCCTTTGAGGGTGGCAGAACCCTGGCAGAGGCTGCCCAGAGAGGGGGTGGAGTCTCCATCTCTGGAGGCATTCAAACCCCTTATCAGGTGTCCCAAGGAAGATCAGGAGAGAAAGGAGGGGTCCCCAAGGGAAGTCACTTCACCACAGACAATTCCACACACATCCAAGACGCTGCTCCTCCACTCTGCGCAGCACGCATGACGCTGTCGCTTCACTCCCCACCCAACAAAATCTGCTCCAGCTGTAGCTCACCCTGCTACAACACAGCAAGAATAAATAAATAAATACAAATACAGAAGTAAAAACACCAGTGAGAGGGGCACTGATAGAACCATTGGGACAAAAAGATAGAAACAGAACTCTTCAGGCCCTGAGCCCAACTGTCACCTTTGGTATCCCAGGTCATCGCTCTGTATTACAGAACACCATTGACACAAATCTGGTTTTGTTCTTAATTAGTACTTAATTAGATAAATTATCTAAAGTACATCCTTAATGGAAAAACAGAAGAGCAAGAGAAACATCTTGGGTTTATCAAATTTACTTGGAAATGCCAGCTAAAGCTACAAGACACGGAGAACAATCGATAATCTCCTTGGTTATCCATGGCCACACTACGTTAACAGTCACCTTTGGAAGCGTTCAAGGGTAGGGGATCAGCACAGCAGCAAGCCAATTAAAACATCATCTCAGAGAGATAAACACAATCAAAACCCCAAAACTTCTCAGGAAAATCTACATAACCCACAGAGACAAACAGAAATAAAGGAAGCCCGATGCCCTTGAACTCCTCTACCGACACAAAGGCAGACAGAAGAAATGCAAGAACCAGAGAAGCATGAACAAAGCCTTGCTCAAACGCTCCCATAACCTTCAGTCTCTCCACTACGGGAACACACCCGGTGCCAAAACCAAGAAGCGGTGGTTGTCAGCAGAACAGATGTTTCCCAGTTTGCTCCCCGTGAGCTCCACACAGAGCAGCTCCCGACCATCTGGCCGTGTATTCCTGTACCAGGGCTCTACCAGTGGTTATCAACGTTTGCCACACTCCAGAAACTAGAGGAATAACCTCGCATAGCGATACAGAATTTTTTATTAAAGTATGTAATTTGTAGTAACAGTCCAGCACTTACGCTATCTTTCAAGGCATATCTTTTTTTCACTGTCTAGTGTACACAGGCCTTTCAAATTTCTATAATCGTGCTGGGGGAGCAGGATGGGAATCAGCCACTACAACATATATGTTGAGTTTATGCAGCAGTAATTACCTAACTCCTCTCCAACACCATATGCTCAGTGGCGCGATCAAGTCTCTCCAAGACTGTCCTAGTCTCCAAGACAAAAAATGAAGCACATTACATATAAATATGTACTCTCTCATGGCGTTTTTCTGAATGGAGAAGCACAGATATAGTTATTTTCTGTCATGCCATTTGCTAACAGTGAAGTTGCTCCCCACTCTAAAATTATCTTGGCACGTGAGAATGTCAGTTCCTTTCCCACAATTACACTGCGCTTCTATCACTTATTACTCACATTGCAAATGTAATTAAAATGAAGCACACTCAGGGACTATTTAATGGAGTAAGACTCCTGGATATTTCTGTACAGTAAGCCACTAAAATTTTAGATTTACAAGAAGGATTTTCTTCCCCACCTCACTGGCAAAAGGAGAAATTCACAGATTTGCAAATGTACAAATTCACAAATGTACAATTACATATTACTGGCTCTGTTCAATCACCACAAAACCCCCTAATTCTTATCTCGCAAAAGGTCCTCAGAACAATATTACGAGAAATCAAATCCTAGATATCCTCAGTATCAGAAATTACATAAACCTACGGAGTTATCCTAATGCTCCCTGTGAGCTAATTAAGTATACGACAGAAGTTAAAGCTTAATGTCTCTCCATAGCGAAACACTAAATTACCACATCATCGTCCTGCCATTCGTGTGGTCTGGTGATGGCTGACCCCAGAGCTTTTGTACTGGAGAGTTTAAGTGTTCATGGGAAACACAGATTGTGGTGCCAGTAACCACCAAAGAGCATCCCGCGTACAGCCCTGGGTTTCAGCTGAAGTGAGAAAATTCAGAGGATGAGAAAGAGATTGACCAAGTTGAAAATTTCAGTGTTTCCTACTGAAAAAGGTAGCGAAAAACACTGAAAGGCTGCTGAAAAAATAAACCCCTCTTCTTTCAAACGATGTGCCCAGCTGTACTCTCCAGAGCTGCTCATGTCCTCACTGCTTGGACAAATGAACATCTGCAGACAGTAGTAGCTGGAGCACAAGCCTCCCAACTCTACCCAATCGATACACAGCCATCTTCATTCAAAGTGATCTTTGTTCTGGGTAAGAGAAGATATAAATCTATAACTTAGATAACAGTTCTCATTACTGGGGTTCAGTTCAGGGAGAAGCTGGGATTTTGGTTTGTTTTTCCAGACCCTGGTAACCCTGCAGGTGCCCTGCGCTCCCACCCAACTTGCGCTCCCCATTGGGCAGCAATCACCGCGTCTAGTAACTACTGAACTGAAATGGATTTCAACTGAAATGGATCTCTCCCTAGAAGGGAAAGATTCACACCATTCCAGCTCTCAGCAGTGAAGCAGAGGGCTCCAAGACAGCCTTCCCAAGAGCCTGTCTTCACACCAGGCAAATAATGGAAAGTACATAACGTTTGGGTTAGATCCCAGCCCCTTACTGGGCTACCAGTTTCCTAAACACCAACAGGGCTGATAGACCATCACCTTGAATAAGCAAAAAGAAACCAAATACTTAAGATGGAGTAAGCCAAACTAAAGTGAAGGCTGCCACCAAAACACAAACTCCTCCCCAAGATTCCTGCTTGTATTCCCAGCCCAGCTCCCAGGGAATGCATGGAACAGGATTCGGACCAGGACAGCCAAGGCTCCAGCACTGAGAGCCAGCGGCAGCGAAGCCACGTCCCACGAGTGCCTGGAAAGCTGCCCTAGATCAAAAAAAAAACAAAACCAAACCCTACTGCAAGCTGAAATAACGTGCACAAACTTCCAATGCCACCATCCTTCATTAATTTCCTCTGACACATGAAACGTTTACCATGCAGGCAGGTAAACTCCACTTGTCTGAATTAACCACATTTGTATGCCGTCCTGCCGTAATCTGCATTTCCATAGAAACCTAATTGTGTATTCCTCTTCTCATAAAAACAGGATTTAATTCTCACTCAGCAAGTTATGAGGCAGCAGGGAAAAAAAAAAAAAAAAAAAAAAANACATTGAAGTAAAACTATTACAATCAGCTTTGTTGCTCTCTGCTTATTTTAGAAATCAAAAGAAGTACAGCACATCTTAATTTAAATATTCTTAATGTATTAGAAACTTGTCAGTAAAAAACGGTGAATTTGAAATCATCTTATTTAAATCAAGTTTCATGATGTGGTTGCTACTGAGGCTGTGAGATTTAATTCAATACACAAAGCATAATTCCAACCCTCTCGTGTTAAAAATACTCTTTAAATAAATAATAGATCAAAGCGGTGTCACTTTGATGGCATATGGAGTCCAAGGAAGCAGGAGATGAAGGATTAAATGTTTGCAGAGCAGTCTTGGATGAAAGGGGCGGGGGGAGGGAAGCAAGTAAATGTTCAGTTATTCTATCTAGATTTACTACTCAAGACTTTTGTTACATGATTCTTCCCTCTATTAGAGTTCTGCCTTCTATAAAACCTTCAGATTCACATAAACTCTGGGGTTTTTACAGCAATGAAGCATGGAAAAAAAAAAAAAATACTAAGTCATTCTATTCCCAAATCCTGGTGACTCAATTCCTCTAACTCCAGCAAGGCAGGATTGCTCCCTGGGACTCTAAGATGAAGAATACAGGCAAAACCCAGCACTGCCTGGGTGTTTTCATGATTCACAGGGGATATTGCCATAGATTTACCTGCAGCTCAGGCAGATAGAGACTTGTTTTGGTTAACCTTTAAGAATTTCTTTATTTAGAGATAGGCCGATGTGCTTAAATACAGACAATGTTTCCCATCCTAAGCTTTGACAACTTAATTTATCAGATTCAAAATAATGCAATGCTTTCCCCACTCACAACTCACACCAAGAGGTATATTCCTCAGGAAAATCTCTTTCAATAGTGTCTCAAAGAGAAGAGCACATCCCAAATCAACCAGACCTGGTTTTTGGAAGGAGGAGGCAAGAGACAAGAAAAGGGAGGTAAAGTAAATTGGGGAATGCAACAAACCCGCAGTCAGACCAGGACAAGTGACTGGGTGTTGCTCTGAATTTGATTAGCAGCGATAGACAGGCACCAGAGGCCTTGGATACAGACCATATATCTTTCCTCCCACTATCTTTCCAAAATAATTCATAATAAAGACTCCACAAATCTCAAGTCCCCACATTTTTATTACGGTGATTAGTTTGCTGGACAAACCCGTTACGCTCAAACTCTCATTTTTAGTTAGTCTATGTGAAAACAGCAGCAGCATGAACGAGCAAGCCAGATCATGTAACACAAGGTCAAACCAAATGATACGATTTCTATGAACTATTTTGCGGGACTAACATCTAACAGACGTCATTTTCCATGCAGAATTCTAAACGCTCCATTTCCTGACCCCTTCCTTCAACCTCTGAAGTTCCGACAAGTTTGTTATATCTCATCAAATTCTAAGGAGACATCCAATGACAGCTAAAAAGCTGAATAAAATACAAGACATGAAAAATAACTGCTAAGATTTAAAAGTAATGAGATTGAGCATTCTCTGATCAGTTTCTTTTCCTCTCAGATGTCTTTATGTGCTTTCCAGATACTCCTGTGACCCCGCTCTTAAGTAAAAAGTAACTAGACAATGGCAAGTTTGTCCAAACACCACCTGATAAAGCTGCGCAGATACAAATGGTGCATAACTAGCACCCCTGATACTGAAAGAAAGAAAAAAGTCATTTGATTCAAGCTGGCAGTGAAAACAGAACTGAACAGGAAAATTCAGATTTGCTCTTATTTTCTTCATTTACAGAAATAAGACTCGGTATCTTGGAGAACGATTCCAGGCCTGATTTCGCTGAACTCATTCACAGTGAGTAGCACACAATTCCATGAAAAGCACACCGTTCACAGCACAGGGGACTCTTAGAAGAAGAATCTGCAGCTCCCCAGGAGTAAGGATGATGGGAACTGGGCTGTGACAATCACTGTAACCACTGCTCTCGTCTTCATTGAAACGGTTCTCTTTGGTTGTAACACACACATGAAACACTCCTCAAGAACAGCGAGACACTAGCTGACTCCTACAACTTCACTGCTGCTTCTACTGTACAACAAATTGATTATCTTGATAGAGTCAATGTCATTCCCAATTTAGAAAGGGACAGCTTTGCAGATTGGGAAATAAGCGAACAGGAAGCTTCACAGGAAGGCAGAGGGATCACTAAAATAGACACGCAAGATCATCACACCTCCACAGTCTACTAGAGAAAAAGCTGCTCTTTGCCAAAACCCGTTAAAGAAGACATAGCACAAAACTTTGTGTTCTGTGCCTCATTTTAAATCCTCAGTTTAAAGCATTAATGATCTGCCAACTCAAGTTTTCCACACACGATTCAGTCAAATGATTTTCGTTCAGCCAGAGCCTTCCTCAGAACCTCTGAACACTACAGGACCATGTTGGTGAACACCCCTCTAGGAACATTTAGCCTCATGTATAACATCCCCACGCCTGGCTCATGATGCCTCTGGAAAGAAACCACAGGTTGGTGTTTCAGCAGTAGTTTCCCAATTATTCCATAGTATTACAAGAAGCAGCATAAACACAATAGGAAATTAATCACCAAAAACCTCACACGTATTGATAAACATAAAGTTATGGGGAAAACAACTTAGAGACCTGTGAAATCCTATAACTCAAAGCAGGTTCCAAGAGCAGAATGAGGGGAGCTGATTATCCGTGGTATTCCCAAAGTGCTTTGTTTGCTTTCAACTTGAACATTGAAGTTGGGACATAGAAGCAGCACAGGATTCAAGACACACTGGCAGGGGTCTGTCTTTGACACACTTGGTTTATCAGTTTCACATGCAACATACAAACACAAGAGAAGCACCTGGCTTTAATACACTAAGTGCTTCATCTAACAACTGTTTTTTGCCTCCCAAATCACATAATCTCATTTTCCCTCCACAAAAAGAACACTTTAATTTTACACTCCATGTGACATGCTGGTGGCAAACTTCAAATCCACAAAGCTCCCCTGCATCTTCACCACTAGACAAGTGTAACAACTCTGTTTATTGCACATTGTACTTGCATCATTAACCTGCTGATCTAAAGAGCCAAGATATCATTAATTTTATTGCCTTTCCCGATAAACACTGAGTACTCAAATTTCATTTAAAGATCTTAAACAAGGGTGCTACTCAAAGGCAGTATTACCATGAGTTTGGGATTAGTACTTGCAACACATCTGCATGTTTGCTTCCCCTAATACAATATGACAGCAACATAAACTAAAGGCAAGCAATAGCATGGGTTCAGAGACCCATCTGAAAACAGAGACTGAGCCTGAGGTACAGCAGCCCTCTGAGTACTTAATCCTCCCTTTTCACCACCTCTGCCCCCAGTCCTCCTCCAAAACCCATCCTGCCCTTGAGCATTACCCGGTCCTTCATCCTCCAGCTCTGCGCCAAAGACTTGGAGCCTTCAATCTTCTCGCAGTGCCTTTTCTTCATAAAGGCCAGAGGCAAGTTCCAGTCAGTCAGGTCAGACTCATCCTCCTCTCCGAGCCCCAGAAGAGGCGACTGCAGCATCTCAGACTCCATCAGAGGACAAGTGCCGGGCAACAAGTGAGCAGCAACCTCCAGCCCAGAGGGCAGCGGGGGCCGAGGTGTCCCCTCGAGCGGGCGGTGGGGGGGGAGAGGACGGGGTAAGGGCAGAGGCTCCGCTCCCAGGTGTGCGGCGAAGGAC
>VZRU01004672.1:125048-139438 GCA_013398155.1 Pedionomus torquatus
TTTAAATCAGAACATGGTGCCAGCACGGAGGCGGCCATCTTCCCCCGGCCCACAATGCACTGCGCTACGGGCCGCCGCGTGGGACAAACCCGGCCGCAGCCATCCGGCCGCCGTTACCATGGTTACAGCGCGGCCTGTCCCGGGCCTAGCGACGCCGGAGCCTTCCCGGTACCTCCCCCCGGGACCACAGGGCTTCAAACGGGCCGCCCTCCTCCGGGCAGGCGGAGAGTGTCCGGTTCCCTCCCCTGCGCGGCCTCCAGATGCCGGCGGTGCGCAGTGACAGCCCGGCCCGGCCCGGGGGGCACCGCAGGGAGGGCAGGTTTGGGGCTCCCTGGGATAAAAGGCCTTCCAAGGGCACCCTCGGGGATCCCAGGCCGGGGCACGGGCTGAGCCACAGCCAAGGGCAGAAGGTCCTGCCGTGCCGAACCCACAGACCAGAAGGACAAGGGCTTTGTCCGTGGTGTCTGCGCCTGTTGTCGGCTGCCCCACCAAGCTGCACACCCACCACGGGCTCCGGCACTGGGAGCCATGGGACGCGATGTGCTTGTTTCCTTCAGGGATTTCCCTGGGTGGGTGAAAAGGAACAAGTTCACTGGTTACCAAAAAATAAATACACTCAAAAAATCAACCTGATTTACATTGCCCTCACTTGAAGCAGCGCAGGATGAACCACGTCGTGTACCGAGCCTTCCGGACCACCCTGCCCTACAGCTGCAGTTCTGATTTTCTTCGTCTTAAGCAGAGATAAAAATACATTTGTGATGTGAAGCCCCTGGCTGCGAGCAGCATGAGCATCCCACCCGTGTGTCCCGCTTCCCCCGGGCGCGCCCTGCCGCAGCGTGGGAACCAGTGCCACAGTGCTTGTTCCTGGACCTTACTCCATTTCCAGTTGTGGAGTCGTCTATACTGGGGCAAAAGGGCTGGGGAGTGGTGAAACTGGACAATCGACTCCAGCAGAAATAGGTCTGATTTATCTTCAGTGTATACGAAGAAAAGCAAATGTATTTTTTCAGGAATGTATCAAATAAACAGAAAGTTAATGAATATCAAATATTGCTCCTAATGAAGTTCCTCCGAGTGTTTGCCCTTAGCAGTAATTAAGTCCAACTCTGTTCATATTTGTAATACTTTAAACATCTAAAAATTATTTCCACGTTGAAATCAAAGAATACATCTATAACTTGATTTATAGCATCATATTAGTTTTCATTAACATTTTCCGTTTGTACAGTGTTTACATTCATGGAATATTTTAAATACAATGACTGTTTTCTACAATAGATTGGAAAATTATATTTCTTGGATGCTCTGGAATGGCCAACATTTGATTTGCTGACTTTGATTTACTGACCGAGCTGATTCATTGCTTTATGGGTCTGCTTTTATGCTGGTGGCTGATCATAACTACATGATTGTTATTGAAATGAATTGCCGTGGCATAGAAAGCATTGACGTTGTGTTTCTGCTAACCTCTGATAATTTCCCCGCACCAACGGCAGCTGTGCAAGATGGGAATGACAATCCCACAACACCACCTGAAAAAATGACAGCCCCTGGAGGGCCCGGGGCAGTTAATCCAGCGCTGCAGCCGCACAGATGGAACTTTTGCCGCTAATCCCAGCTACCGACAGCTTTAGGGAGCCTGTGCCCCACCAGAACCCGCTGCTCCACGGCCGCGGGAGCTGCCACCGACAATACCTTTGAAGGACACAGCTGCCAGAGGGCAGAGACCACAAATCTGCCTCGCTTCC
This sequence comes from Pedionomus torquatus, assembly GCA_013398155.1. Taxonomy (NCBI): domain Eukaryota; kingdom Metazoa; phylum Chordata; class Aves; order Charadriiformes; family Pedionomidae; genus Pedionomus; species Pedionomus torquatus. The sequence goes on from VZRU01004672.1 coordinate 126,800, forward strand.
CCTACGCGCGGCTTGAAAACGGTAATTATTTCAGATAAGGACCCTGCGTTTTCACGGCTGGCCAGGCAAAGTCCGCCACCTGCAGTGGAAGAGTGTGGTGCCCTGTCCCCTGCGCACCCACCTCCTCCCCCTTTCTTTCAGGGCCTTTTTAATGCTGCCTTGCTCCTCCAAGGCTCTCAGTGCTCTCATCCCATTCAAGCCAGCATCTCTGCTGGGTTCCACCCGGCAGGGGCTCTAGGGAGGTGACAAGAGGAGGACTTGGCAGCACGGAGCCAAAGCCATGGCTGGACTGTGGGGATGAGGACCAGCCGGTCAGAGCAGGCTGTCGGCAGCCTTTCCCAACACAGCCCTGAGTGCATCAGCTCCGACCTGCCATGCTCCCGTTATCCCCAACATGCACTTCCCAGGAGGACCTCAGTCTAGAGCTGCATCTCTCCGCTTCACTGTTCCTGCTGCGAATCCACCCTGTCCTGTTTAATTGTATCCTCTCTCGTCACTGCTGGCCAGGGTTCTCTCTGTGCCGATGTCTTTCCCACCATGATCCCCATTTCCTTGCAAAGTCAACCCCCCGGCCCCAGAATCTGAGCTGAATAACAAATTAAATTGACGGATCACAATTATTCTTGCCTTAGAATAACAAGCTGATAGAAGATCTCTGCGCACAAGAGGTTCTTTATACCTGCAGGACAAAGCAGCGTGGAGTGCTGGCTTAGCAGCACTTTATGCTCGGGCTGTACTGGATCAAGCTGTATCTGACTTTCCATAGAAGAATAAAACCAGACATGTTTATGGGGTTGCCTGTGGACACAGATGCACATATATCCACACCTGCTTTGGGCTATGTGGCCAGTCCCCGTCCTCTGAGGCAGAAAGCCTGGGGCCAGCTCCCACTGGTACCAGGGCCGTGCACTCAGGCTCTTCTCACAATATTCATAACAAATATTCCTCCGGTTTGAGTGCGGTGATTCAGGATGGAGCCCTCGCTGCCCCCAAGGACTCGGGCTTGAGTTGTTGGGGGATTGCAGAAGAGCCAAAGGAGAGGAAGCTCAGAAAGGCTGGCTGCCTGAAAAACAGACACCCCGTGGGCTCCTTATGGCCCTTTCTAAGGCTGCTGTGACATTTCTACAGGTGATAAAATGCTGTAAGTGGCTGTGGCCAGCAACCTGAAGTACTGTGGCCAGCTCTGGAGTCCTCAACACAGGAAAGACATGGACCTGTTGGAACGGGTCCAGCAGAGGGCCACGAAAATGCTCAAAGGGCTGGAGCACCTCTGCCACGAGGACAGGCTGAGAGAGCTGGGGTTGTTCTGCCTGGAGAAGAGAAGGCTCCAGGGAGACCTTACAACAGCCTTCCAGTACCTGAAGGGGGCTACAGGAGAGCTGGAGAAGGGACTCTTGATCAGGCAGTGTAGTGATAGAACAAGGGGGAGCATTTTTAAATTGGAAGAGGAGAGATTTAGATTAGATATTAGGAAGATCTCCTTTGCTGTGAGGGTGGTGAGACCCTGGCCCAGGTTGCCCCGAGAAGCTGTGGCTGCCCCATCCCTGGAGGGGTTCAAGGCCAGGTTGGACGGGTCTTTAAGCAACCTGGTGTGGTGGAAGGTGTCCCTGCCCATGGAGCCTGGTTGGAACTCAATGATCTTTAAGGTCCATTCAAACCTGAACCATTCTATGATTCTATGAAATGCAGCCTCTTGCCCACCAGCAGGCTCAGCCAGGGCATCATCAGTGTCTGCATATATCCACAGCAGAGCAGTCCTGTCCTACCCCAAATCAGGGTTGCCAGAGGGCTGGGGGCGGTGGGACATGAGGTGACATTCTGCTCTGGCACAGCACAGGCCACAGTGACCGACACAGCAGAGCATCCCCAGCTTTAGCAAAGGGGGGCTGCTCTCAGGACAGTTTCTGAGAGCTGGCTGGGATGACATCACCTACGTGCTAAAAACATGTTATTTTTTTTAATGCATCATGAAAAGGGCATAACATTTAGTTTTATCAACTCTGTGATTGGGAATTTGTGAACTGACCAGAGTCGGTAAATATCAAATGAAAACATTTATCTGCACTTTATCAGATCTCTGAATAAGGCTCGCAAATATCCGTTTCTAAAGGACACATGCAGCAGGTCAGTGAGGATCAGTCTCCATTTGAATTCCTAAATTTGCAAGTTTTGATGGAAATCAGAATGAATTGATTTCTTCAAAAATAGCACTGCCAAGGACTTGGCTCTGACGGCATCTGGTCTCTGATAATGAAAATCTTCAGGATGGTGGTCATGGGCTCTCGGATCGTTTGTAGTTATTTGCCTTAATCAAAGCCACTCACCTTATTTCAGTCTCCACAGGGTAAGAACCAAAGGGAAACATAAATAATCTGCCATTTATGTCTCCCTAAAGAACTGGTTGTTAGAAATGATGCCAGTCCCTGGACTTCTTTCATTTCACTCCATAGTCCAGTGTCAGGTCCCTGTTTCCTTCATGGCAGAGAAAATTCTGCAGCTTTTACCCAGGCAAAGTATTTCTCAACATCAAAAGGCCACGGCAAGCCCCGTGTCACTGCAGCAGAGAATCTAGGCTGCTGTTGTGCTTTAACCCCAGCCCACAACTAGAACCACGCACCCCAAGAAAGGGTGGGAATGGATATGAGAGGAAAATAAAGGAGGGGAACGGGAGAAAAAACCTTCACGCGTTCAGACAAAGACGGTTTAACAGGTAGAGCAAAAGCCACACATAAGCAAAGGAGAAAAAGACACTTGATGGCTGATTTCCACTTCATAATGAAAGCAGTTCTTCATTCTTACCCTCAGGAGGTGAGAAAACAGCTGATTTCTCCATACCAAAGTGTAACTAACTCTTTTTAGATGTCCCCAGCTCATCCAACCCTTTATTGACTCCAGTCCTGTCCTCTGACATGCCCTCGGGACGCTCAGCTTTAGGCTGAAAATCCATTATAATGGTTCCTAATTGCTCACTGAAGCCAGCGGTGGGGGTTATCAGGGCAGCCCCCAGCCCCAGGTGTGTCTCTGGAACACCTGCCCCTCTCACCTTGACAGTGGGCCCTTGGTAACTCATACCAAGCATCCAAATTGCTGCCCTTTCATCCAGCCCCCATTTGCTGGACCGCTGCTGCACGCGTTGCATGATTTTAGGCATTAGCATTTAGGCATCAGGTGTCTGTGTCTCACCAAGGCATCGGGGCTTCTCCCAGAGCCGATAAAGATCTCGTGGAGTCAGTCGATAGAGCTCAGGCTGCGATTCATCTGAAAAAAACCATAGAGTGAAGCGAGCCGTGTCCTAAGCTGGGTTGGCCGTATTGACTAGGTCACTGCCTGCCTAACAAGGAAAACATGACTATATCCAGCCTGGAAAGCCAATTCTCTTTTAGTGCTCTGAAAATACGACTGGGAGTCCCACAGTCGAACGCCTGGTTAATTTGTTCTCCTTTGCTTTTCAACACTGAGGAAGCCTGCAGCGAGTGGAGGGCGATGCTTCGGCTCCTGCTCCCTTTGGAGGCACTTTCAGCTGGTTGGTGTTTGTTTATTGCCCTCCCCCAGCTGCCTGCCCACGGGCTGAATTTTCCCTTCGAATTCTTTGTGGCGCTTACGGCCTCGTTGGCTTTGCAACCCCCTAAAACACACACGCGCTCATGCTCAGAGGCAGAACTTCCCCTGCCGTACTCGGTGCCAGGAGCTCACTGGGCTTCAGATCACTCTGTTCTCATCCCAGTTTTGGGGTTTTTTTTCTTTTAGAAAGCCAAGCCCTGGTTTAGCAAATCTGTTCTCGATTGAAGCAGTGTTGTAAGACCCTTGTTCCTAGGGTATCTAGGGAGCGGAGACAACCATGTCGAGTAAGGCACATTAAGTGATGTCCTAACAACCCAAATGCATAAGGATTATCTGCCAGAAACACACTTGGACAAATTCTTCCACCTGTCACTCTCTTTAATGAAAAATTCTCCTATCTCAGCCCCCTGTCAGCGTCCTTTGTTTCGCCTCATTCAGGCAGCTGATTCTAATTCCACTCTTGGGCAGGAAGAGTGAGAGGTACGGAAAGAAGGACGTTACTCCTAAATATCAAGAGAGATTTTATCTTTCCTTTTCACTAGCCAAATTCACCGGTCACCAAATGAGTGGCAGTCAGGCACCAAAGGTCCGTGCCCTTAGCCAAAGGGCTGCCTTTTCTGTGGCTTTTACAGTTGGTGCTGGGCTCCACGCTCGTGCGTGCGAACGCTTCCCTTCCTCGGGCACAGCCTCTCGGGGAGCAGCGCTGGCACAGCCACGGCCGGGGCTGGTTTAAGCATTTAGGGGTGAACAACAAAGTTTGTTTTAACGCTTCGGTCAGGGGAGCTTCATATCCTAAAGACAGTAGGTGAAATATTTATTAGGAAGACTATATATTTTTAACTAAGTATGATTTCAGTTCTATTATTTATGCACGTGCAGCACATAGACTTACACGCCTGGCTCCTTGCAGAAAATGTGAATCAAAGACCTGAGGCTGGAAATGGGAATCGGAGCCTGGGGAGGAAGGGATGGAGAGGCAGGTGAGAAGAGGGTGGTCGATGCTACATGCCAAATCCAATATGTATCAACACATGATTCATAAAATCGACTCTCCATCTCGTAAAAAGAAGCCCAGTGACCTCCCTCTGTGAGAAAGAGAACTGAGGAGTCTGTTCCTGGCGCTGCCCTGCTCTTCCTGACTCGCTGCCTTCGGACACCCCCGGGCTGAGAAGCAGCAGTTGTAGCATTAAACTGTCGGGTTGGGCTTCACAGAGCCCCTCTCTGCTGTCTGCCAAAGGCGCTGTGCTACAAAATGCCTCCTCGTGAGTAACTGCTGCCGCCACTTCTGCTTTCCCAGCAGTTCCCAGCACATGGACCAGCACCCTGTCGAGGAGGAATGGCAAACCTGAGGCTTTCCCCTGCCCAGACAAGAAATAGCTTGAGAAGATTTGGAGACAGAAGTTGAATTAAGCCTGAAGCAGAGGAAACCACCCCAGGGCTGCTGAGTCTTATCCCGACTCATTTTGCTTCCAGAGGGGGGTACACGTCCACAGGGCTGCTGTCACACCCTGCTCAACGCGGGGCCATGCAGGGCACCCACCTCTCTATGCTGTAGGAAGGACACAAACGTCCCTCTGAAAATCCTTTGAGTCTCCCTGGGCTGACACAGGAATCCAGCAGCCACTTGATTCAAGGAGATACAGATGGGACTTGGAGAAGGCTGAGGATGGTGGTGGCCGGAGCACTTCATGTGCTGGTTGCTCTCAGGTGCCCCCAGCCCTGCTGCTGGTGCCATGTGCTGTCAGGAACCCATCAGACCACCTTAAATCATGGGAGACACGACACGGGTGCAAAGTTGCTTCTCAGTCAGGAGTGCTCTGTTAGCAATGGGACAGGGATTCTTCTCATGTTGAAAAGGCCAGAATAAATACTAGGTCAAAAAAAAAATATCTCCTTGCCCTTTTAGAAGGAGAAATGCTTTGGCATCAGGGGAAATTTTTGAGAGAGAGGAAGAAGAGGTGATGCCACAGTTTGAAGCAGAAAATTCGGGAGTTTTAGCTTTTCTCTTCGCCATCGTTGAACTTAAAAGGGCAAGTTTCCTGATGAATCAGGAGCTGTAGAGTTTAGTTAATGAGTGTATCTGACACCCTCGGATACGAGGTAGTAAGGAAGTTAGAAGTAATTTAGACTGTGAAGCAACGGCTGCATTTCACCCCAAAGGTGGCTCTAGTTCACTGACAAATGTAAAGATTTCTGTGTTCCTGCTTGCACGGGGGAGACTTAAATGACCGCTCCAAAGGCTGACAAAAATTGGTTGCTTAATGGAGATGTTTTTTCTCATAAAAGCCTGAGTGAAGCTGCACTCAATACGTTTGGGGATACGATAGATTAGAGAGTTTGTAGGAGCCCGTTAATAGAGTTCTCAAACCATTTTGCTATCCATCTCAATGAAAGGTGTTATATAAATGTAAGCTCATTTGTTATCATTATCTCCCTTTGTCTCTTCGAAATCGGGATAATTTGCTAGGTTATCAGGCTATGTGTGTTTAAAAACACATGATAGATGTCACCTCAGCAGATATTCACTGGTTTTCTTGTTATTAAGAGCAGAAATGTTTCCTTAAACGCTCTGTAGCTGTTATAGATCCGTATCAGCTGTGACTCAGCGACAAAAACCACCCCAATACACTGGAAACAGAAGCCAGGGAACTCTTCTGGCTCCTTTGGAGCCTGTCAAAAGAGTTCAGTCCAAACGTCCTGTTTTCTGGTGCATCTTTTTTGCGGTTTCCTTGCCAAGCACACCTTCCCACGGAAGGCAGGCAAGACTCGACATCCCCTTTAATTGGAGCTGAAATGGCTAATGAGAAGCAATCCAGTGATTTTAAGGGAAGTTCTCGCACTGTCTGCTTTCGGGGCTTGGGAATGTGGAAGTTATTTCACGGAGCAGCCACTGGAAATGCCTGCAAAAGGATGCAGAGGCTTCGGAATCAGAACTGCTAAGATTTGGTTTCATGATGGGCCATAAAAGAGGCAACGACCAAGAGACTCAGATCCAACCACAGGAAGCCCTGAATGGAAAATTGCAGCCTGGGTTGGCCCATGAAGGGTTAACCACTAACATTGTTTTAGGTGGAAAAACCCCAAAATCTCTTCCTACACCCAGGAAATGTAATTGCCCTTGGAATCAGCGCATTTCTCTAAGTTTCCTTTCACCATTCCCACAAAATCCATCAGCCCAAAGCCTTTCCTCTTGCCTAGGACATTTCAAACTCAGATTCCTGATACAGAGTGACACAGTGATCAACATCTATTTTCTAAGTCTTAGTGGGTTTCATGGCTGATATGTTAGCTGCTGAAATCCAGCAGGTTTCTAAAAAATAGCGTGACTCGTCTTATTATAATTAATGGAAGTGAGATGAACATACACACAAACTTCTCTTCCTGCCATTTACACCGGGGAGCATCCACACGGCTGGGAAGTGAAGCCTTTTCTACGGGGTAAAATAAGCACAGCATAAACACAAAGTGTGAATTTATAGTGCGCTAATGACTTCCCATTAAACTGCTGATTGAACGGTTAGGATGTGGCGAGCAGGAGAAGCTCACTCCCCTTCCAGAGACCGTGCCAAGAACTTCTGTCCTTGGAAGGAGCGCAGCACAGCTAGCGTAGTCTGGATCCAGGGTTTAATTGATTTCGCATTTCCCGTGCAGAAAAACCCTAAGAAATAACAGCACGAGGCAATCAGCTCCCCAGAGCACATGTTGACACCGTTATTAAGCATAAGTGAAGCAGGACAGCGCTGATGTTCTCGAATTTGAGGTTCTAGAGGTGCTAAATGCTCTAACAAATAACAAAAGGGACGGGCACCGCTCCATGTGTGGAGCCCAGAGTTTTCCAAGTCCATCTTTCACCTCCAAAAGAGACAGCGTTTCAGAGATTCCACTGCCATCACAGTCCTGGTTTAGAACTGGCCAGAAAAACCCTCCGCTGGGCTCCTGCTGTTCCTTCTGCATCTTCATCTTCTGAGCGCCTTCAGCTCGAGAAGTGCCAGCTCCACATACCAGCCAAGATATCTCCAGCTTCACTTACTGCCTGGAAGCAGCTTCTGTGTCATTCCAGTTACTCTGCAGCTTCCTAAGCCTCAAATCTTGAAAAGGAATCAATAACGTACCCATCCCTAATGGCATCTTTGCCAGCAAAGAATCTTTGATGCCGTAAAAGCCCCTTTGCCCCGCTAAAAGCCACACTTCAGGTAAGGGTCAGCCCTCACAGCAAGCAAATGCAACGGATTCCTATTGCATTATAGCATTTTTCTCTATCCTGCCTGTAAAACCTTGCTGCGTTTTAACTGTGAACCACCAGGAACACAAACACAAATTGACTTTGGCACAGACAATGAGGTCTCTCACCCACCAGGAAGGAACAGAGCGTTCCTCCCTCTGGAGGAGCTCTGACTGTCCGAGACATTGCCATCTCCACTTTGGCTTCTCTGGGCTCAGGAGCAGAAGCCAACCCAGAGCTCCCCTGATCCGAGGTTGCCATCTACACCCGCTCCTGCACACACATCTGTCCACCCCCAGGCCAACCCCTCCATCTGCCTCGGATGCACTGGAAGCTCCCTCAATCCAGACTTCTCTTGCTGAACATCTCTCCTCCCTTCAACTCCATCCCAAAGGTGCTCAGGGAGACATGCCCAGCCTCCACAGATATTACCATAACAGAGGAGAGAGCGTGGGAGAAAGAGAGCAAGAGACTGTGCAAAATAATAAATAATCTCGGGGGAAAAAAACAAAAAAAACAAAAAAAAAAACACCAAACCAACCAAAAACTAGGGCACCAACAGTGTCGCTGGCTTTTGATGTCTCCTTCTCATCCTGCCCTGGCTTTTCTCCCATGAAAAGGGAACGCTGCGAGGTGGGAAGGAGCCCCAGAGCAACAGGGACAGAGGGCTGGTGCTGTTCAGAGGCGCCAGCGGGATTACAGATAAATATTGAAGCTATCAAAGAAGCTTAAGGGATTTAGGAACCCACTCCCCATTATTATCCTCTCCAGGGGGCTTTGGGGGGCAGGGAAGTGATCTTTTGCAGAGCCCTGCAGCAAACACCGGGGTGGTGCTGACTCGGGAACACCCCCCTCTGCTGACAAATTTCCCCTCTGTCGGACAGGGGCAAAAAAATGTGATTTTTATGATAAATGGAGTCCCAGTTTGTCTCTGGTGGGTTGCCTCCATGGGAGGGCAGGCTCTGTGCAGGCTACCCGGGCAGCGTGTCCTGGGCTGCCCCTTCCACGTGTTGGATGGAGACCATGGGTGGCAGCAGCAGGTCCAGTCCCAGTGCCCAGGCAGGACTGGGAGGGATGGGTCCTGCCTGGGAACTCGGATCCATCATGTGGGCAGCATCCAGCTTTCTCCTACAGCCAGTAAATCCCGAGAAAGATGAAGAACGACTTGAGGGATGGTCTGGAAAGGGGAAGCTGTTGGTTCTCCTGATGCGTGTGTGCACAGATAGGGGTGGAAATTACTGCACAAATCAATTCTGAAGCGGAGAGGAGGATGTGGGATGTTTTAAACCTGCCTCCATTCAAATCCGCTGCTAAAGCGTCACAACAAAACTTCATTAACAAAACATGATACCAGGGCCTGTTCCTCCTCCTCCCGTCTCCCAGTTTCTGCTGTAGGACAACCTCACTGCCGGTAAGGAGGTTTTTAATTTGTACCAGCCTAAGCCAGTGGGGAAGGATGTCTGCTTTAGCATCCTCTGGGTGTCTGCGTTAGCATCCTCTGGGTGTCTGCATTAGCATCCTCTCCTCTGGGACTCCTTGGCTCACAGCTAGTTTCCAGGAGGCTGCAGAAGGCACAGCCCAGCTCCTGCCCTCAGCCCCGGAGCACAGCCCGCACCTCTTTCCTTCTGCGCTCCTCAGAAGTCATCGTCTCCTCCCCACAGGAACTAATCCCAGCTGGGCGCCCGAGGCTGGAGCTGGGTACCCACGTGTGGCTGCCAACCGGAGACACAGCTTCATCCTCAGTTCTAGACTCTAAAACAGCATCTCGCTGCTGGCAGGAACCCGAGGAGACACCGCAGAGGCAGAGGCCAAGCCCCAGCTCCTTCTCTCTCCTGGTCCAGCCCGTTGGATTCTGTGCAGGGACTACCACCACGGCACCGACCCCCCTCCACAGCTCGCCCTGCAATTTTGGCTACTGCAAAATCAGTCCTCGAGCAGCCAAAATGGTTTCTCTGCTACACTTTTAAGGGAATACTGCAGTTTTAAACCACAAATTAAATTTTTAATGAAACTTCATAACTGTTGTACCCAAATGTAATGTAATATTGATAGGAACTGTGCATCCAGCTAGCATGAGATTGCCCTAGAAAGCTTTTTGGGATGTTATGCAATATATAGCTAAATTAATTATTTGTAATGAAAGGATCTGTGTCCCTATAGCATCACTGAGACCTACCAGTACAAAGAACACACTCCTCATTCTCACTGGATGTAAATGTCTGGCAATTTAGAAGGCAAGCGACTTTTGAGATGGGAACAATGAAAGAAAGGGAAAGAAAAACAGGGGAGAGACTGAATGTGTGAGGGAGAGAGAGAGGGGGAGAGGAACAGGGAGGGAGAGATCTGCAAAGAAAGACTGCAGCAAAATGCAGCAAATTTCCAAACTCCAGTCCAAAGTGTTTGCCTGTTACAGAAGGGAATTCTCCACCATGCACACACTGTGTCTGGACTAGCTGCACGCCCGGCTCGAGCTGTTCTAATGGCAGCTGTAGATTTTAGAAGGTGTTAAAAACAAAAAACAACCAAAACCCAAAAAATATTTTGCATATTCACTAGTCTGCAAACTTAACCATGGAGCAGCTCAGAGAAACGTGCTGGTGCTGGGCGTCTTGTTGGGCTGCACAGGGCAAAGGGCTGCAGAAAGGGTCCTGCTCCCTCTTTGTGTGGGCTCAGCGGGGACGGCAGTGCCATGGTGTGACCTGTCCTCGCTGTAACCCCCTCAGAACAAGTCCTTGTATCGAAACTACCCCAAAAGAAAGCAGCCTGATAGCCACGGCGACGTCCTTCTGGGGCCGGCGGTGAGCAGGCAGGGGCTGGGGTGGGCGATCCCCCCGGGACCCGCAGGGACACCAGGGACACAGCCAGCGGTTCAGCCACATTCCAGCCAGATCCACAAACAAAAGGAGCCGGGTTCCTCGCTTGGTGAAGTCTACCCATTATTATTTCCCATTGCAAAGCTGTCTCCATCCCATAATGGATCATATTGTTCCCATTCCGCAGAGGAGACTTAAATGCGGAATCAGCATTACCCCACAGGAGATGTTTTATGTACAGCAGGCTGCACAAACAGGAGAGAAAGCTTCCACTCCTGGTTCCCTGGGGCTCCAGCTCCTGGGATTAAAGAGATTTGTCCACTTAAAAAAAAAAAAAAAAAAAAATGTCCTTTATGCATTTATAATTCTGCTGTTCTCACACAAAGGTTAGCCTGGAGCAGATCGAATATTTACAGCCCTCACCTCTGGGCTGGGCTGTGCAGAGGGCACCAGGAGCCGGGGCTTCTGCTCCCAGGGGGGAGCACCTGGGACTGTCCAAAACGCTACTCGTCCGTCATAAATACAAATGTGCCTGCTGGCTCCTGTTCAGAACTAAATCATCTCCAAGGGTCCTTGATCGCTGTGCTCAGCTCTTTCCAGCTAGAGAGCGATAAATCAGCTTGCTACCGAGAGCGCTTCCGAAGAGGCAAGAGAAGAGTTAAAAATAATAAGGGGCTCCAATATTCCATTATACCCCTACAGCTCCTAAATCTACAGAAGCAATAACGGATCCTACTGCATGATTCAGTGATTCTGGGAAAGCTGGAATCTTGATCATATTTTCTAGCTCTTTCTTTGCATTGGGAGGCAAGGGGGTGATTTTGCTTATCTGGTGTAGTGCAGCTTTGTTGGTTTTTGCTATCAAGGTATTTACACGGTCGCCATCACCACGGTGTCGGAGCCTTTATTTTATTGCACCTGTCACCTCGATACCGTCTCGGCATAATGTACCAGGGATGACAAAAGATTCCCAGTTAAATTGGTTCAGTGACATGAACAGCTTTGTCAATACCACGCAGATGTTAACAGAAGCCGGTACCAATTCAGCTGCCTCTCAGACCAGTTCTACACTGGTGTAATTGTATTGCCTGCAGTGACATTATTTTTGGTTCGCGTTCCAGCCTGTGGCAGAAGAATTAGACCTGCAGTCCTTTCAGCCCTTCCCATAGCATCCCTTTTCTCCACGAAACCCCAAACAAACAAACAAAAAAAGCACCAAAAACCCCAAACAAACCAAAACTGATCCCAAAACCAAACCAGCACAGAAGGGAGGCTGGTCTGCCCAGCAGAACACATCCTGCCTGTCCCCCTCCTCATCTCCTCTCTGCTCCATTCCTGTTCCATCCAAATGCTACGCAGCACAGGGAGGAAAAGTAACCAGGGCAATAGAGCCAGGAGTGAAGAACTTAGTGGAAATGCAGATTTTTCCCCCAGAATTTCCCGAAACAAAGCACACAGGTGAGCTCCTGATGAGCTTCGGGGGCTCTGAACTGCTGCGCGGGGGCAGGAGCAGCAGGAAAACCCAGAAGCCTCAGGAAGGTGACAAACAACAAGTCTCTGCAGCCCCTGTAAGTGCTGGGATGGGTTTGATGGAGGAGAGGGATAAAAGCACCACAGGATCCCAGCGAGAGTGCTGCAGGAGCGCTGGGCGTCCTGGCACATCTCCACACTTCTTGGCCACTTTTGTCCCTGGGCAGCGACGGCCGTACCCAGCCACGGCAGAGAACCGGGGCTTTTGCCCCCCTCTTTCTGCACCCCCTGATGACAACCCCAAGCCTCTGGGTTTGGCCGTGAAATGCTGTTTTAACTGTCACCCGCAGAGCACGGCTGGAGGAGGAAAAGGGCCTCCTGAAGGCAGCCGAGACGCCTTTGAGGAGGAAACGCTCCACGCCAAGGTAGTGTGTCATAAAACTCTTGGGGCCAGATAAACACCTGCAGCAGAAAAGGCATCAAACTGAGTCACACAGTCTCAGGTCCGGCTGTGAGCGGCTCGGCGGGTTCCAGCTCCCGGCGAGGGCTCATCACCCGCATCAGAGGGGAGAT
>VZRU01004675.1:0-12474 GCA_013398155.1 Pedionomus torquatus
GGCCGGGCCGCTCTGGAGGGTCCCGCCGCTCCGCGCCCCCGTCGTGCTGCCCGCCGGCCCGGCATCAGCCCGCCCCGGGGCCGGGCGCGGCCCGAGAAACTTCGTGTTGTAATTCGGAGCGAATCCCGAGTGAAATGAAGGGCGTTTTTCTTCAGATCTCAGGTTTTCCGGCCGTTCCGCTAACGGGCGCCCGCCTTCTCTTTCTATTTTCAGATGTGGGAATGTTAACTTTGCCAGAAGAACCAGCTGTAACAGATGCGGCAGAGGTGAGTGTCGGAGGCGACGTGCCCTGTTCTCTTCCTCTGTTTCTGCTTTTTTCAAACCGTATTAAGCCTGATTACCCGGTCACAGAGGCTGTTGGAGACCCGTTTCTTTTCTTTTCCAGAAAAAACCACAGAAGCCAAAATGATGAAAGCTGGAGGGACTGAAATAGGGAAAACGCTGGCTGAGAAGAGCCGTGGCCTCTTCAGCGCTAACGACTGGCAGTGTAAAACGTACGCGCTTTCCAAAAACACCGCCTTCTGCTAGAGCCACCCCACCCGTCTGCAGCAGGACGGGCTCCTTTTGTCAGCGTAAATTTCCTCCTGCTGATGAAAGAAGCCATCGGGACTGGCAGCTGTTCCCCTCGGAGGGGTTTGCAGTGAGGACAGTCCATTCGGTTTTGTTTGCTGGGCAGCGGTTACCTAATTAACGTGACGGGGGAAAGATTGAGAAGTTAAGAGTAGGAAAGTAAAAAGTTCATGGGTTTTTGTCTCTGTGAAGCCGAGAGGCTTCTCGAGCTCAGAAGAAGCACCCAGGTGGCAGTAACGCTGTCGCTGCAGTGTGATGTTGCAGTGTGAGATTCGCTAAGCACTTAAGGAGTCCAGTTCAGCACGAAGTTCCACCCTCAGGTGTTTCTCCAGGCCATCAGTTGAGAGTATCGAGATCTAAATTAGAAAAAGAGCGCTTCAATGAAACGTTTGGGGGCTTGAAAGGTGCTTTTGGGGTTTTCTGGAGCCCTCCTAAGGTTTCCAGCCCTTGCTGCTGGTGAGATGGTAGGGCGGGGAGGGACGGGTGAAGCTGTAGCCCTGCGGCCGTGGGTGGCACCGGCGTCATTCCCAGGGGCGCTGCTTCCTTACCTCCTCTCAGCTGCAGATGCCCCGAGTGGAGAGGAATGAGGAGTTTTAACGCTTTTTATGGAATTTTTGCTTCTGTTAACTCCTCTGCCTGGTGATTTCACTCCTTTCCCCTGGGTTTGTCCCACACGGGTGTCTTCTGTCGCCCCCGAGATGGAGAAACACCCACCGACTCTCTTGGGGTTTGTTGGCCTTGGGGTTAATTGCTCTGTGCTCATCACTGCCAAAACTTGCCAGATAACTTACAGGATTCCCGTTTTGGTTTTTTTTTAAGAGTTTTCTCAACATTTAGGCTTTTTGATCCAAAATAAAATGTTTCTTTTTCTTGTTTTCTGTTTTGTTCTTTTCGCCTGTGAAGATGTGGTAACGTGAACTGGGCCCGGAGGTCAGAGTGCAATATGTGCAATACTCCCAAGTACGCCAAGTTGGAGGAGAGGACAGGTGAGAGGGATATGCTTTTGAAACACCCCTCTAAGAAAACCTCTTCTTACAAATCCTGATGCAATTTAACTAAAGGCACTCTTTTCGCAGAGTTGAAAGATCTTCTGTATATATCTCTAGGGTTTTAGACTCGATTCCCTTTAGCGACGTGCGAAGTACGTGGTGGTTTCCTTTGGAAAGTCAAGGAGTGTTCAGCTTTAACTGTCTCTGTATTCGGTTCTGATACTTGGAGGTTTGGAAGGAGCAACACAAGACTTTATTAAACTCCAGAAGGTCTGGTGTATAAATAGAGCCCATCTAGAGAGAACCTGGCAGTCGCAAGAGCGGAGTTTGAGGGCTGTGTAAATGAAGAGTGTTATCCCTTAATGAGGTCTGAGGTTTGGGCACGCTGTGACGCATTTTGAGTTCCTCCCGCATTAGGAATGAGCCGAGCCCAGTGGTAACTAGACCAGAGGATTCCCTTACAGCGCCCGCCAGGCTGTTCGTGCTGTTACCGCTGCAAACGGCGTCGGGCAGAGAATTCAATACTCTGTGTAACGTTGAGGCGCGTCAGAAAGAAGCAGGGAGAAGAGCACGGAACTTACCATTTGAAAGGAAAACCAAGATTTTTATTATTTAGTACCGTAAGAACGTTAAAGAATAATATTGAATATTATTCAGTAGATAATTTTTCAAGCTCTGGTGTCCTTCAGGGTAGATTGGCAGCGTGTTGCCTCCGTGTGCAGTAGCTGACAGTCAGCCAGAGTTCACATGAGCCGTCAAGAGTTTGCCGCTCACAGGATGAAAAAGGAACGGAGAGATTCTTAAGGCGAATCCTGGCAGTGGCACAGTCCCGTGCTTTTATTCCCGTTGCTCCCTGCGGTGTCTGTGCGCTGAAGGCTTGTTCTCATCTCTGGGCTTGACGTAGCTGGATTGGGTGCCGCTCAGCAGATTGTCTTGTTTTGCCTCTTTCCCAAGGCTACGGAGGAGGATTTAACGAACGAGAGAACGTTGAGTACATCGAACGCGAAGAGTCGGACGGGGAGTACGATGAGGTGAGAGCAGGGACACGTGTGGCTCTGGGAGACGTGGATCTCGGGATGGGCACGTCTGGTGTCCTTGCTCGGAGAGGCATCGGGGCGCAGCTCTGGCAAATGCACGTTCCTGTTAACCTCATCTGTGGGTACTAATTGTATTGAAGGCGAGCAGCTCTTCAGCAAGTGTCTTGTATTGATGATAGTTCCCCTTCCCTCTGAGCAATGCCTGATTTGAAATTGCTGTGTATTTATTTTCTCGTCAAAAAGTTTTCTTAAAAAAATGCGGTTGGCAATGACCTGTGGTGAGATGGTGTTCTAATGGAATGAAATTTCTCAGTTTGGACGCAAAAAGAAGAAGTACAGAGGGAAGCCGGTGGGTCCTGCCTCTATCCTGAAGGAAGTAGAAGACAAGGAATCTGAAGGGGAAGATGAGGAGGATGAGGATGAAGATCTCTCCAAATATAAATTGGATGAGGTAGTGTGGGTTTGGTTTTTTTTTCCAGCCGTAATTATGTAGTTATTCCTACAGCGCTGTTTAGTAGGTGAGGTTTGGGGTGGGCTTCCAGCTGCCTTTGGAGCAACGTGAGAATAACGGTGCCCGCAGCCTCTGTGAAGTGTATGCACAAGCTCTTCTGTTCCGTTTTCTTAAACCACAAAACAATTGGAAGCTCATCTGAGATCAGAATCGAAACTTGAGAGATCTTTGCTTGGAACCTTTATGTGTGGTTACCATAGAAAGGAAATATTCTTAAATTTTATTCTTGGCCTTTTAAAAGCATGTCAGATTTGGTTTTTATGCAATGATCTAAAATATTCAGAGATTTTTATTTTTTTTTTTAATCTTTCCTGAAATGTGGGACCATCACGTACTGGACTGTCCTCATCTTTGGCCGCTCGTCCTGCAGGGACACATCTATATTCTCGTTTCTAACCCAGCAGTCGCCAAGCTGGACACCAGACCTGTCCCTGCAGCATTTTGCTGAGGTCGTAGATTTTGTGTCTGAAAACTCTTCAAGGCGCTCACTTAGAGTAACCGGTCAAAACAAATGCCTGTATTTTCATTAATTTCATTAAATAACAGAAGATGGGACTTCAGATAGGGGTTTTGTGGGCGTTTTGATACTTTGCTTTAAAGCAAATTTTCAGTCGCCCTTTACTCTTTATCATTTTTGCATCTCATTAAATGCACTAATGAGTCCTTTCAGAGGTTGGGAAAAAAAGCACAAAGTAAACCACAGAATAAGTTAAAAAAAAAAACCACGCTGAAGAAAACAATCAAAGTATTTCTTCAGGACTTTTAGTACGTCTGCGTTTTTCCAGGATGAGGATGAAGATGACGCTGACCTCTCAAAATACAATCTGGATGCCAGCGAGGAAGAGGACACTAATAAGAAAAAGAAATCCAATAGGCGCAGTCGCTCTAAGTCTCGATCCTCCCACTCCCGATCTTCATCGCGCTCATCCTCTCACTCAAGCTCAAGGTCTAGGTCCAGGTAAACGGGTACAGGTCCAGGGTAACGCCAGGCAAAATGTCAGTATCTAACTTCTTTATTTACTTTTTTTTCTTGATTATCTTACAGTTCTAGTTTAATAATGTTAACAGTTCTGTGTATGGAGTTTATGTGGGTGGATAATGTGCTGCTCTGACCTGTGGCTCCTCAGCAGGGAGGCTTCATGTGGCTCATTTTAGTAAATTTAAGCCAATATTGAAATTGAATCGTTTGGTTTGATTTTGGGGCTCCTTGGCCACATGTAGTTCAACGGGTGGACTTTTTTTTAGCCACACCAAGTCAATGATCGAGCAGAGAGGCAGAAGGGCAGCCTGGTAAGAGCGGGAGGAGGTGGCAGAAGAGGGCAGAGGTGATGCTGTCCAGGGGGAATCAGTGAAATGATGGAACAGGAAATATCCTGGAAGTGAAGACAAGAAACTTGAACTCAATTTGGCAAGCAACGAAGCTTTCAGTGGCAATGTGTCAGAATAGCTCTAGATGTTTATAGTAGTCATGGAACTGCAAAAAAGTCTGCTGGGTAGATTTAAGATCTCACGTTATTATTTCGATGAAGCAGTATCTGAACAGTGCAGTCAGTGTTTTGTAACCATATGATGTAAACCATGTTACAGCTTTTCAGCTGCCTTACAGCTAACGGGGGATGGTACCCACAGGTGTGAGGTCTCGGGTCGGTACTGGCTTATGCATGAAGTTCACACATGTAACGTTCAAGTTTCTTCTCATTTTCCCGACTGCCTCTCTCTGTCCAAGTTCCTCAGACCCTCCTACTAACCAGGTGTCACCCACCCCCTCTGCTCTCTTCTCCCCATTGCTCTCCAGCTTTTTTCCGTGCTGCCTTTAAATGAAAAATCCTGGTTTTTTGCAACGCCCATAAACAGCCTCCCCCTGCCTTCACCTGAGGGGTCCCTGCCTTCACCTTCAGGCAGGGTCCCTGGGAAGAGCACTATAGGAATCGCAGGGACCGAGCTGGGCAGCCGGCAGCAATTCCTGTCAGTGCTTTTGTTTCGCACAGTAAAATGAAAAAGATGTGGTAACAACATGAACTGGGAGATTGATAGCATGTGCAATACATTTTTCCTGAAAAGACTATCAGAATTTGACTGCAATGCCTTCTTTTTACAGTTGTTACTGCGAGTTCTCTACCATGTTTACACATCTCTTGTGGTTTGTGCTTTAAAGAAAAATCCATCAATGTGAAAAATGGGAAAGTCATTTTGATTAGTTACAAGTGGTGTTAGAGATGTCTGTATTTTAGCCCGGAATTATGTACTTAATTAGTTAACTTTTAATGGAGGGGGAAGTCTTTACAAATCCGTATAAAAAATTGGAAGTGCTTACAAAACGCTAAACATGTGTGTGAGCTGACTTGGGGACGATTTGGGCTGGCTGGGCCTGAGCCTCCTCCCTTCTCTGCTCTGCAAAGAAACTGATGGCTTTCAAGTTAAGGCACAAATCAAAAGCAAAGGCATTGAGTTCATTAAATAGTTCAGAGGTAGGCGCAGTTGTTCCATTTTGCCACGGGGCTGCAGTCCTGTTCGATTTTTATGCTGTGTTCTGGGAAACGTAATAAAAAGCTGACTTTATGATA
This sequence comes from Pedionomus torquatus, assembly GCA_013398155.1. NCBI lineage: Eukaryota > Metazoa > Chordata > Aves > Charadriiformes > Pedionomidae > Pedionomus > Pedionomus torquatus. Next base: position 5,672 of record VZRU01004675.1, read on the forward strand.
TATTTCAATGCAGCATCTTACTATGTTCTTGCTTCTGGTTTAAGTTGTGCTACGGTGATGCTGGGGGGCTGCGGGTAGGAGGAACTTGTCACTGCTGTAGTGACTCTGGGCCACGTGGTGTTTCTGCATTGTTGTCTCTGCTGCCACCGGTAGCAGTTTTTCTGCTAAATACAAGTCAGACACTGGAAAAAAAAAAATCTTCCATGTTGTTTCAGGTCCCATTCAAGAAGTTCTTCCAGTTCCAGATCAAGATCTCGCTCCAGTTCCAGAGAACACTCTAGATCTCGTGGGTCGAAATCAAGGTGAATGAGGTAGCGCTCTCTCCTTGCGGAGAGAAAAAAAACAAGGGCAGAAGAACCAGCCTCTTGTTGATCTCATCGTAAAATTGTGCCGCTCGAAAACCATTAACTCCTTTTTATCTTGGAAGTCAGAATTCCTGGGGGCTCTGCGCGAGGTTGTTGCCACCACAGAGGTGTTTCTTGAGAATGCGAGGTTTTGGTTGAAGAGTTTGAGTCTGACCTAAGGTAGACAGACGAGCGGACGCCACATCCTCGCGGGGAAGGACGAAGGATTTGAATGCATGTTTGCTTGCCTCCCTCGTTTTTGCTGGTTTGACCCTTTCCGCTTGGGCTACTCGATGAGAACGTTAGGAAATACACTCTCTTCTGGTTTGGCATTTAGTGACAACTCATTAAATGTGTCTCACTTGCAGTAGAGAGAGCTGCCGAAGTGGGGGGAGTGTATAAAAATGTGGCCAGTAAATCAGGTGAGAACCTGGCAGGCGTTTGAGGTGGCTGGTGGGTTTTGTGTAGCTGTTACTGTGTGGGGAAAAGTAAGAAAATCATTCCTTGAGGTGCCCTGGCACAGGCACCCTCTTGGCAGGACTTCCTTCTGTGGAAGGAAGAACAGAGGAGGCTTGAAACTGGAAATAAGGGAGCTGGAGCTGGGAAGACCAGTGACAAGTGGTGCCAGCACCCGTTGGTGGCAGAAACAAGCTGTGGATTATCAGGCGAGGGGCAGTGCTGGATTGAATCTGGGGTTTTTAGGGAGAGAAGAAGGGGCCTGTGTCCCTAGTAGCTGCTGGAGGGCCTCGTCAGCTGAGCTGGGTTATTTGCCGGTGTGAAATAGGAGCGTTTTGTTGTTTGCAGTGAGAACCCTGAAAATATTTACCACCAACACACGCCGTGGTGTTGGGTGGGTTTTTTTTTAAATATCTATCTTAGGTGTCTTTATAGAAGTTTGGAATTACAGTTAAGGACTTTCTAGCTGTATAACTTTTTCCACAAGTGTGGTTTTTTTTAGATAGCCGTAGTGATTTTTTTAATGCTAGTACCTATTTTTTAAATGCCAGAAGGACTATATTCAAAGGGGGTTGGGTTTTTTTTGTTTTTTAAATGTTTTGCTTGTGGAAGGTCTTATTCTCTGCCCAAATTTATTTTGAGATTTGTAGATAGAACTTCTGAGGGTTTTTACCATCTAGCAAGACGAAGTCTGCAAATTTCCAATGTGAAATGTCCGCTCATCCGTGGTTTCAAGCCACTGTGCTGTGCGAGGAAGGTCCTTACAAGGGCTACTCCCATCTCCCATCGCTTCCTTGCCAAAAAGCTTTGTTCTGGTGAATGCTGGAAAGAGATTTCCAAGCCACTGGTGGGCTGAGTGGCAAGAAACCCTATTTTAGCAAAATTTATTAAGAGAACTACCTCAGCAGTAGAAGTCTTTATTGGCAGAGAACTAAGGAGTAAGTATTAAAGCACCCACAGATTTATCTGATAAAACTCTGATGTAACTAGAGTAGTGAGCGCTCAGGAAAACTGTCTCTCTTTGTTCTTTCTTTGTTCTTGCTCTGTTATACCAGAATTAAATCTGATTTATTTCTTAATCAATAAAGATCCAGCTCCAGGTCCTACAGGGGGTCTTCCACCCCAAGAAAAAGATCTTACTCAAGCTCTCGTTCATCATCTTCCCCCGAGAGAAGCAAGAAGCGAAGTCGTTCTAGATCTTCTTCATCTGGTGATCGCAAAAAAAGACGATCGAGATCACGGTCACCCGAAAGGTTTGGGTTTATGTAGAATAAGAATGGGTGTATTGAAATGTGTGATTTATTTTTTTATTTATTTTTTTTTTTATCTGAAGGACTGAGATTCACTGGGAAAGAACTGAATCTGATCAGTTAGTTACTCTGATATTAAAAGTAGTTCGCTCACTTCCCTGGCTCTTACTCCCTATTTAAACCTCTGTAATTGTTTCCCCGTGCCCCTGCAATCAATTTTCCTCCTGGTGGAAGTTTGTTTCATAGAAAGACCTGGGTCTTTCAGTGTCTGAAAGCATTAATATGTACGTTAGTGATTTATTTTTATAAGTAAAGATTGCATTTACAAATTGTACTCTACTTTCAGTGTTAAACTTATGTTTTTAGTATTAAATTTACATTCCCGAGCTTAAATTGGTTTAAAGTTATTTCTATATACTTATAAGGCCCCTATCAGATATACTCGTCTTCCAGCTATTATATGATACAGACTACTCAAAGTGGATGCTAAAATTAATTTCAACTTATTTCTTTGCATGCTTTCTCCATTTATATCTTACAGACGCCGCAGATCATCATCTGGATCTTCCCATTCTGGTTCCCGTACAAGTTCTAAAAAGAAATAATGTATTAAAGCTCACATTTAAAAAACAAAACAAAAAAAATCCAGTCAGTGCATGAGACATTTTTAAGAAGTTGGTGTCTTACTTGGTCAGAAGTGCTGAATCTGCTAGTAGAGGTGCATGTCTGTCCTTGCTTTCTGGAAAACTGCAGCTTTGTTCCTTCATCAGACAAAAAGTGAGGTAGCATTTTAAGCCATAAACTCTCCCCAGAGGAGGTTGTGAGTTTTCTTGTTTGAGTAAGGGTTGGGTTTTTTTTTATTATTATTATTATTTTTTTGAAAGACTCAGTTACTCGATTCCTGTCTTATACCTGTGAGCGGGCACGGGTTGGATCTGATGCGATACAACTCTGCTCTTCCCCTGAGGAGTACAGAGGAGTATCTGGGGAATGCAGAACCCGTGAGCTTTCCACACCCAACTCCTGCGCTTCTTGCTGCAGCTCCCTTGGGACCACGACCGATGAGCGTAGCTGTAGGGCTGGTGCTACCCCTCGGATGACAGTAGCGAGTGCTTAGGTCCAATTATTTTTTATTTTTCCATGTTGAAGTGAAATTGTAGCTGGATTCCCCTCTGTCTTTAGCCGTGCTCGGTGCAGAATAGCTATTAGGTACCCAGTCCGTGATAAAGCGTCAATTAGACTTTATTCCTTCCCAGTGGGCACTGTCCGCTCCGGTGCCTGTCGCTGTAGGAACGATTTGTGGCCTCGGCCGAGTGGGGACTGTCACACACAGAGATGCCGGGCTCTGCCGTCCTTTCTGGGTAGAGCATCCTGTGGGAGCTGCCCTTGAACTGGAGGAATATGGAAGTAGCTTCTCCGAATCAAGTGATGCTTCTGCGGGCCAGCTGTAGAACTCATTTTGGGGCTGACTAAAATTTTCCAGGTATCTGAGTTTTATTTATATTTGAAATAAACTGCATAGAAAGTTCTGACATATTAAATGTGTTCTTCATCAGTCATTCTTTTTTCCCTTAAACGTAATTTATGGCTTAAAATGCTGTATGGAATCTGATTCACTAGCAATAGCGCATTAGAACTTGGTCTCTCTTGAGCTCCGTTTGGCTAAGGAAGGGTTAAGTCTCTTCAGTGCCATCACAAGGTAAGTATGGTAAGGAAAATTCTTCTTTTTAAGCAAGCAAACAGCTATAGATCTCTCTTGATTTCAGCAGTAAAGCTGCCATGTTTGACCGCTGCTTTTTTTAAACAAACTACAGAAAGAAACGGAGCAAAATTTTAAAAACTACATTCTGCTCATTCTGCTTTCCTTTTTTTTTTTTTTTTCCCTTAGACATTTCTTTTGGACTGGTACACGGTATATAAGCAAAATGGGGTTTGGTGTAGAAATATTTTGATAATCTTTTTGCAGAAAAAAAAAAAAACAAACCAAACCAACCGACCCGCCCTGCAGTTTCTTCTTTAACGCTTTCTTTTATATCTAATTTCAACGCTAAACGTGTGTAGGTTGCACAAGAGCAGGTTAGTCTTGTAACTGTGCCTCTGACGACATCAGAAGTCCAACTACTAAATTGTAAAAATCCCATCTAATAGATGCTATGTTGTTAGCCTTTGGGTTATTTTCCTTGTGCTTTGTATTGTTGCTGTACTTAACAGAGGAAAGGTTTTAAATTTAGCAAAAGATAGGCGACAGACAAAGGAAAATTATGGTTTCATTTGGCTTAGATAAAATGTACGGCAAAATGATTCTGTAGACAAGTGTAAATAAAACCTGTGAGTCAACCCTGCAGTGAGTGCTTTCTCTTGGAGACACCAGCAAATCTTTCTTCTTAACCTGTACCAACAGATTGTGACGGATTCTCTGTTTCTGCAGCGGGAGAAGGGCAGTATCTCCAATATCTGGCCGTACCTATCCTACGTTCTTCGGTTGTTTCACTTCTTAAAGTACTGGAAACATTTTTGGATTTAAACGGCAGCAGGGTAAAAATGAGCTTTTACAAAGCTGGGAGGTGTTTTCTTCTCTATGGGTTCCCAGGATCCTTTCAGAAAGTTTTCAGAGGAAGCAGGATGTTTAAATTGTTCCGATTCCTACATTTTAAAATGGCACAGCAACTGTGGCAGTCTCTGCACGCCTGCTAGCACACAAAAGGTCTCTTTTTCTTTTTAGTTACTGGATCTGCAAATAAAGCAGAACCGAACTATTAGAACCGAAAACGGTCCATGTTTGAACAGACCCAAAGCTCGATTAAGCTCAGTCAGGAAAGAGGTTTGGGTTTAGTGTAGGAGGGGGCTTGGGGTATTATCTCCAGTAGCCTCCCAGTACATTTTCCTGTTTCAATGAAAAATACTTCCCTTGCCCTCAGTTTCAGCTCTGGGGTCAGATAAATCAGCCTGTAGAACTAAACAGCAGCATCTTTGTGCAGCTTTATCAAAGATCAGTGAGATTTGTCTTGGCCGAGGAGGAAGTGTGGTTAAGTTTAGGACTAGTGTTCTTTTCCAAGAAAAACTGAACACGGTCGTGAATAGTAACGGTGGTTCTGTGGAGCATTCTGGTACCTGAGAACTAGAAAGTGAGTCTAACCAAAAGCAGACTGCTTTCATTTTATATAAATTTGGCAACAGAGTAAACACTGCTGAAAAAATGTTTCTTCAGACAGATAATGATAAAAAGCATTAAACTCTTCGTGCTTGGCCCATCTTGACACAAGGGTGTGTGATTTCCGCACCAGATAAGGAACTTATTTGTGCCCACTGTGATGAACCACCCCAGATTAAGTAGTCACTGTGTTAGGTCTTGCTTCTCAGTAACCCCCAGGGCATAAATGCAGTTCTAACTAATGGAAAGTTGGCTGTTTCGCCTAGAAATCTGCACCACCTCCTCCGTGGGGAGTTCCTCTGCCCTGGGTCCTCCCTCTGCCTGTCTCTGTCCTGTGTTTTCCACTTGTTGCTGGGGAAGCAGCTCTCCAGCTAATTACTGTAATCAGTTCCATGATTACTGGAATATTGATCAAAATGTTTCACTGGTCATAGAATTTTCTGTCCAGAGATCCTTTAACATAAAGGATTTTGTTATTGTTTTTTAACCAGAAATACCACCTACTAACATGTTTTTAAGTACAAAAGTATAGATACTGGTACAGACTCTTCCAAAAGTTGGACACGGGAGGATCAGGAGGCATTAATGCTCCTGTAACAGCCCAGTTATGACAGCAGCTTTAAGCAAAGTCCTGCACAATTTATTAACTACGTGTCCTCCCGTTATGGAAATGAGTAATGTTTTTACCAGGATAAGTGGCTGTAACACACGCAGTTAAAAAAGAAAGCTTGTGAAGCGCTTCATCGGAAAAGGGAACTAATACTCACTTCTCCTAGGGTGGTGTGGAGCTGGAGCAGAAAAAAAGCCCAGCTAAGCTACCAGGGGCCATTCCCGCTGTAAAACACACAAACACCAGCAGGGTACCCAACGGGGGCACAAAAGCTTTCTGGGTGACGAGGGGGGATACAGCAGCATACTGCAAACCAGTGTATCCATACCAGGATTAGAAAAAAAGGGAGAAAGGCTATGTTCTCTCACTCTTTTCCAGGGTGACTTCTCTTGAGGCTTTGTACGTCCCAGTTTAAGGCGAATGTTTCCAGCACTGGGCTGCAAACGCCGTCCTGCTGTGTCTGCACAGGTAAAGGCTGGGGTCCTTTATTTAAGGCCAAGTTGCTGTTTGTGGTCTAGAAAGTAGAGAAGTAATAAGCCAATAATAGACTCAATAATTTATAAAACCAGCCATAACTTCTAGTACGGTTCTTATTTATGAGAAATGGGGCTCTTTTTTTTCTGTGGTTCAGCCTGTGCCCACTCGGTCATACAGAGTAACGCCTGGGCCGGGCAGTATTTCAACCTGGGCATCGTCAGTAGCGCTTTTGACCCGCAAAACAACTTAGAATCGTAGAATGGTTAGAGTTGGAAGGGACCTTGAAGATCATGGAGTTCCAACCCCCCTGCCCTGGGCAGGGACACCTCCCACCACCCCAGGTTGCTCCAAGCCCCATCCAGCCTGGCCTTGAACCCCTCCAGGGATGGGGCAGCCACAGCTTCTCTGGGCAACCTGGGTTGGGGTCTCACCACCTTGGAAGACAATGATGGACCTTAGAGGCCCCTTCCAGTCCCGAAAAGCCCCTTAAAGGGGCTTTTCGGGACTGGAAGGGG
>VZRU01004675.1:47977-66392 GCA_013398155.1 Pedionomus torquatus
GGAGATTTAGATTGGATCTTAGGAAGAAATTCTCTGCTGTGGGGGTGGTGAGGCACTGGAAGAGGTTGCCCAGAGAAGCTGTGGCTGCCCCATCCCTGGAGGGGTTCAAGGCCAGGCTGGATGGGGCTTGGAGCAACCTGGGGTGGTGGGAGGTGTCCCTGCCCAGGGCAGGGGGGTTGGAACTCAATGATCTTCAAGGTCCTTTCCAACTCTAACCGTTCTGTGATTCTATGATTCTATGAGAGAGGTCTCTCCTCTGACTCTTCACCCTTCATTCCGACAGCCAGAGCAATTCACTGAATTTACCCGTTTTGTGACTCTTAAAATCGACTTTTTAGAAAATAGGAATATGTTCCCCAACCCCCCGAGAGCTCGGACTACTTTAGTCATTCCTTATGTCTACAGGACCCAACCATAAAACTTTTAAAATTAGTCTCCTGAGGTTAATGAGTGCCCATGGGAGAATGCGGGACGCAAGCGTTCCCAGCGCTCCGGGCGGGGGTTAATTACACCCGGGGCCGCTGGTGCTCCCCCATCCCTCTCCCACCCCTGTCTCCCCATCTCCTGACTCCCTTCCCTGCTTAATTCATCCTTAATAAGCCCTCTTGTAAGCCAGGGCGTGAGCTCTCTCACAAATCACCCGTGTTTGTGGGCTGAAGCTGCAGGCACTTTGCATCTGCAATTTGAAATATTAAAGGCCCTTAGAAAACAGCTGCCCCGAGAATCCATCAGCCCAACAGCAGCTCCTGCAGCTTCCACAGTTTTGGAAATACAAGCAGATTTAACAAAATTACAACCGCCTGTCCCAACTACGCCGCGTATTTGGCTTTATGCGGATTTATTTATCTCTTGGCACAACAGCGCTTAAACCTGGGGGAGCTGGGGCAGAAAGGGGCTGCGCACGTGTCCGTGCCTTTATTTACGTGCCCGAGTATTGATTATTTAGCAGTTACCCGGTTGCTATGACACCAAACATCACCGATCTACCCGCAAACAAGCGCTCGCTCCCGTGGTTCATAAATACCAATTATGGTAGAGCAGCTCAAAATTTTCCATCCGGATAATCTCATCCGATTTCTCCCCCCTATTTTTCCCTCTCTGTGACATTCTTTGCTTGCTTTTAAAATTTTACCTTCTTGAACTACTTTTTTTTTTTTCTCCCTTTTTTCCTCTGTCTCCATAAAGCAGCCCCTTTACAAACGTGTCAGTCTTTGGTGGTGCGTGTCCCCAGAACCGGCCGTGATGGAGATGCAGAACCAGCATCACACGGGGGGTACCTCTGAGCTCCCTAGTCCAGGAATTTAGGGGGGTGGGGAGGGCAATGGAGGTGGGAAGAGGAGCCAAAGCTGCAACAAGGCTGAAAGCTTTTAGCAATTGAAAAAAAAAAAAAAAAAGAGCAAATTCAAATCAAAGTGAGGGTGGTGGAGTTAAAAGAACCTCTTCACTGGAAGAGGTTGCCTCGAGAAGCTGTGGCTGCCCCATCCCTGGAGGGGTTCAAGGCCAGGCTGGATGGGGCTTGGAGCAACCTGGGGTGGTGGGAGATGTCCCTGCCCAGGGCAGGGGGGCTGGAACTCCATCATCTTGAAGGTCCCTTCCAACTCTAACCACTCCATGATTCTATGATTCTACGAAAATACTGTGTCAGGACTCTGAACCAAAGCTGATGCGCCTTCAGATTTAAAACCTGGAGTAGCCCAGGCTGGTGATTTACAGGGAATTTAAAGCAACAAAAGGGACTAATAATGTTAATTAGGGCATGAGTAACCTGAGCATCGCTGAACCCGCCCTGCACAGCCCAGCCCAGCAGCCTGGAGGTTCCCCAGAAGCAGGGGCAGGAAGCACGATGGAAATTTTTAAAGTGTATAAAAAATACACTCACACACACACACAGAGAGACACACACTTTTCTTCAGAGACCCTAAAAGCAACGCCCCCGTGTGCCAGGGCAGAGCTGGCTGGGGAGGCCCGGCTGGTGGAGCTTTGTGACCCCACAGGCCAAGAAAAAGAGGACAAAAGAGCATCTCTGGAGTCCCAGGAGCACCGAAACCAGACAGCGGAGAGAATCCCCAGAGACAGGGGAGCTGGAAGGAGAGGAGGGCCCGAGGAGAATTCGGGAGGTGGACACCCAGCCCAGCCATGAGCACCCAGCGCTTTGAGCACCTCCCCGAGATGATGAGCCCAGACCTCAGCAGTTAGGAGATGCTAATTACAGCATCTGGGGAAGATCAAGTCGCCTCTGCAGCTCCTGGCCACTGCTCTGCAGGGCTGTGTGTGTTTTCCTCGGCTGCTGGCCCGAGCAGGAGAGCCGATGAGCCCAGCTCGGGTCTGGAGCACGTAGAGGATGGGTGGAAACTCAACCAGCGGATAGATAGACCAGCCCCTGCCGGCTGATAGAGCTACACCGAGTCCTGGAGGGTTGGAAAAGGGTGATTTTTGAAGCGTGAGACTGTCGTTCGTGATCGCTCAGCCCCACAAGAACAGCAAGTTGACAGATACCTGTCCTCCCCCAAGACCACAGACTGAGAAACCAGCAGGTGACCACTCACAGCAATATCAGACCCCAGCAGCGTCTCAGAGAAGCCCACCCCTTCGCCTTTTAACCTCAGACCTCTAAGAAATGGTCTCGCCTTGGTTGCTCAGTAACTTGAGAGATCCTTCAGAGTTTATTTCTTCAGAGAAAGGCGATACCCCTCTTTCTGTCCAGGCTGGAAGGTCGTTGCTTCTAATTTTACAAGCTGCAGGATGGAGGAGGGGAAGAGAAGGGTCTGTTGACGTGGGAATAGTTCTAAAGGTATTGCAGAGCTGTGCTCTGGTGAGATTCAACTTAATTTTTAATCAACAGCAGAGTGCTTGATTCGGCGAGACCTGTGTACGACACTGGCTGATGGAAAGCAGGGAGGAAAGTTGTTTAAAGTTAAAAAAAAAAAAATTAAAAATCCAAGTTTTTTTCACACTGGTAGCAAGCCAGGTTATGTTCTCCTAAATATCCTGCCAAGATATACAATATATGACGGTCTCAGCTTGCAGAAGTTCAGGAGACCTGGCAGCCTGCAGCGCTGCAGCCTGTGGGATGGAGAGGACCAGCAGGGACTTGGTGGTGGGGCTCAGCCCCAGCAGCTGGTGGAGCTTGGATGCTGGGGGCCAGCGTGGAGAAAAGCCCAGGGGATGGGTGTGCATCGTGGTGGGGGTCACAGGGAGGGGGTCCGAGGCCATTGCCCCCCCGCGCAGTGCCCGCAGAAGGGTCTGTCCTTTCTCTAGCTCCAAAGCCACCCCCCTGCTCTGCGCGGACAGCGAGGAGCTGGGATCCAGGGCTCCCATCAGAAGCACTAGCAGCATCGTATAAGCCCTCCCAGCTCACTTTATTTAATATTTAACGAAGTCTGACTGTCCCAATTTTCTCTGTAAAGGACAGATTTCTGAGTAGATTCTCCATCACAGCTGTTTGCTTGGGGCACCTGAGGCCCTGCCATGGCCAGACCCCATCTCCCTCAGAGGACGGGATTTTAGCCATTTCTCCTCAGAATTCACACCCTCTGGCTTGCAGCCAGCGCTGAGGGAACAAGTCGAAGGGGAGGAAATGGTCCCTTCTCCTCACTCGCATGTTCTCCCTATAAACCATTAAGAAATAAGCTGGGAAGTAGCAGCAGGCTCTGACTGCCGCGTCCCCCGGGCAGGGGTGTGAGTCTCGGTCTCTGCAGAGACAGACGGATGGACAGAGGGAGGGACAGACCTGCAGCATCCCACGCCAGGGAGCCCAGCTTGCCATCGCCTGTCACCGAGGGGGACATCCCCTGGGTGGAAGACACTCTGCTGGGCAAGGGGGTAAAAAGAATATAAAATAGTAATTTAAAAAAAAACCACCCGTGTGCCTGAACCCAGGAGGCACTCAGGCTGCAACGGTCACCATAAACCTGTGTCAATAAAGTTCTGCTGCTCTACTGTGATTTCTGACCTCGATATCGAACCATAAAAATGGCAAACATCCGACAGACGTGCCTTTTCGGGCGTTCTGTGCAAGAGGTGGTTTTGTATTTCTCTTTTCCGGGCAATATTCGCTTCTGCGTGTCTGTCGGGGGCGCGAGTCTCCAGGGCATAGTTGATGCTTCACGTGAAGCAACATGTTTTTACGTAGCATTTAAAAATCCTCTTTTGAGAAAACAGGACACCTGCCGAAAGCAGATGGAGATGGGCAGGAGGCACACCTGCGTTACCGCGCTCTCCGCGTGGCATTTCTTGCATAACCATAAACTTGCACCCCCCAGCAAGCTTTACTCTCTGTTGAAGACCACATCTGTGTCACGGAACCACAGAGTGATATGGAATCGGAAGGGACCCCTGGACCTCCAGTCCAACCCCCTGACAGAGCAGGTCCCACAGGAACATACATGGTCAGGAGGGGTTTGAATGTCTCCAGAGATGGAGACTCCACCACCTCTCTGGGCAGCCTCTGCCAGGGCTCTGCCACCCTCANCCTTGACCTGCTGGCCACACTCTTCTTGGTGCACCCCAGGATGCCCTTGGCCTTCTTGGTCACAAGGGCCCATTGCTGGCTCATGGGCATCCAGTTGTCCACTGGGACTCCCAGGTCTTTTTCCTCAGAGCTGCTCTCCAGCAGGTCAGTCCTATCCAGGACCACCAGCTCCCCAATTCCCACACACCAGTATCCCCCCACAGCTGAGGTGAAGGGCACCAGCCAGCCACGAGGACACCTGGATGCTGCTCCACAGCTCTCAGACCTGGGGCGGTCATGGAGATTCATTTTATTGCTTGGACTAGTAAGAGAGAAAAAAAAAAACAAATCACCTCCGCAATTTGGAGAAGAAATTTCCATGTGTGCAAGTTTGCCAGGTTAAAAAACAAACAACAAAAAAAGATCATTTGTTAATCTATGTCACCTCTCCGTGGTTGCGTTTAACAGAGGAAAAATTTCAAAACAGCTTTGACTTTTATTGGAGGACAAACGTTATGACGTGCTCTTTTTAATTTTTTTTTTTTTAAGTGAATCAGCTGGTCCATCTCCAGCCTGAGTCCATATCCTCAGAAGAGAATCTATAAATACCTTCAGAAGATGACTTTGGGAACAAAGAGCTGAGGATTGATTTGAAACAGATGCTTTAGACATGCATGGAAAATGAAAACCCCAGGCTTATATTATATTTCATGCCCGGAGTAACCCCAGGAGGTCTCCAGTCCAACCACCCTCTCAAAGTAGGGTGCTCGGAGATGCTCAGAACCCCCGTGCACCGCTGTGAAGATCCTGGCTCTGCCCCCCACCCATGCAGGCTGCTGCGAGGTCTCCAAAGCCACCACTGCTCCGAGCTGAATCATAGAATCATAGACTGGTTAGAGTTGGAAAAGGACCTTCAAGATCACACAGTTCCAACCCCCCTGCCCTGGGCAGGGACACCTCCCACCACACCAGGTTGCTCCAAGCCCCATCCAGCCTGGCCTTGAACCCCTCCAGGGATGGGGCAGCCACAGCTTCTCTGGGAAGCCTGTTCCAGGGTCTCACCACCCTCACAGTAAAGAATTTTTTCCTAATATCCAATCTAAATAATAAGAATAAACCTCTCTTCTTCACCCCTGCTGGCAGAGCAAGAGCTCCAGCCGCTGCCCATCCTGGGGACCTCCACCGAACCCACACCAGTTGGTTCCCATCTTGCTTGTACTGGGCTGCCTAAAGCTGGCAGTGGTTCCAGACGCTGTCTGAGAAGGGGGAAGGTGACCTCCCTCCATCCTGGCCAGGTTAACACACACTGCAAAGCTGCTGACCTTCCTTTCTCAGCCCAGTTTAATCAAATTATACGTGTACAATGTCTTTATCTGATATGAAGCCTTTCTCATCCCCTTGCCCACCAGAGATGTTGTGCTGCCAATTGATACACTTTGAAATGCGGCCAATTAGGTGAATTAATGGCTTGCAGGAGAACAGAGCTCTCTTCAAAGCCGGGTTTCTGTGTCTAGTGCCTGGTTGGGACCATGAGCTTTCTCTCACACGTGCCAAGCCACGGTCTCGGCTCTCTTCCAGCTCCCCTCCCAGCCACCGAAGCCTCACCGACGTTGCAACACCCACGAGAGGCCACAGCACGACCCCTCCGTGGCAGAAGCTGCAAATAAATATTAAACAGAGCATGAACTCTGAGGCTGAAACCCGGGGCCTGAAAAATAGCCCGTGCTAATCCTGGTTGCTCCGGCAGCTCTGCCACGGAGAAAACCTTCCCTGGGATGGACGGGAGCCTGGAGCTGGGCTGCAGCCCCTGGCTGCGACATCGAGAAAGTGTCCAGACATTCCCATTAGCATTCACTTTTTTTGTTGTTGTATATTGAGAAAATTAATCTTCCATAACCCATAGATTTTGCATTAGCTCTGTCTCTAGAGTAAAACAACTGAGATGTCTGTGTGTACCCACAGCAGGTCCCCAGCCATCCCCAGCAGGCTCTTGGAGCATCTCTCAGCACACCCAGGAGCCCTCTGTCGGCTCTCGCAGCCCTGAGGAGCAGAGATCCCATCCACAGGGGATAAAACCAGGGTGGTAGGAGGGGTTCCTGGGCTCTGGGGCTGCTCCCCAGCCCCTGCACAACTCGGCTGCTTCCTTGGGGCGGGTGGGAGGCTGCTCCTGCTCCACCTCCCTTGGCAGGTAAGTGAGAAAAAAGCAGCAGCACAGAACAGAAGTGGGATGGGAGCCCTCCCCAGTGGCAGAGAATCACGGCAGGTGCTGGCAGTGGGTGTCTCACCCTTGGGCTCTCCAAAGTCCTCACCCCATCGTGCCCAAGCAGAGGTAACAGATGCAGATGGTGTGAGGAAGAGCGTTCCCAGCACTGCCTCGTTGCTGGGGGTGAAGAGCAGAGGGAACCTCGGGTGGGTTTCACTTTGGGTTTGGCTCTTTAAGCATAGCCAGGGAGTGATGTACCAAGAGCCTCAGCCCTCTCCTGAGGCTGCCACAGACATCCCCGAGGCAGAGCCTGGCTCCAGCAGGGACCATCTCCTCCTCCACCAAGAGCAGGGACCTGGCTCCTCACCAGGCAGCAGCCAGGCCAAGGGACAACATCCTGCCCAACGTCAGGAAAATGTATATTCAGGCACACAAAGGTAGTAATTTAATTTTTTTTAAACAGCATATTGACTGAGCCCCGTGGTACATTAGCTCCTCTCTTATTTTATGCCAAACCCAGGATAAAGTTCCAGCTGTGCTGCTGCGGTCCCTCTGGCCGACATGCTTTATGCCACATCCTTCCTACCCCCGGTGTTAAAGCTGAATTTTTGCCGTGTCGCCCCTTCACAGAGAACCAGGAATAGAAGATTCTTGGCAGAAAACTACCGTGCGTGACCCTGCTCTCAGCTTCTATCCTCCCCCTCCCCCAGAAGAGGTTTTCTGGACTCAGCTGTGTCAGACACACAGTTCTCCAGTAAATAAAAGAGAAGAAGAGAGAAACTCGTTTCAGGACAATGTTGTTCTCTCCTCATTTGTAAACAACAGTCAGTTTCTGTATTTTCTTTGTATTAATATAAATATTTTTGTTATGTGTATTTATAGCATCTAGCAGCAGCTTCATTTCCCAGGGTGCCCCTGGACTACCAGCAGTGGGTGAGTCCCTTGTGATTCTACAAACTGGCTATTCTTTGGAAATCCCAAACTTTATTTTTCCCCGTGAACAACAACAACAACATCCCCAGCATCCCGCCTCCCCATAACCCCTTCTCCCCAGCATCNCCCCAGCATCCTCCCTCTCCATCATCCCTCCTCCCTAGTATTCCAGCTCCCAGCATCCCACCTCTCCATCACCGCACCTCTCCAGCACCACAGATCCAGGGCTGCCCTTTGCCGTGGTCTCAGGACCCCACCTCTCCTCCACCCCAGCACCACCAAAACCCCCCACCACGGTGTCTGTGGAATGTGTTCCTCGTTAAAGAGAAATGGGGATTACCTTTAACGAGTCCATGGCAAGATCACAAGTCACGCCAGATTATTCAGTGTGTTAAACAAATCCAGCTGAAGATGTGCCAATATTTGCTCAATATTGATAAAATAAACATTTTAAAGTGAAAAGTACATTTATGCAATTGTTCTATGGAGAGGTATTAATTAAAACATGGGAGCAGGTCCCCAGGCACGCTGTGACATCCCCGTCATGGGGGACATTCGAGCTGCCTGGTGGCCCCTCCCAGGAGACCCTGGACCTGGGGGGCTCCAGAGACCCCTGCCCACCCTAGTCCTCCTGCAGTTTGAGCTTGGACACGGTTTCCTTTGCTACATCTCACCCAGAAGGACATGGAGCTGCTGGAGCGGGGCCAGAGGAGGCCACGGAGATGCTGGGAGGGCTGGAGCCCCTCTGCTGGGAGGACAGGCTGAGAGAGATGGGGGGTTCAGCCTGGAGAACAGAAGGCTCCAGGGAGACCTTCCAGCCCCTTCCAGTCCCTCAAGGGGCTCCAGGAGAGATGGGGAGGGATTCTGGATGCGGGAGGGGAGCGATGGGAGGAGGGGAAAGTTTTAGACTGAAAGAAGGGAGATTGGGGGGAGATAAATGAAACAGCTCTTAAACACAGATAATTTGATGAATAACAGCCCCTTGGCGGAGTAGGAAATAGCAGGAATCCGTAGTAGCGACAATTATTTTCTCTTCATGGGTGGTGCAGTGAGGAATGTAACACAGCCCAGGAACAACCCAACCTAAACCACAGCCTAAGCCACAGCAGCCGCCAGCGCATCCCGCACCCCCCGCAACGGCTCAGCACCTTTTTCCACTCCATTCCCGACCCCAGCTCCCTCTGCCCCTCCCCTGCCTTATCGGGGGCCGGGGTCTTTCACCCCACCACCCCCAGGGCATACGGGGTCCCAGAATTTCGGCAGGATGGGGAGGGCGACGCATCGGCTGCTCCACCTGATACAGTAATTCCACAATTCCAGCCCGATCCAGAACATCCTGAGCAACATGATACCCCAAACCTCATTTTTTAACTTTTTCAACTCAAACCAGTCCCGCGTGACAAAGGTGTGATTGAGGCAATGGCTTTGCTTCAGCAGCCACGGGAGCAGTGGATTCTTCAGCGCTTTGCACTGGTTTTGGTGCACATGCCATACCAAATTTGACTGCCCTGTCCCAGCTGGAAGACGTGAGGATGAGCAGGCAGGCAATAAATACACATTACTGCTCTACAAAACGAGATAAACATCGCTGGAGGTGGCCTTAAACAAGCGGCAGCGCCTGCCCCGTCTGAAGTGTGCAGTAATTATTTCATGCACGTCAAGAATGCCTCTCCATTCCATCGACTTTATCCCTCTCCCCCCCATCGCCGCTTTTGTAACTTCTAACGACCCTTGGAAAATCGCAGCTCGTGTCAGAAACCAGAAGAATTTTCAAGGCAGCAGCAGGGAAAGGTATAGGATAAACACACTGCTCCCAGGAGATTGAGTGCGGAGGCCGGTCTAGACGGCTGAATTCCCGTGGATTTCATGTATCGGGGCCGTCGGGCCAAGATCTCTGCTGTTTCCAAAGAAGGTCTGGCACAACCTTCTCCCCACAGCAGCTCCCGGGGGAGCGGGACACCTTTGGGGTTCAGGGTAACGTGTGCTGAAGTGGTGATGCCCACACAGAAACTCGTTTCTTTCTAATTGGTGTGAGATACTCGAGGCTTCTGATGCTTGGAGTCCTGGAGGTCAGAAGAGGAAGAAAAGCCCGTGGGTTTGCGTGCAGCCTTAACGCCCATCTCATTAACGAATTTTCGGAGACCTGCCGTCTGCAAAGCAGAGTGATAGCACAAGGGCCAGGACCTCACTTGGTTTGGTCAAACTTCTCAAGGAAAGCCTCTTGGGAGCAGGGTCACGGCATCGGCCCAGGCGAAGGGAAGGTGGCACCATGTCTGCTGCATGGAAACCTCCAGAGGTGCTGGTACAAGATAGAATCATAGAATGGTTAGAGCTGGAAGGGACCTCAAAGATCACCCAGTTCCAGCCCCCTGCCCTGGGCAGGGACACCTCCCACCACACCAGGTTGCTCCAAGCCCCATCCAGCCTGGCCTTGAACCCCTCCAGGGATGGGGCAGCCACAGCTTCTCGGGGCAACCTCTTCCAGTGCCTCACCACCCTCACAGCAAAGAAGTTCTTCCTAAGATCCAATCTAAATCTCCCCTCTTCCAGTTTAAAACCCTTCCCCCTTGTCCTGTCCCTCCCCTCCCTGACCAAGAGTCCCTCTCCAGCTCTCCTGGAGCTCCCTTCAGATCCTGGAAGGCTGCTCCAAGGTCTCCCCGGAGCCTTCTCTTCTCCAGGCTGAACAGCCCCAGCTCCCTCAGCCTGTCCTCACAGCAGAGATGCTCCAACCCTAATTTCCAACCTTAATTTCCTAATGGAATGGGTGGAAAACCCATTTTTTTCGTTTGCCCAGCCGCTCTTTCAGGTCCAATACAGGGGAGGTGTTTTCTGTGTGGTTGGTGTGGGAGTCTTTGGTGCCACGAACACTGAGGGGTTTCTCTTTGCTTGGCCTTTTTTCTTTGTCCAGTTACTCTTTTTAATGCCGACTTTTGTAGCCGGGAAGGGAATTGCAAGGATCATCACCCCCAGCCGACAGCAGCAATCCTGGCCCCGTCTTCTCTGCTTTTCTTAGACTGTACCGAGTTACTGGGGAGCTGCTCATTTAAAAGGTGAGACGCCGGCACGGCCCCGTCAGTCATCTATATCTCTGTAAACACCCTTGTCTCATGGGCAAATAATGAACTAGTTAATTAATTACTAATTCTTCACGGACGTGTCGAATGACTCCCGGTACTGAAGAGAAGCGGTGATTTTTAATAGGCAAGGCTGAGAGTCAAATCTTGATTTTGCTGCCCTTTTCCCGAGGTCTCTGCTGCAGCTGGGGATGCCGCGGGTGGCTCTGCCGGGGTGCAGGCTCTGCGATGAGCTGGAGCTGGGGTCCGCAATTGCCACCTTGGGGCAATTAGACTGAATCAAGCCCCTTTTAGGGGCTTTTCAGGACTGGAAGGGGCCTCTAAGGTCTGTGATTGTCTGCCAAGGTGGTGAGAGCCTGGCCCAGGTTGCCCCGAGAAGCTGTGGCTGCCCCATCCCTGGAGGGGTTCAAGGCCAGGCTGGATGGGGCTTGGAGCAACCTGGGGTGGTGGGAGGTGTCCCTGCCCAGGGCAGGGGGGTTGGAACTGGATGATCTTGAAGGTCCCTTCCAACTCTAACCACTCTGTGATTCTATGATGCTATGAGAATTACTGCTGTTTGTTCAGAGGCAGAGGAGCCAGGGGATACAGGAGCATCTTTGTGCCTTTAGGAGTCAAATGGGGTGACCTGGTCACCTGTGGAGCTGTTCCCACACGGCCCCGGGAACCCAGAGCTGCCCCTTCAGCAGAATGTGAAGTTTTATACAAATGGGGAAAAGAAGGAAAACCTCCTTTTCCTTTTCCCAAAAGAAATGAAAATAAACACAACTAAATTCTCCCCTAGGGGTGCCAGGGAAGAGCTGAGCAGGCACCGTTTCCAGATTGCCATAAAAAAATGGCAAATGGTGACACCAGCAAAGTGTCACCAGGAGGACTGATGCCACGAGGGTCCTGGCTCCCTCTGCCCATCCCTGCCCGTCCCCACGCTGCCAGCACCTCCAGCTCCCTGGTCCAGCGCAGAACTGCCTGGTCCTGCAGCCCAGGACCGGCTCTGAAAAAGCCCAGCCATCGAGGCAGCGATTTGGGTCCATCCTCAGGGTCGGAGGCCGCAGGAGGAATAGATCGGGGGCTAGAAACAAGACTTGTCCCCTCTCCTCCTCGCTTCTGCCGGGCTCCCCCCACCAGGCTCCCCGCTCTCCCCCCTTCCCCTAAAAGAGAGGGGCTGCAGGGGCAGAGGGAGCTGGGGGGCGACCGCTGGGCTGGATGAGGGATGTCACACCCGCCTGCCACCGCTTTGCTTTTAACAACTTTGAACTTCTACATAGCTTTTACATATAAAAAAAAAACTAAATAAAACTCAAACAACCCTCCCGACTCCAGCCTGCCAGCTTTGGGAGACGCCTGCTTGCTGCCAAAAGTCACAGCATCCCTGTCTTGCTGCCTCGGCACGGCCACGTGCAGCTGATGCCAACTGTCCTTGGCAATTAATATCTCCATTAATTACCATATAGCTTTTTGCTGCAGCAGAGGCGCACAAAAGTAGAGTTAAACCCTGTTCTTGTAGAAAAGTCTGCACAGGGGAGGGGGGAAGTCCCGTTTTTCACTATTATGAGATGGTAACGTTGAACAGGACGCAACTATGTCCTCCCCAGTTATGGCCATCCACATTTATTTGTGGGGTTAAACATCTCTGTTCAAGCCACAAAACTCAGCTGAGCCTAAAAAAGAAAACCCCAAGGACAGTTTTCCCTTCTGAGCTACAAAGTTTTCACGCTGAAAAGTGCCAAGGAGTTAAAATCCATTAATAAGCAATCAAATCAGCAGATCTACTACTCCCAACAGGATCTCAGGAGCCAGGGCTGCGCCACGGTGGAGGTGGCTGGGAAACGATGGCACTTTGCTCCTGGCTAGACACAGGGAGGACCAGCTGGGTGGTGGGAAGGAGCCTCTGGAGAAGGAGGTCCTGCTGGTGGAGTGTCCCGGGAGAAGAGCCCTGAGCATCCTCAGAGCTTTCTTTGTCCCCAAGGCTGGGGGTTCGTCAGCCCAAGGCCCAATTTCCCCGGCAGGCGGGGAGTGGTCCTGCTCCTGGGAGGACCTGGGTGCTCCAGCGAGGCTGGATGTCAGCTGCTCCTGCTCTCACGGCGTTGTACGACAGCAGAGTTGACATTTGTGTGGTTGTGTGGGCTGACAGGGAGTCCCCAACCCAGCGGAGGGGCTGGTGGGACCCTTGGCTCCTGCTTGCTGCCAGGGTGAGTGCTCTCCACCGCTCTCCTAACCTGCTGGACCTTGGTCGGGAGGAAGGAGCGAAGCCAAAAGGAGGAGAAAAACAACTGTCAGGGGAGGATAAATCAAGACGCCAGAAGGTCTAAAGGCTGCCTTCAGCCTGAGCTCATCCCCTGTGCAGCCCTGGCTGCAGAGCTCACCCGGGCCAGCGGCAACCACGGCTGATGGATGTGCAACCACGAGCAGGGAACCGTGCCGCAGGGGCAGTCCCACCCACCACCTGGAATGCCATCTCTAAATATTGTTTATTTTCTGATCTGTCTGCTTTTAACAGAGGAGGAAAGCTTCACTGCCTTCCTCCTCATTTATTATGGGCATTAAGTTAAACATTGTTTCCTCTTAAATGCAATCTAATCAAATTAATATCAATACTGCACTGAGCCAGGCTAATCTAATTAGTGTCGATATTTAATATATTTTCTGCAAGTTGTGCTGAGATTGAGCTTCTTGCTTGCCATGATTGAGTCTGGAAAGAAGAAATAGCATTTCCTTCCAGTTCAGGAATCCATATGGAATACGTGTAAGGACAGACCTGGGGCACCCAGCGCTGCTCCCTCAGCTCCACCCGCACCCCATGCGATGTCCTGGGAGCTGTGAGGGATCAGCCACCCAAGGGTTCTTGCACGGTGGTGTCACCCCAGCCAGCAGCTGGGACCATGCAGCCCCTTGCTCACCCCCTGGTTGGGATGGAGGAGAGAATTGGAAGATTAAAAGTGAGAAAACTCATGGGTTGAGAAAAAGAGAGTTTCATAGAATGGTCCAGGTTGGAAGGGACTTTCAGATCATGGAGTCCAACCATCATAGAATTGACCAGGCTGGAAGGGACCTCCAAAGGCCATCTAGTCTGACCTCCCCGCAGTCGCAGGGACACCCCCAACCAGCCCAGGTTGCCCAGGGCCTCATCCAGCCTCACCTTGAATATCTCCAGGGAAGGGGCCTCAACCCCTTCGTCCATCAAAGACAGGGAGAAGAGCCCACATGAGAGACTGGAGGCCAAAGCCACAATGTCCCTCTCTCAGCACCTCCCAGCCAGGAGGCTCAGAGCCCAAGGGCTCATTAACAAGCCAAAAAGTCAGTGGATTGCCTTCTGTTAGCGTCAGCTGATTGCAAAAACTGCAGGGCTGGCATTGCGAGCTCCGGTACACAACAGTCACCGAAAAGTAAATAAAAGAAATCCGAGATTCCTGCACGCAGCTGTCAGCAGGAACACAAGGAGCTCGGCGCTAAGTGCTATAAAAGGAGTTTCATCCTTGATTACTCCCAGAGAGTTACAGTCCACACATCAAACTGGTCTTACGAGCCGTAAAACCCAGTGAGCGCCGATGCCGTAACTCAACCCAGCAGAAAAAATTACTCCCTGGTTACACGAAGGGAGAGAGCGGCTGCCAGAGGTCAGGGGAGGGCACTTCAAGAAGTATCCCGTCGTATTTTGGTTCCAGTAACAGCAGCAAGTTAAACACGACGAGGTATTCATTCAGAATACGCTTCCATTTTTGTTTCAGACCCAGCAGCAGGTAAATAATCTCATTTCATGCTCAGAGCTTGCAGCGCCAGTACCAAAAGCCACAGCGTCACCAACACCAGACCTTCAAAGGCAAGACTCATTCCTCCCCCCGACCATGCGACTCATCTTTTCTTTACAAGATCCCATGGTTTTTAGGTTAAGGCTACTTTTATACAAGCCTTTGATTCCTGAGGCTGCATCCTGGCTTGTGCCCAGGACCATTACTGGTTTGTCACGGGAAACCAGCAGCAGCGGTCCCAGTTAACCCGCTCCTACCCAAACTCAGCTCCTCTCTCCAGGCCCATCTTCAGATAATTTAGCTTTAGACCTCGGCCCCCACGTTTTGCCCTGAGCAGCCACCAGAGTGCTCACAGCTGGACCACGGCTCTGGGCACCTCTCCCAGCATCACCAGCTTTCGGGGACACTTTTGCCCCCATTTGTGCACGAGGAGGACCCAGCACGCACACTGGGGGAGAAACCACAAGACCTTCAGACCACAACAGCCCTGGCCGCCGCGGTCCAGCCAGCTGTGGTGCAAGGAAGGTTGGCCAAACCCTCTTCATATCCGAGGCTGGGCTCATCTTACGCCCTCCCTTGCCCCTCAGCCCCAAACGACCGCTTTTCCCAGCTCTTGTGGCTGCTGAGAAGCAAGAAATGGAACAGCCAAGGAGCATTTTGCCAGCAGTGGTCAGAAGGCACGAACATCACCAGATGATGCAGCTGGCTCCGGGGGTCCCTGGAGGTCACAGCTCACTGCCACACACCTGAATTACACGACATTCTTTACTGAGCCTCTTCAGCTTTTATGGAGAAGGACTGTGGGTTTGTGGTGCTTTTTCTCCCTCCGAGCGATAAGAAGCCGTTCCCCAGGTCTCCATCCCACACCATGGCCCGAGGGTGCCTTCACAGGCAGCTGCACTACTTTTGTGGACTTTGCTTCAAGGCTTGTCCAATTTCTAAGAGCTTTATGCATAATTAAGGTCAGTTAATGAGGCACATAGTCATTGGGTACGTAATTACAGTCAATGCATTCACCTGCTCCCCTTGCTTCAGAGGGGGAAGGACCATCCATGTGCATGACTCCACCAAAGCCTCAGGTTCCTCATGGTCTCTCAGGTGGGGGCAGACACGAGGAGGACTCAGTGGGGACCACGACTCCTCCACAGGCTCCACACCCCTCCCCGGCCACCCAAACCTCACTTGGTCCTTCCCGAGGGTGTGACTGTGCCCACGCTGCCCACAGGGTGGTTTCTCCTGGGCTTCCCATCACGTGGCATCTGATTTTCCACATTTCTTTTGAGGTGTGGCATTTAGAACCGGACACGGCATTTTAGCTGAGATCTTGCCAGCATTGTGGAAAGCAGAAAACAGTCCGGATTCCCAAATAAAACTTGGCGTTTTTGCAGAGTTTCTCATTCCTGTTCCATACGTGCTCCTCAAGACGGCAGCATACAGCTCTGCAGTCTTGCCCATCCAGCATTGACGTTGGATCATTTTTGATCATTTTTTCCTGCTAAAGCCTTAATTTTGTCCAACTGATGTGTCTTAACTGGACCATCTCCAACTTTTTTGAGATCCTTTTAGGCTTGATCCCCTCAAATGCGAAGACTCAAGCTCCCTCTGGCTCAGTGCTATCCTGCCAACATCTTCTCCTCTTCACCTTGTCCTGTAGAATGGTCATCACCGTTGAAGCAACTGATGACAGCAGCCATTGGGGAACACCTGGGACCAACCCCACCTGAAAGCTGTGATAGCAATCATAAAAATTTTGGGGGTTTTGGTAACTTTTCCACTACTATTGTCACCTGATGCAAATTCTTTTATTTTTTTCCGTGTTTTCTTCATGAAAACCCAGAGGAGAATCAACCTCCTGGCTCCAGCACGTAGACATCCTCTGCTGCCCCTCCCTGCCAGCTGCCTCTCACGTTGTTGACTGTATCTGTCTGACATCTCATCCCCTTTTATTTTCCACTCGTGATCACCCAGGTTAAACTCCCAGCTCATGTCTGGGCTCTTCTCCAGCCAGAGAGACCACCAGATCCACCAGATCATTCCCACAGCCATCTCCACACCCATTTCTGTGGCTCCTTTCTCAGCCACTGAGGACAACCCTTCCATCCCACTCATAACGAAGACCCAGAACCTGATTTGTGCCCCCGGGGATGGAAGAGATGCTCGGGGAGGGGGTGTCAGGTGAGGTTGCACCTGCTCCAAGTCACAAGCCAGATGGCACAGCTCCTTCTACCCCGCAGGGCTGCTCCCGCCGATGAGTTCGGGCTGTGAGAAGATGTCAAAATCTGCAGGAAACCTCCGGACAAGCTTTCGCGGCCAGAGGCAGGTGGAAGTTCTGGAGCTGTATAAATATTTTTCTTATAGAGTCAAACACAACCACTTTATCCTTCCTCAGCGCCGTGATAAAAAGCACGTTTTAAATAAACAGGGTTTCAAATGGACGTTTTGATGTTTTCATTCATGGGAACATCTTCTGGCGGTAGGTGCTCCAGGTGAGACGCCCCCAGCTCCGTTAGTTGTGCCTGCAAATACCCCATCAACTGGAACAAAACCCCATCAACCAGCAAAACCCTTCACGTTTTCCCAAAGCCTTATGCAGAGCGAGGTGCAGACTGTAACTTCTTGCTCCGTGTCCTTTTCTCCCCCCGCCCGGGGCAGAGCTGCCGTCCCCGGGGCGAGGGGTGGGCCCGGCGGGGATCCCCCGCGTCGCTCACCCCAGCAGCCTCGGCACAGCCTCCTCTTCGTGGCCCTGCCAGTTTGACATTAACAGGGATGAGTAAATTACACAGAGTAAATTAGTTACTTAAGGAAATAGGCTTTTTTTTCCCCTTTCTTTTTTTTTTTCCTTTTTTTTTCCTTTCTTTCTATTTTTCCCCGTTTTTCCTTCTTTCTTTTTTTCCTTTTTTCCCCTTCTTTCTTTTTTTCCTTTTTCCCCATTCTTTCTTTTTTCCCTTTTTTCTTTTTCTTTTTTTCCCCCTTTTTTCTTTTTCTTTTTTTTCCCCTTTTTTCTTTCTTTCTTTCCCTTTTTTCCCTTTTTTCTTTCTTTCCCCTTTTTTCTTTCTTTCTTTTTTTTCCTCTTTTTTCTTTCTTTCTTTTTTTTTCCTCTTTTTTCTTTCTTTCTTTTTTCCCTTTTTTCTTTCTTTTTTCCCCTTTTCCCTTTCTTTTTTTTCCCTTTTTCTTTCTTTTTTTCCTTTTTTACTTTCTTCTTTTTTTTCCCTTTTTTTTCTTTTTTCTTTTTTTCTTTTTTTTTTCTTTTTTTCCCCCTTTTTTCTTTCTTTCTTTCCCTTTTTTCCCTTTTTTCTTTCTTTCCCCTTTTTTCTTTCTTTTTTTTCCTCTTTTTTCTTTCTTTCTTTTTTCTCTTTTTTCTTTCTTTTTTCCCCTTTTCCCTTTCTTTTTTTTCCCTTTTTTCTTTCTTCTTTTTTTCCCTTTTTTTCTTTTTTCTTTTTTTTCCTTTTTTTTTACCTTTTTTTCTTTTTCCCTTTTTCCCCTTTTTTTTATTTCTTTCTTTTTTTTCCCTTTTTTTTCTTTCTTTTTTTTTTTCCTTTTTTTCTCCTTTTTTTCTTTTTGTTTTTCCATTAAGGAGACCTTCACAAACCACCCCAGATTTCTCAAAGTCTGTTTATTTCTGGAAAGCAGCTGGAAAATAACTTGCAAACAGATTTCAAGGCCGGCGCGTGTTCGGAGGCTGCTCCACATGATGTGGGTCGGGCATCTTGGCGCTGATGCCGGGGTGGGCACGGCGTGGGCTGCCAGAGCCCTGCACACGGTAGTCCCACCCGTGGCTCCCGACGTGTTTAGCCAGGAATAAGCAGTGAGCACGGCTGCGTGTGTGCAACACAACCCCGGCACCCCGGAGATAAACACGTGCAAATGTTCCCCAGGCACAGGGAAGGCGGGTGATGGACAAAAGAATAAATATTATGCTCAGCCCAAGGAGGCTTTGCTAAACCCCCCGCTCCTCTTCTCTGGCCCAGTCCAAGCAAATCCAATTAATCCAAAGTCAGCCATGGCGGGGGGG
>VZRU01004675.1:66421-89672 GCA_013398155.1 Pedionomus torquatus
GGGCTGGTGGCTTCCCCAGCCCCTCTTCCAGAAAAACTGGGGGTTTGCACCTTAGAGAGGAGCAGAATTTAAGCCGTGGTGTGTGTCACTGCCTGGCAGGGCTCAGCAAAGGGAAAGCTTTGCTATAGAGCGCGCTGCAGCTCTGCAGGGGACTTGGAATTAATGCCTAAAGAGCATTAATAAATTTCCTGAGTTGATTTCAGTTAAAAAGAAGCTATTGCAGCAGCCTTTATTTTCTTGTTAGGGTATTTAAGCAGCCCCTATTAGAGGATTAGAAAATATTGAGCGTTGTAGGGCTTCTTAAACACACTGTTTAGAATATTTCTGTTTAAAAGTATTTCCATTTAAATAGTTCTATCTAAAAATCAACATTATTAGTATCAGGCATCCGTGTCCAAGCTTCAGACCGCAGGTTTGGGATGCCCTGAGACCTTCCTGGTGGGATTTCCCCCCCGCCCCAGGGCATGGAAAACCCACCTGGCTTTGCAGAGGACGTTTTCACTCCCCTGAAGCACAAAGAAGAAAAATTACTCCAATATTCCTTGATTTGCTAATACTTGTCATCTCCTGCAGCCCAGACCCGACCCGAGAGAGCTGCCAAGAACAAATAACTACCGTTTCCATAGATTAGGAGATGAATCATTCATGTTATTTTTAGCAGGTCATTAAGGGCTGGCAGCAAAATTTGCAAACTGACTTGTGGAGCTTTTGATTGGTGTTAGCATAACCTTTTAGAGAAAACATAAACTGGGATTTAGAACAAAGGAAATTGAAGGGCTGGAAATAATATCTGCAAGTTTTTAAATGACAGTGAGAGATTAAAATAAACAGACTTCATGTGAGTCCCCTCCTCACCCACAGCGCGCTCATTTAGGCATCTTGTAGCTCAACAAACACAAGTGAGAGGTTCTACAGAAACGATGCTGGGATAAGGATCTCGTTCTGCCCCACATATATCGACGTGCCCTGGGTCGGGATGCTGTGGTCACTGGGAAACGGGGCTTTTCCACCTTGTCCACCCCATGTGTGAGTCGGGAAACCGCCTCTTGGCACCAGGGCACCTCGGAGGAGCTGCTGGGAATGGGCACAGGAGCAGCGCGTGGGGTCCAGAGCATGTGGGTGCTGAAGAGCTTCCCACCCATCGGTGGAGCAAAGCTTCCCAAGATGCGTGTTTAATAGAGAAATAATAAGCTATATATTAAATATCCATCTTTTAACAGCTGCTTCTCTTTTGCCACGCTGTTGGCAGCACGATGGGTGCCCTTCTCTGAAGGGAATCCAGGGAGGGGACTCTGCCCCTTTGCTCCCCTCTGGGGAGACACCCCCACCCAGTGCTGCCTCCAGCTCTGGGGCCACCACCACCAGAAGGACGTGGAGCTGTTGGAGCAGGACCAGAGGAAGCCACGGAGATGCTGGGAGGGCTGGAGCCCCTCTGCTGGGAGGACAGGGTGAGGGGGTTGGGGGGTTCAGCCTGGAGAAGAGGAGGCTCCAGGGAGACCTTAGAGCCCCTTCCAGTCCCTAAAAGCCCCTGGAAGGGGGCTCTAAGGTCTCTCTGGAGTCTTCTCTTCCAGCAAAGCTGGGGAGGGACTCTTGATGAGGGATCACTGCACATCACCCCCCCGGGGACACCTTGCTGCTGGCCTGGCCACCGCTGGGAGCAGAAAGTTCCCCAACATCAAGAGTCCCTTCGGCAGGAGCTGCTGTTGCTGCCAAAGCCCGTGTGGGATGGGAATAGGGTCAGGAAAAGCAGGGAGCAGGCAAAGAGGACCTGCACCACGGGGGATC
This sequence comes from Pedionomus torquatus, assembly GCA_013398155.1. NCBI lineage: Eukaryota > Metazoa > Chordata > Aves > Charadriiformes > Pedionomidae > Pedionomus > Pedionomus torquatus. The sequence continues at coordinate 68,207 of VZRU01004675.1, forward strand.
CTCACATTCCTGGGCAAGAACTGGGGCTGACAGACCAAAGCAGGCGTGAAACCCTCACACCCTGGGGCTGGCCACCCAGCCTGGCCTTTCAGCAGCCCCAAAATACAACCTCAAAAGACCTCCTGACGTGCAGAACAACAGCTTCACCACCTTTTATCACTCCTCAGTTCCACACCAGGCTAGGATGCTGGCAGGAGCCCTGGGAGAAGAACATCTCGCTCCAGCTTTATCAGCTCCCACAGCACTTGTCAAATTAAAGGGCTCTGGTTGAAGCCTCAAAGGCAGAAAAGGATGCTCTGTGCTGGCAGGGAGGTAAATGAGAGCACAGGACTGCCGGGAGATTGCAGGAGATGAGGCTTGATGAGGTGAAGTTCGTGTTCTTTCTGAAGAGGGAAATTTAGCATCAAAAAAGGACCAGGGCTCAAGAGGGTGGTGAAAAGGGATGTACCTGAGTGCCCGGGGGCAGAGGAGAGCTGCTGCCTCGTTACCCGCCTCACTGCCTCCTCATAGAAAGCACCGACTCCTTTATTAAGGGGATCGATAAAGCTCATTTCAAAATGGGTAATGAAATAGTGCCTGTCCTCTTCCAGCAACCCGGAGGACTGGCGAGGTCGGCTCTGCTCCTCCCCTGCCCGTCCCCTCACATCTCACAAGGGGGTTCCCAGCACCGGCAGGGCCGTAGACGGGTGGCTCCTCTCAGCAGCACCCTGCAGAAAACACAGGAGCAGACGGCCCTGCTCCCAAGGGACGGCCACCCAAACACCCTCCTCAGGTGGGACGCTGGCAAGATGTCCAAGGGCACGGAGAGCAGCTCCCACCCTGTAGGAGACATAGGAAAGTCACGGTGAGAGCCATCTGTGATAAAAACCCTCCAACGGTTCTGGTTGGATTTTTATTTTTATTTTTTCCCCTTTGAATAATGGATTTAATATGGAGTAAATTGAATTTAGCCTTTGCTGTAAATGGAGGCATTTGTTTCTTTGAGTCCCAGGGGGAGCTTTCATTAATTATACTGAGCCCAATGGCCAAGCTGGCAAGAAATTTGTTTCCAAGGGGAGGAAAAAAAAATTAAAAAAAAAAAAAAATGAAGCCACAGATGGTTTGCTTGTGTGGCTTTCCTACACAATAGGAGAAGAAAAATTATTGTATTTCAGCATTAGGGATTAACAGTGATTTTTGCCACCTGAAATACCTCTCTGAAAACTACTACTCTGAAAAGCAGGTGCCACTACAGGCACGGTGGGCAAGCTGCCTGCAGGGAGCAGGACCGGGAGGGAGCTCCAGTGGGACCCGCTGCGGGACAGCAGTGTCCGATGTGGACCAGGCTCAACTCACTCCTCCCTGTGCTCCTTCCAAACACCCACTGGGCGTACCAACTGCCCCGAAACTCACCAATATGCACCAAGGTGCATAATCCTTCTTCCTCCTGGGTGGCTTGTCCACAACCTGAAGCTCCCGTCCACAGCCTGGGGCAGAAAAGCCCCTTTCCCAGAGAGGACTGTCCAGATTTCTCCCTTTTCCCAAGCATTGCTGAGGTTCTGCTGAGTCCAACCAAGTGCTTAGTGGTCCTTCATCTTCTGGTTTGCTTCTCAATGGCAAGAGGTTGCCCAGAGAAGCTGTGGCTGCCCCATCCCTGGAGGGGTTCAAGGCCAGGCTGGATGGGGCTTGGAGCAACCTGGTGTGGTGGGAGGTGTCCCTGCCCAGGGCAGGGGGTGGCACTGGGGAGGCTCTAAGGTCCTTTCCAACCCAAACCATCCTGTGACTCTGTGATTCTGCGATGCAAGGACTGGAAGCGTCAGGACAAGGCTCCAGTGGCACCAGTTTGCTAGGAACACCAGTACTCCTGCCAGTGATGTGCCTGAAGCTCCTTGAAGAGCTTCAGGAGAAGCTGCTCAGGGAAATCCATGCTGGACGTGGGCAGCAATGCTGCTAATTCAGAGCTTTTAGCCAAAGACACCGCTTTGCGAACTGCTTTTTCACCGCTTCAGTGAATTATTTTTGGTGTTGAAGCCCTCACGTAAGACATGATGTGAGAAACAGAAGCTGTTTTAACAGAAGCCTTTGGAAAAGACAACAGCAGCAACAAAACCCCACGAGTGAAGGAGGACACCAGCACAATGCTCCAAGTTCGGACATTTCTGGGAGTAAAAGGAGAAAAGGAGGGCAGTGCTTTTAGTGGACTTCAGTCTGCTAATTAAACTTTTCCTAAAAAATAGCAATTACTTTCTTTGAGAAAGGTGGTCTTCCTCATGGGGAAGTTGGTGGATCAGATTCTCCCCCAGTCTGTGGAAGAAAATATGGGAGATGAAGGAGAAGAAACCCAAGGACAACGCTGAACAGCCACGGGTGCCTCCTGATGCTGAGAGAAAGACGCAGGTGCCTTCACATTTGCTGCAAAGAGAGGTCAAGGAATCAGAAGAGATTTTAGTACTAATGCAAGGAGCGTTTTAGAGATGAGAGAAGGGATTTAATTGAGCTAATCACGAAGTTCATCAGCTTGATTTTTCACGTGAGGTTGCAATGCACCAGTGGCCGAGCCACACCGAGGGTCTGCAAGGAGAAACAAGATGAAATAAAGTTCAGTGAGCCAAATACTTGGAATCTGGAGAAAGTTTTTGGGTGTAGGATATGTGATTGATTGCTTTTCCTTATGTTATTGTCTATCTTGGCTTCTTTTCTTGCTCACACCCTTTTCTATTTTGCCTACAAGCAGAAGCATCCTAAGTTGACCGTCAGAGACACTTCCCACTGCAGACAAACATCTGCTTGGGTATCTCACCTTTTGGTAGCTTTTCCAAATGTTTAATCTTCAATACATTGCTGAAACTGGCTGTGAACTTGGTGCTTGGATGAAATCACTCACCGAATGCAGGAGAACCAATTCTGAAATGAAGCCTGGGAACAGAGAGCATGACTTGTGGCTGGAACCCATCCGTTTCTGCTCTTCTCCCTGTGTCCAACTGAGAGAATTCCTTTTACATCCACCAGTTCTCAAGAGAGCCTAGAAAAGAAGATGATGATGACAAGTGATTAATAGAATCTAAATATAAAGATTTTCTTCGTTCTTAGAGCTTTTGTGACACACTGTCTTGGGAAACGTTCCCAACTCAAACAGAACTGCACTTCGTCCTTCCCAGTTCTCATATCGCTCTTGGAAGCACATGGAACCTTCCCAAGTCATTAATTACAATGTCAACAATTGTGCCATGATGAGAACCCAGAGGCATCTTGGAAATGCAGACAGATATGGAAATATATTAAAAAAGAAAAAGCCCAACAATACAAACAAAACCCACCCTGACTATTAAACTTTCCTACCTAAACTCTGCAACACCACAAGAAGGAAACCTCTTTGCCGACACTTGGTGATGGCACCAGCACCAACACCGACGGCTTCATCCTGCTCTCCTCTCCTGTGTGTTTGGATGAAAGTACATTGGCATGAAACATATATACATATAAGTTTATATACATATATATACATATATGGGAGGTGCAGACCCGCAGACGGCTTGAAGACCCTGCCTAAACTCCCGTGTTGCAGTCAGTTGCTGTGATTTCTAACAGGCACAGGGTAAAGTCATGCTTGGGGAAGGAAATGCAGTCTGTAGAATTGCCCATCAAATTGATTTTGTCCAAACCCATAAATTGCTTAAAGAAGGGAAAGTTCAACCCGCTAAAGGGCTTGGCCACCTCCTCCCACGGTGTGCCAGGTGGTTTTTGAAACGCAGCTGCCAGACCCTAAGATTCCTTAGCAGTGTTTCAATATCCTGTTAAGCAGATTATTTGAAGCATTGGACTTGTGCAAAGGCCAGGGTTTCCAGCTTCAGCCCACCATGGTGCCGTGATGGCCATCACCTCCAGCCTGGCCCTGCTGGCGGGACGTCCAGCCCCCATCCCTCTCCCACCTCATGCCTGGAGCTGCTGAAAAAGGTGGTGCCAAGGCCAGATTCCTGGAGTAGTCCCAGTGCTGCCAAGGAACGCCCACCCCCCAGTCGAGACCTGGAATGTCCATCACCCTCTTTGTAGGACCAAGCACAGGGTCTATCCCCTGCCCTGCCCCTCTGCTTTACCCCCAGGTCCTCAGAGTGGGTTTGGGGGGGGGGGGTGAAGAGATGCCAATACAGCAGAGAGAGGGAGAGAAACAAACAGTTCACACCCTCAAACCCAATAAATACGCGATGAAAGACTTTGTGTGTGATCGGGTGGTGCAACTGACCTGAACTTCTCATGAAACGAGACCCACGCCAGGCTGTAAATCACGGCAAAGGGAGCTGCGGAGAGGGTGGACGTTCCCACTCCTTATACGGGACCCCAGAGGATCCTTTCCAGCCCCCCCGCCACAGGATGAATTCACAACAGAGTTGCCGGTGCCAGCACCATCAGCTCAGCTATATATAGTGGTCTCCAGAGCAAGGGTTTTGTGAACCTAAATTAAATGAGCGTGGACAGTTACTTGAAGGAGTTAAGAAAAATACCTGTCTGAGAAACCAGGTGGGATTTGGTCTTGAACGTGGAAGAGAATCTGAACTTCCTACAGTTGCACCTTGAATAAACACTACTGCCGCTAAGAGCAGCAACGCATTCTTAAGAAGAAAATGCACTTTAGTCTTGGGTTCATAGATTTTCCTCAGAAATGTGGGTGTCTAGTTTTTCAGGGAACTGGTTATCTTGTGGCTCCTCTGAGAATCACAGCTTTGGAATCCAACAAGTACTTCCACGAACTTTAGAAATACAGTCAAATAAACATGGTCTAGTTTTAAATATCGCAGTGACGATAAATGGGGAAAACCCCAGAATTTTCTGGGCTGATAATTTAAGAATTAATTGTGTGTTGATGCAGCTCTGATGGAGCCGGAGCCTCATCTGGGACACGCATCCTCCTGGTGCTCTGGCAAACCTCCTCAAGGTCTCCGAGGCGTCACACCATCAGCACCTCTGGCGCCCCAGGCTCGGGTCAGTGGGGGCAATCTGTGATGTACCCGAGAGGAGGGGGCTCGGGAGGACGGGGGGGACCTTCCCACAGCAGCCCATTTTAGCACTAGTCAAAAAAATAGGAGAAAATTGATTTTATATAGTTCCATTCAAAGAATGAACAGGGCGTTCCCTGGGGACAGAGGAGAAAAACGAGAGAGGTTTGTGCCCACCCCATGTTCGTGCAGCTTCGAGTTCTGCCACTTGTTGCATCCAACTAAAAAGCTGTTCAGGCTTCATTCCTTCGTTCCAAATAACCTTGATATTTAGTCAAGACACAGGTGAAATTCTAGCCAATGCTTCCAGATTCTTCGATAATCCTGGGCACTAATGGAGACTGACAATTTTTAGGGTTTTTAAGAGTGGCCTGCTCATCCCTCCACACCCAAGAAACGTACCCGAAATTCCTACTGACCAACATAATTAAAAGAGAGGAAATGACTGCAGAATCCTCTGTAATTTTTAAAAGCTGTCGATATCTGTAGTCATTAATTCATATCCACTCGCTCAAGCACCGCGCATCGATCGGCAAATTGGCTTCTCGCCGTCAATAGATCAAGTACTCCCAATTAATAAGCCGTGCTGATGGGAATTCTTTTCTTGCTCCCGTCAACGGCAGGACCGCAGGGCAGCGATGCGTCACCTTCAATTGTGTGTGACCCACGCCTGGCGGGGACGGACCAGGATTCATTCCTCACGCAGGACCGGGAGGGGGCTGGGGGCTAGAGGGTCCTGAAGAACCAGGAGTCCCCATGCTGAAGGCACTTCTCCATTTTGAAAGAAAAACCCCAAAAAACCTTCTTTTTTCCTTTTCTGCAACCTGATTTGGAGATGCGGGAGCGTTGATTGGAGTGTGGGAAAACAAGGCAGGGGGGGCTGCGGCCCTGGGTGCAAGAGGGGTAGAGGCTGCAGGGGCTGGATGGGCTTGTGGCAATGGCAGGGAGGTGTCTGCTCCCGCTCCACGGGGACAGAGAAAGCCCCGAGCTGTTGGAGATTTTTCAGAGAATGGTGTCAGGCTCAAAACTTCTTTTTTTTCAGCAAATCTTTCCTTTTCTCTCATAGAATGGCAGACTTGTTTGGGTGGGAAGGGACCATAAAGCCCCCCCAGTGCCACCCCCTGCCCTGGGCAGGGACACCTCCCACCAGCCCAGGTGGCTCCAAGCCTGATCAGCGCACGAGGAGGACTCTCGGGCAGGAATATGATACAGGAGGTGAAATATCTATTATGCAATTGAGGAAAACCAAACTGTTGTGTTACTTACAGAGCTAGAAGCAAAGGCTGAAAACCTTTGGAGAAAAATTCTTTCGATCCCCCTCCCTGCTCTGACATCTCGGTCACCAGCCGGGGGGGATGGGGATGGTTCAACTGCCTGGAGCAGTTCCAGAAGTTCCTCCTCACGTTGAGATGGAACCTCCCATGTTCCAGTTTGTTCCCTCCTGTCCTGTCCCTGGGCACCACTGAAAAAAGACTCACCCCGTCCTCCTGACACCCACCCTTGAAGTGTTGGTCAGATCCCCCTCAGCCTTCTCTTCTCCAGACTAAGCAGACCCAAGTCCCTCAGCCTTCCCTCACCACAGAGATGCTCCAGAACCCTCAGCATCTTGGTGTTCCTCTGCTGCGCCCTCTCCAGCAGCTCCTTGTCCTTCCTGAACTGGGGAGCCCACAACTGGTCCCAGTGCTCCAGATGGGGCCTCCCCAGGGCAGAGCAGAGGGGGGGGATGACCCCCCGTCCATCTGCTGGCCACACTCGTCCTGTGCTCGTGGTCAGTGGTGAGAGCAGGGGCCAGTCTGCGAAGCTGCCAAAGGGGCCGGTGTCTCTGCTGACACGGAAAGTATGCTCGGGATGGCCTGACATTTTCTAGATGCACAAGTTTACACAGTTATGACAAATAGCGGATTTCAATTACAGCAACTTTCCTGTAAGTGAAAAGCTGGAAGTTTCTAAGAACTCTTCTGACTAATGTGGGACGGCTCTTGGCTGCCCCAGGGCTGGAAAACGAAAAAGCCCTTCATCAAACGGTTGCAACTGCAACTTGCAGCCTAGAAACGCCAGAAAATGTCAAGTTGGGACAATCTGAGGCTGGGAGGGAGCGCGGGAGGTGCTGACTCCTGCACTTGCTGCCGTTTTTAACACTGGGGCTGGGAACCAGTGCTGGGGGATGGGGAGAGAAGGTCCCAAAATCTCCCACGCGTCTCAGAGTTGGCCAGAGAAGCTGTGACTGCCCCATCCCTGGAGGGGTTCAAGGCCAGGCTGGATGGGGCTTGGAGCAACCTGGTGTGGTGGGAGGTGTCCCTGCCCAGGGCAGGGGGGCTGGAACTGCATGATCTTCAAGGTCCCTTCCAACTCTAGCCGTTCTATGATTCTGTGTGAAGCCACAGCTTCTCTGGGGAACCTGTTCCAGTGCCTCACCACCTTCACAGTAAAGAATTTCTTCCCAATATCCAATCCAAATCTCCCCTCTTCCAGTTTAAACCCCTTCCCCCTTGTCCTGTCCCTCCCCTCCCTGACCAAGAGTCCCTCTCCAGCTCTCCTGGAGCTCCCTTCAGATCCTGGAAGGCTGCTCCAAGGTCTCCCCGGAGCCTCCTCTTCTCCAGGCTGAACAGCCCCAGCACACACCTGTGCAGTCGGGCTCGTAACAAATACCTACGCAAATACTCCAGCAGAGACACACCACGGGAGGCTCTGCCCCAGAAGATGCCACCTCGCAGGGCCCTTCCCACCACAAACCCCACACAAGCAGCGCCCAGAGGCCCCAGAATATTGCAATTTGCATGATAAATTGCAAGACATCAGAATTTAAACCTTTTGCTCTCGACAACAGTAAAAACATCAACGAGGTCATTTTCCTACAGGAAAATTTAAACAAAGGCAGGGTGATTTCACCACGCGCTGCTGCAGTAACCGCAAGTGTCACGACAAGTCATACAGGAGGGAAACTCAAAGCGTACTTTAATTAAAATGATTCCCATTCCAAATATAAAGCAAATCATTACCACAATCAACATGACATGATGTTATTAATTCTTTAGCAAAAGGGAAAGGAGCCTCTTGAGGAAGTTCCTATCGTTTACCAGGCGTTGGGTTTCACTGCGCTTTCAATACTCCATATAGTAGCAACAGGTGAGAAAGAATTTAACCACATTTCCAACCTAATTTAAAAAAAAACCGCTAAATCTAAGTTAAATCGACAGGTTTTAAGTTGGATCAGAAGAGATTTTAAGACATTTTAAGAAAAATTAACCGTGCATCCTGAAGAGCAGTGATAGAAACCAACCCTCTTGACCTAACCTTGCAGCACCAGCACCGCAAACGGGAAACACTGGTCTCTGCTGAGAAAATGGGGATAATATCCCTGATGGCGAGTGGTGGCTGGGCTCAGCCCCAGCTTACTGACCCTGGAAATCCCAAGGGATCGCCATAGGGCAGGGAGAGCACGGGCTGGGAAGCACAGCTCCACACCCAGCCGGACAGCAGCAGGACAAACCCCACGGCACCAAAAGAGAACTCCCCGAGTCCAGCGTCGGATCCAACAGATTTCAATTCTCAAAGGCAAATCAAAGGGAAATCAAGAGCAATTTGGCTTTCTGGGTCGTCTTCTCCAGGCACTTCAACCTTCAGTTCTAAACTCCGCTTTTAAACGTCAAGGCTTATGGTCTGCAAACTGCAACGGGAAGGAAAGACGAGAGATAATTACATTATGCACCTATATTAACCAGGCTTTTTTTTTTTCTTTTCATAAATAAGAGACATTTTAGCACTAAATCATCTCCATGCTCTGTGCCGCACACAGAAATACATGCAGTTACTGTTGCTAATTTCTCACCAAATAAGAGAGAGGGAAAAGACAGAAGGACCAAAAAACCTCCTGTCCATAGAGCACACCCAAAAATACCCCCGCGAGAACTGCTGCAGGGCTTGGGTGTGTGCTCCACCCACCAACATCCCCATGTTCTCTCACAGACAAAACCACTCCAAACCCCTTTATTTTTTACGTCTTTTTGGGGGATGCAGAGGAGATGAAGGTAGTGCTGAGCCTAGTTCTGCTTCGGCCGTTGACTCGGACCTGACTCAGCGTCCAGCAGAGACCCTGACCTCTGTCCTTGGCATAGCGGGGGCCACCAAGGAGCCACCAAATCTGCAGAACTCCCACCCAAAGAAAACCCAACGAGTTTCAGCGTTCCTACATGATCAAAGTACAAGCTGGGAGGAGGGAAGAGGGAAAACTGTGCTTTTTTAGCGTGGCTATTTACTAAACTTTATTCCAATGCTTGCTGAAGCCTCCCTTGAGCACGTGCCTCGGTGCAGCCCTTGGCTCCTCTCCTTCTCCTTCAAAGTTCTAGGTCAGGCAGAGAAGGCACTTGGGAACAGAACCCGAAGCCGTAAAGACGGAATAACAAATTTTATGGGTAGGTTTTTGTGACAGTAATTATCAAAAAAGCTTGCAACAAGAACCAAAGATGTAGCACGCATCCTTGGAGCAACGGGCAGTGAGATCCCCAAGGGCTTTTGGAAGGACCAGCTGGCGCTTTGCGTGCAGCCACCCCACACTTCTGGGGCTTCGTGAGCTGCCTGCCCAGATCGGGACGAAACTCTCCTTCCTCCAAGCACATAATTATGCTTATGAAGGTTGGAAGGATTTTAGTCTTCCCTCAAAGCTCTGGAGGAGAGACAAAATCAGAGGCCGAGGCCTCTGCGTAGGCTTAAGGCAGCTGGTTCACACGCCTCGAGCACACCCTCAGATCTAAAGTTGCCGTGAGATTTCACATCCAGAGGAATTCTCCGGCACAGCCGAAGGTCAGGGACCTCCTCCCAGGAAAAAGAAAGGACCTTTCACATGATCTGCTTCCCAGGATCATCTGGGAAACTCACCCAACTGGTTATCTGCAACTGAGAAACCAAAGCCATCGGCAATGCCTTTGTGATAAGTGATAAATACAAAGTACAGGAGGACACGGCGTGTTCTGCCGTGAAATCCCCACACGTCAGACTGCAGGTCTGCAGCTCCCGAAGGAGATCCATCAGACTGAGGTATCACTTCAAAGTCAAGTGCCCTCACTTCATATTTTTCGGCTATGACTAATCCTTTCCAGGAAGAAAAATAAAAGAGGGGGATTATAAAAAAAAACCACCAAAAAACAACCTTGCAAAACCCCTCATTATTCTTACATTCACAGCATTGGCTCATCCAAAGCACAGCACAGAGCTATGCAGGACCAGAAGACAATACACACTGAACCAGCCTCTCCCTGCACTTATGGGTGTGTGAACTGTCACACACAAGGACACAGAGAACTCAGGGATTCTTCTCAAACCTGCCTTGAGAAGAAAAGATGCAGTATGACATTAACTACGGTGTGTAAAGAACAATTTTAATCTATTGTCCTGGAATCATGGAACGGTTTGGGTGGGCAGGGACCTTAAAGCTCCCCCCAGCACCACCCCCTGCCCTGGGCAGGGACACCTCCCACCACACCAGGTTGCTCCAAGCCCCATCCAGCCTGGCCTTGAACCCCTCCAGGGATGGGGCAGCCACAGCTTCTCGGGGCAACCTGGGCCGGGGTCTCACCACCCTCACAGCCAACAAGTTCTTCCCCACATCTCATCTCCATCTCCCCTCTTTCAGGGTCAAACCCTTCCCTCTCATCCTAGGGCTCCTCTCCCTCATCCAGAGTTCCCTCCCCAGCTTTCCTGGAGCCCCTTGAGGGGCTGGAAGGTCTCCCAGGAGCCTTCTCCAGGCTGAACCCCAAACGCTCTCAGCCTGTCCTCCCAGCAGAGGGGCTCCAGCCCTCCCAGCATCTCCATGGCTTCCTCTGGTCCCACTCCAACAGCTCCATGTCCTTCTGATGTTGGTGGCCCCACAGCTGGAGGCAGCACTGGGTGGGGGTGTCTCCCCAGAGGGGAGCAGAGGGGCAGAATCCCCACCCCCTTGCCCTGCTGGCCACGCTGCTGGGGATGCAGCCCCATGATTCCATGACAATTACCAGCAGAGAGCTCAGTGAGAAAGGCAGAAGGCTGCAGGGGGAATTATTTTCAGAGTGAAGGTGTTAGGTACCAGCCCACATACCGCAGCTTTCAGAGCTTGGTCAAGGTCTTCCAGTAAATCTTTCTCATCTTCCAAACCAACCGACAGGCGAATTAATGTATCGCTGATTCCAAGAGTTTCTCTATCTTCTTTAGGCACCGAGGAGTGAGTCATGATGGCCCTGGAGGAAAAAAATAGCCTTTTTTCTAAGAAGTGTTTACTTTTATTGGTAAAGATGGAACAAATCGGTTTCCTGCCTGCATCCTCTGAAGTTCCACCAAGGCTTTACACCTTTTGGGTACCACCTGGTGGTTAACCCACAGATGGAAAGACAATCTGTTAGCAGTTACTAGAAATTTTGCAACCTACAGAGAGGGGAGGGAAAAGTCCTATTTCTCTTCCTTCCAGATACTATTTTGGAAAAAAAGCTAAAAATACTTTTAAAGGCTTTACTTTAAGCATGTGGAGAAACAGCTACAGGATACAATCTCCAGTATGAAACCTCTTGGGGTTTCTTTTAATCCTCTGTTTTCTCAGATCACTTATCAAACCGCTGCACTTGCACTGAAGAGTTTATTCCCTCTGGCTACGGAGGATACAGGTAAGAAGCCTTTTCCCCTGTATGCTCAGCCACTGACTTCTACCAGTCAGCAATCGCTTTTCACCTGATTGAGTGTTTTTAAGATTTGCTGTTATTCTAAATTGAGCGACAGAAATGACTCAGCTTGTAAGTTTAGTCTTAACTTTCCATTATCTTTTTGACAAGTAAATTGGATTGAAAAAAAAATAATCCTAGGTTTAGCCTTTTAACCTTGACTGGGGCAACTAAGCATTTCTGAAATACCCACAAAATTGGACGTGGGATGGAGAGAGATGCCTCTGGTGTAGCGCAGCAACCGTGCCCTCTTGTGTGAGCCAGCAGAACGGCAGAGCTCTCTCCTCAACGCCGCCACCAAATCTGCTCGATGCCATTTACCCAAATCCACCGATTTCTTGCATTTGCAAGAAGCCACGACCCGTCCTCCCCATCAAAACCTGGAAGCCTGGAAATTCTTTCATCGTTGCATTCTTACTTTCCCCAAAATCCCGCCCATTTCTGGAGCGGCCACTGGGTGTTTGTGCCATACGACATACTCTCCTTGGATCTCATTGCCATGGAAAACCTCTTAGCTTTATGTACTAGAAAGTTTTAGAACTCCCAAGAAATAGAGAGAAGGTTTTTGTAGCTCTGCGGCTTTTTTAGCCTTTTAAGATGAAGAAACACTTACGGATGCTCTGCCAGGCTTTCATAGCCCCCCAGACTCTCAGCCAGTGTGAAAAGCTACGGGACAAATTAAAGAGAAGTTAGGATAAGAAATGTAAGGTTACAAATGATTAGAGAAAGAGTTAAGGAAAGAGCCATGTTTAGGGTTTTTTTTTTTATGTTTTTCTATAAACTGTAGAGCAGATTGCCCGAACAAACTGAGACTCAGAGCCCAGATGTTCAGCTGAGGTTTCAGTGATGAAACCTGTCCTTAGCTGCTCTGCTCTCAGCTTGGGCTGGCGAATGGCAGGCCTGATGGCGAAAACCCCAAACATTTAAGATTCTTCCCATAAGGCTGAACAGATTTTGTCACTCATCTCAGCTCAGTATTTTGACAACCAGCCTGGATTTCTCTGTGACTAACAGGATCAGGGTTTGGGAAATGTCTACTGCTAGTTAAGGGGGGTTTTAGAGCTGCTCTTTGACTAATGGACATGTGTTGCTGGATGCCAAAAAGGCTCTCTAGAGAGGCAGCCACACAGATTCACCATTTGTCTGCTCTGAATGCACTTACTATTCCTCAACATTGCTCTCCAGCCCTGGCTGCTCATATTGACTGTTTTTTCCCTTTTTTTAAAAAAAACAAAAAAAGAAAAAAAAAAAAAAGAAACAAAAAAACCCAAACAAACAAAAAAAGACCCCCAGACAGATAAACCTATCAACCAAAGAATCCTCTCCTCAGCCTGGTTTAAAATGTCTTTATTTTTGTACCAATCTAGTGTCAAACTGATGGTTATCCAGGCCAAAGAGCTGAAGGGAAAATACTCGTAAGAGCCTACTTCTGGCAGGTACTCCCCGATTCTTTTTGTCAGAGCTGGTAGATCTCCTGTGCCAGGATTAAACGCTGTCTCTCATATAAAAGGATAGTTTGGGGGAAAATCATATTTTTAGTAAGTTCCTTTCCAGCTGATGACATTAGCCGGCACGTAAAATAGGGAGGAGAAGGAAGTCCTGATTTACCTTTGTTAATTATTACGGATTCGTTTTTCCAAAAACAAATCAGCAAAAACACAAGAGCAGGACGTAAATTAAGCAGAGATCAAGACGAACAGACACATTAAAGAGCACAGGCAGAAATAATACATTGCAAAAGCCAAAGCCTATGGTTTAGGTCAAATAAACAAACAACTACCCTCCAAAGTGAGGGACTCCCTCTTTGCTTCATGATTCATGCCATTTCTCACTGGGTTTTGCTCCTGATGGGTATTTGGAAATATTACACCAGTGTTACACCAGCCACAGCTTCTCTGCTCTCAGACACTGCAGGAACTTTTGCAAAAGGCCCCGTAGGAGAAGCAATGCCTGGGCTAACCTGGCTACGCTACACCCTGCTGTGTAAACAAGTGCTTCAAATGAGCTGAGGCATCCTCTTCTTCCCTCTCATTAGTCTCCCATCTACAAATAATCTCTTATTTAGAGGTGGCTACACCCAAAGACTTCAGCAACTTCGCAAGTTCAGAGAAAGGCTCTCCCTGCCCCAAGAAAAAACACTTCCATTAACATCCTGAGAAGGCTCAAGTCCCTCTAAGGCAGCGCACATTTACTGTCATTTACCTTTAGATTCTTCAGAAAGCTAGTAGCATGTTTGAGATTTCCTTTGGTGTAGAAGGTTACCATGCCTGGACAGCCTGTGCACTGCCGCTTCACCAGCTCGTGCTGAGGGTGGGAGGGCAAGCCTGGAATTCGTAGAAGTTGCTGAGAATTAATTACCATCGCTCCCAAGGAGGAAAGAGCTCATCCCCAGCTGCTGAAACAGCCCATGGCTCAGGTGGGGCCTGGCCAACCTACCTGGGAAAATGACCTTCTCCACCAGGGGATGTGACTCGAGAAACCGAGCAACTGCTAAGGCGTTGTGGAAATGTTGTTTCATCCGGATTTGGAGGGTCTTCAAACCCCGATTGCACAGGTAACAGTCAAAGGGAGATGGGACAGCTCCAAGAGCTGTAGGAAGCCACACAAAATTCCACTTAAAACAAAGAGTTTGGTGTTTGTGTTTTTTTTTTTTTTTAATTTAGTAAAACTAAAGGCAGTCCTAATTTCCAAAATTTCTAAAGTTAGAAGTCGACAAGTGGAAAGACATCCAATGTGATTTGTCTTCCTCATCTCACACACAGGATGCCAATTAATGAGCTGAACTAACAAGCTGAAGTCCTTCAAGGATTAAATTTATTAGGTAATTAAATTTATCAGCCAATATGCCTTTCCTCCGTCTGTTGCAGACAGGAGGCAGACAGAACACTGTACAGAAATTTATGCTCTGCTTCCCATGCATTCCGGATGTGTCACATGAGGGACACGGGTCTGGGGGGGCACGGCAGGGACAGAGGGGGAGGGCAGCCCCATGCCACCCTGCACTCAGGGACCCACCTCTGGACTATTCCCCCAGTCCCCAGCCCCTGGAGAAGAAATGCTGAACCACCCATGCTGCTCTCAGCAGTTTTCTAGGAGCTAGGAAGTGGAGAGCGGCACTGTTATTTGAGAGAGAAGCCCCAGAGGGATGCCAAAAGCTGTCATGTTTGCTTTCACCCTACGTATGGGTACATGTAAGGGCCTGAGCGACACCTCTAGATGGATTTCATACTTGTGTGCATGCAACGTGCCTCAAATATACCAGCTTGTAAGGGGAATATGATTCATTTTAAGGTATTTTCCTACACTGACTACTTACAGTTCTGTAAGAATTTGAGCCTTTCATAGAGGTCGTCAGAGTTCAGCGAAACGAGTCCCATTACAACATCGCTGTGCCCTAAAAATCCAAAGAGAAGAGAAGAACAGAATCAGCCCCTCCATCCGCTCCGTTTGTTCTACCACAAACTGCCATTTTCTCAGCCTTGGTGCCAGTCCACTTTCTGAGAGACAGCAGGTTCCTTCTCATGGCTACAGGTGTCATTCCTGAGCGGCCTGTGAATCCTAAGGAGGATTTCAGCTTTTTCTAAAGCTCTGGTCAGCAAGTGCTCAGCCATGAGCCACGCACAGGCCCCTGGACACGTCTCAGGCCCACCACCACGGGACATTGCACAGGAATCCTCCGTTAGCAAGAGCAAACACCAGCCAGAAAACTTCCAATTCTGTCCACGCCACCAGGGACAGTCCCATTTAACTCCGAGTCTGGGCTGTTTGGGAAACACCACGGTGAAGGTGTTTTTGAACAGGCTCCTTTGAACCTTAGCAGAAATTTTGGCAGGCAGCTGAAGCCTCTTGCTTTGTTTTGTAGACAAATTAAAGCCAAAAGTGGTTCCAAACACCTCTGGGTCTTTTACGTGAAGTCAGGTCAATAATCCCTCTCCCAGGGATAGTTTGGGGGCTATGAAGACTAATGGTCTCTTCAATGCCCCACCTCCTCTAATGATCCATCCCAAAATTGCTGGCAGACACACTGGGGTTTGTGAAGGGCCTGTAGCCAGAATGGCTTTTAAATAGCCAGCCTGCATCGTGTGGAACTCATGTACTCACCATTCATGTACTTGGTTGCAGAATACATGCAAATATCAGCCCCCAGAGATAAAGGACGCTGAAACGAAATAAAAATAATAGGTCTGGTTAAAGGTTGTGTGAGCTCTGGTCCCTCTGAAGCCACACAGAAAGGCTGTGATCCAGCACAGAAAGCAACAGTAGGTGGAAAAGCTAATAACAAAACAAAACAAAAAAAAAAACAAAACAAAACCCACAAAAACTTAACACAAACCACCTTAAACACAAAAACCTGAGAATGAAGATAGATAGAATGTGACAAAAACAATAGTGCAGGAAAGCACTCTTGAATTCAAGACAAGCACAATAAAAAGAACCCACAATAAAATGTGATTTAAAAGAACCGGTCTAATTCCCACTGGCTTCAGGGAGAGGAGTGATTGAACACCTCCAACACACAGCCCCTTCAGGTTTGTGAGAAAAATAATTCTCAGCTGAGGCAGGGATAAGGAATGGTATTTACAGGGTATTTCCTTAGAAAATGAAGACCTCAACACAGTCTGCAAAGCAAAAAACAAACAGCATGGTTTTCTAGCAATCATTATTGGTGATGGGGCACCCAAAGAGCAACAAAGCCCTGAAGAAGGCATAAAGGTTTTTGTTTGCCAGGTCTCTCTCCTCTGACTCCCAGCTTCCCTCCCGGATGCCTCGCTAAGGTGAGGCAAACGGAGGTGCTGACCGGGTTTTTTAATCAGTCACAAAGTAAAGGACTTCGCCTGTAATACAAAACGGACCGTAAAGACTGAAGGGTATCAATGTGTTAAAAGGTAACGAGACAAGCAGGCTCGGGGTAAAAGCCCGCTGCTGTCCCATGAAACACAGGCAGATAACGTCTGCCCAGGGGAAGGGCAGCACAAACACCGTGGCTCGCACATGCACTACTGCTCTCCACTCTGAAATGATGATCTTCTGAGTGCAGCGTAGCAGCAGCAGCAGCCTGGAGGGGTTCAGAGACGTTACCTATCACGAGGACGTGGAATTAATCATTACAACTGGCTTTCTCCTAGCAGCAGGCCAATAAAAGATACATTAACTAGCTCATCTGTGGGGATGCTCACTTCTCTCCTTCCACACACATCTTTCTGAAGCAATAAACACTGTGGGGGGGGGAAAACCATCAGGCCTTCGGCGTGTACGAGAGAAACTCAAGTGCTGCTTTACCTAAGCATTAATGCTTTCTGTAAAGTTCTCTTCATTTATTCTTGAGACCTCAGCATCCTTAACAAAGACAAAGACACCTCACCTTTTCACTCATAAAAAAAAAAGTTTTACTTTAGACCCAAAAGAGAAGGGAAAATCCTGGGAATCCACAGGAATATTTCTATCCTGTGTTAAGATGAACAAGACTTTGAAGATTGTTGTTCCAAAGCATTTTTAGAACTTAAAGAATTGTCTTCGCTCCTGTATTCTAGCAATAAAAGCAGAAAAGTTGCACCAGCTGTTCGAGATCAAAATTACAAGCTTCTAAGCCAACACAATTTACCAACCCACCGAAGGAAAAGGTAACCTGAATGTCTCAGAGGAAGATTTAACAAAGTTTGCCGGTTTCAATTTTTCCTTCCACCACCTTTTGTAGAATATCAAGTGGCTCAGAACAGATCATGGCCAGTATATACAAAAAAATTGTTATAAAAAGGCCAAAGTTAGGAAACAGGACACTCGTAAACAGGCCTGTTAGGGTTTCCATCAGGGAAAACTGAAAATACATGATTTTTGAATGACAGAGAAGCCACTCTCCCCATGGCTCACCTGACTGCCTTGATTCAGTGCGTTTGCTTGACTGCTGAGTGATACTGGCCTCGCTGGTATCGTACTGGTGTACGGCCAGCTATAAAACTTTGCTTTCCATCTTTACTCACGTGAACAGCAGCGGCACACGGGCTGCACTTAGACACAGAACACAAAGCAATTTTGGCTTTGCCACAGTATATTTTCTGCCTGTTTTCCCTCTGAGATGCAGAAGCACCTTGGTGGTGTGCCCAGGAGGGCAGGGAAGAGTTCAGCTGCATCCTTTCCTCACACCAAGGAAACAATGAAATTCATCTCAGCTCCTTGGTGGTGCTGCCATTTTAAAAATGTATCTTTGAATATGCTGAGATAAGGGGGTAACTGTGACCAAACAAAGTGCTTACCTGGAAATAGGCAGACATAAAAGTGTTGTCCACCACGAGAAGAATATCTTTATGCTTGTGGACCACATCTGCACAGGCTCGAATGTCAATGACCTTCAGCGTGGGGTTGGTGGGTGTTTCAATCCAAACGAGCTGCAGTAATTCAGCAACAGAAACGGGCAGGTTAGGGGTTTTACCCCTGTCTCACCACCAGAGTTGTAAGGCGTAAGGGCTTGGAAACGTTAACTTGCAGATTGGTGGAGTGGGAATAAGGACACGTCCCTACCCCAGAAAGGCAAGGTTTCTCGGGAGAGTTGGTTTTCTCGCAGCAACAACTGATACACAGGAAGAGCACTGAAGCTTTTGAAACCTGAAGTGCATCACACCTGATGACACAGCCAGAAGAAGGTCTTCCTGCCCAAAAGCTCCTAAGCTTTTTCCAGTTGAATTATCACCCAGGAGAGGAGGGGAATGTCTGGGGCACCTCCTCCTCCTCACCTTTTCCCTCATTCTCAATCTCTCCCTCCGGTGTTTTTTGCCCTTCTTAAAATGTTTTCGCCGAGGCACCGCCAGCATCACCCAGTGGCCTGCAGTGGGGATGGGCTGGAGCTGTGCCCTGACCTGTCCCCGCCGAGTCCACCCCTGCAGCCCCTCTGCCTAACACACCCAGCACAAGAACAGCAGGTACTAAATTATTTAATGACCTTGGGTTCAGCAATTTCCCCTCTCCCTTACCTTGGTCTTGGGCGTAATTGCAGCTTCCAGGTGTTTGATTTTCGTGCAGTCAACAAAAACTACGTTCAAACCCATTTCCACGGCTACTTGGCTGAAGTACCTGTTTGTGCCTAAAAAAAAAAGCCCAACAAAAGCCAACCAAACAAGACAAACAATCAGAGACACAAAATGAAACGACTTCTTTAACTTTCCTTCCTCGATCTCCAGCCTCTTATATGCATCCCGGGGGAGCGAGCAGGGCGCAGCTTTATGCCGTACACCACAAACGGAACATTAGTTGGTTTTTTTAATTATTATTTCTGTAAAGACTACAGATCGCTGTGATTTTAACATCACGGAAAAGTAATAATGGGAATATGGAATTAGAGCGATTTATGAAGTACTTTCAATTAACAGCTGTTCAGGGCTTTTTTAATCAGGAAATTAAATAGACCTCTTTTAGTTTGGCTGCTGCTAACTTTTCCTCCACCCTTTGCCACTGGTTCCAGTTTTTATATCCTCTTTCCCCCACCCCACTTTTAATAACTTTTTACCACCCCACAATTACAAACTTTTTCTTTCCTATTTAGTAAGCTTAATTGAGAATCTGAGAGAAGAATCAAGGGAAAGACTCCAGCTGCTGTGTTTCTTATCATTCCATGAAAGGAACACGTAGCAAGGAACATTAAAAAAGTGATGATTTCCTTCCTTTCTGTCTCTGAAGGCTTTACTTGGAAAGATTAAAAGACGAAAGGAGAAGCAACCGGTTGGTCAGTAGATGTGCAACACACTGACTATGTGGCAACACTGCCTGGATTAAAAATTAATTCATTAGGCCCTTTTGCCAAGGTTATTCAACATTTACTCATTTACGCCAAACAGCAGTTTGTCATGTAGCCATAAAGTCATAGTACAGGCAGGGCGTGATTCTCTGTCCTCAATGCTACGTCTGAATGATTTTTTTTTTTCTGAAGGAAACATTTTTATCCCCACAATATGCTATGGACTACATACTGTCTTGTGCTGTGAGTTTATTCAAGCAGGGGAAGTTTTCACATAGGCTGTTAACTCTACAGATACGAACGACAGAAAACTCTGACATACTTTTAATAAGAGCCTCCTGCAAAACCCGTAGATGGAAAGGAGAGGTTACACCAAAAGCAGCTCTTCTGAGAAGCTGGCTCAGAATTCAGAGGTGTCAAAGACCCACAGCCCCTCCTCAGCTGCTTCTTCCCACAGCATCTCCTAACATCTCCATCTGTCCCGCCCCAGGCAGGACACTTTCCAGCACCGCCCAAGAGCTTTGCCTTCACTTTTACTGTCCCCTAAGTCCCTAATACCCACGGGAGGAACGAGGGCTGGGCACACACTGGCCACAGTGGCCAGTGCCAGATCTGTGGATGTGCCACCCCCTGGGGTGTGGACTCTGCTGAACAAGGCTGGCTGTGGGGAAGCTGGCCCCTTGGCAAAAAAAGTAGGGGGGGGAAAAAAAATCAGGGAACAATGAAATTCATCTCTGCTGAAACCACCACAGGCTGAGGCTTTAACGAGCTGGTGAACTGGTTTGGCTTGAAAAATACACCTATGGACTTTTCTAAAGCAAGGAACTGATAATAAGCTTGTCCAAAGGACTTTGATTTACCAAGGGCTGTGGTGGGAGGTCTGTGAATGAAAGGAGCAGGTTGTCAGCAGGGACTCCTGCTGTCTTCTCTCAGCCTGGCTCCAGATGTACTCTGGAAAAGAGCTCTCTGGCGTGACAGAACTGAGACATTAAAAGCAAACACGTGCATTTATATTTGATGTGAGCTGCACAGAGAACTGACTGGCAAACACTAATTGCTCTTAGTGATGGGAAAGGTGATTACTCTTGCTAAAGGGTTCTCCAGCTTTACTGAGGAAAACACTGCCTCTTGCTGCCCTCTCTAACCCTCCTTTGAAAACAAAGTAGATTTGATCTCCTTGTGCAAGGCTGTGAAGCAGATGGAAGGAAACAAGCTCAGCTGATCAGTGAAATATGGGAGCTGCAGCTGTTCTCACAGCTTATCCTGGCAGGCTGCCCTAATACGTGGCTTTTGGGTGGCATCAGCGTTCCGCAGGACTTGGGCAAAGGCACACAAACCTCCGCGTCGCGCCACAGAATATTCCAGGGTTTGAATTTCTAAGGCTGAAATCAGACAGCAGTGTTCTGTGCCTTTGTGAAGTGAAAAGGGCTTTAAAGAGAAGGAAGGTCCTACATGGGAAATTCAGACGGTTCATGAGAATCACAAATAGGTGCATTTAATCATTTGCACAATGAAGACCAAAAACACACTAGTGCTTTACATACCTCCATAGACATCATCCATGCAGATAATTGTGTCCCCGGCCTTTAACAGGTGAGTAATATTCAAAGTAGCTGCTAAGCCCGAAGCATAAGCTAAACCTAGAACAGAGAAGGAGAAGTGGCAGACAGGCTGTATCCTCATGTGATACAACCTTGTCAAACTCGCCTGCGGTTTCCTTGCTTCCAAATGGAACCTGTTCCATCACTCTCACGCTATCTCACCCCGTAAGTGGATTTGGGAATAGCAGCAGCTTGGTTTTGCAGGGGGTGGGACCTGGGACGAACGCTGGTGACGCAGACTGGCAGCAGCCCCTCAGCACTGCTGCCCAGGGATGGATTCAGCTTAACACAGGCATCAATCACAGCGAGGGGAGGCAAAGTCACTACAGAAAGTCCAATGATTGAGCTGGACTTTCAGGAGTGATAAGTGTTGGCCTCCTTTCACGCCACGAAGCAGCTGCCAGCGGCTGTGAAAGCTTTGCTGCCGACAACTCCATGTCCTTACTCCCCAGGTTACACCTGCCACAGACACTGTCAGGAAACACA
>VZRU01004682.1:1521-33277 GCA_013398155.1 Pedionomus torquatus
TTTTTTTTAAAGGGTTGATACCCAAGAACTCCCCGAAGTCTCAACTCACAATAATAACCACACATGCATGGGGTGTGAGGGCAGTTAAGACACTGCCTTTAGCTCCAAACTGTATTTCCTCCCATCTCCAATTAATCCTACCATCACCTGCAGTGATGGGAGTCACTTGTCCATTCCTGCTGGAGAGCTGTCCTCCATCCATGGACCAAATTCCCCATCGCCCACATAAGTCTTCCCTGCAGGTTGTCCCATCTGGTGATAACCCACGGTGTCACCTGCTTCCACAATGTAAATTGGGGTCTCTCTTGCCTTATGTTCAGGCTTCTCTCGCATCAGCCACTGTAGTTTCATGGTCCAGGCAAAGTCTGAGGGAACGATGTCACTTGTGCCATGGCTGGAGGCCCAAAGCTATTGGTCCGAGACTGCCCACACGGTATTGATCAGCATGGACTGACACAGGGCTGTGGGTCAGTGGCCACAGGAGAGTTTCCCAGAAAGACACCTCCATGGCAGTTGACACAACCAGATGGCCTGATTACCCCCAGTCTCACATGGGCATGGGCCTGGCCTTGAGCCCTCTGACCAGAGCAGTCACGTGGCAGTTTGCTAATAAGGTGACGCCCTGTACGGGCAGCACATTGTCAGGTGGAAGAGGAAACCGAGACAGGCCGAGGGAGAGGTTTACGATCTTTTCTGTCCTACCAGCCATGGATAGGAAGCAGCAGCAAGCAGAGAAGGTACAGTATGCCCACACTGTCACCATTAACACCTTTCATTTCTTCCTAGCCCCACTCTCCTTTCATGCTTCAGTAATTCCCCCTTCTCTTATTTTTAACATTTCTTCTCCAAAACTTGATCCCATAATTTTTGCCAGTTCCTACAAAGAGCATTTTCTCTGGGGGCTCAGCACCACACAGAGGCTTTGTCACCTTGCAGATTTAGCTGTTTCTTTCTTCTTTTCTGTGCTTAATTCTTGGGAGGAGGTGGGGGGACAGCTGTTTTCTCATTGCCTTGGAAATCAAAGGGCATGTACTCACTGGCTTTGCATCCTCAGCGCACTCAGGATGCAAAGTCCAGAGTCCTGTAGGAGAGTGTCTGATTCAGTAGATCCAGTAGAAGGGGAGGAGCAGAGGGAACTGAAAACCTTTAGAGTATGATTCAAACACTTTCAAGCTGAAGGCTGTCCAAACCTGTTCACCCAAGAGGATGATGTTGCTCTTTTGGGGCAAAAAGTGGCAAGTTAATTTCGTGGTTAGCCATTGGGTTTGCTCCGTTTCACTTCTCCAGCCAGGGAGATGGCACGGTGCTTTCTAAGGCTTTCACTCCCCTGTGACCCCATCAGATCCCAGGCGCCTCTTGGCATCACACACAATTTTCTGTAAAGCTCTCACTGTTCTCTCTCCAAAGGCTCCTGTAATTTGGCCAGTCCCATACTAGTACAACTGGACAGAGGTTCTCTTAATATAAGAGTCCTCCAGTAACTGGGAGGTTCCCCGGCATAAAGGCGCGTTGCCCCACGGCCTGCACATCAAGGCCACTCCTTCCCTGACCATTGCTGATGATATACAATCCCTGAGCAGTCAGAGAAGAGGCATTTTAATCCTGCCCCAAACTCATCTAAATTCTGCCTCCTCAAAGGCTGAAGGATAGTTTGATTTGGCACAAGGGTTCTAATTAACTTTATAGCCTAATGCTGCTGTAAGATGTAACAAAACAGTATCTGACAATATGTAAGATGTGTTATTTCTTTCATGACTTACTTTCTTCCCGCTTACCATGGGATGGAAGGTTTGGCTTTGTCAGATGCATGGAGATTCTCGGCTGGAAGGTGCCTGGAGCGTGGGAGATGTATCATTACCCTGGCAGCATTTCCTTGATGAGCTAAGAATCAGTTTCGGGAGATCAAGTTTCTGTTTTGCAGCTTCTCTGGATGGCTTACAATGGTCTCTAGCGTGCCATCAGTAGACCTGCGCCTTGCATTGGCGCTTTGTGTGCCCTCGGAGAGCTTGGGGTGGAAGCTCAAATCCAGGTTATTTGCCACTTTGTGCACATTGGGGGGAAGTTTTGTCTCGACATTTCCTCTGTGCTTTGCAGGCCAGGCCCTACGGCCTGCTGAAGCCGGCAGCTTTAGGCAAGATCCCAGGCAGATTCCAACTTCACCAGGAAGCGTTGCCCACTCTCCCCGTGCCACCGCTCCAGCAAACGCTGGACCGCTACCTGCTGGCTCTGCAGCCCATCATCAGCGAGGAGGAGCTGAACCACACCCAGGAGCTGGTGGCTGAGTTCCGCAAGCCTGGAGGCGTCGGGGAGAGGCTGCAGAAAGGCCTGGAAAGAAGAGCCAAGAAAATGGAGAACTGGGTAGGTTGAGACTCTGTCCCCAGGCTATGGTTAGGGAGGGTGGAGGTCCAATGCACGCTTCTCCAATAGCCTGGCTGCATCCACTGGCACCTATGTTTTAATGGCATCACCTTAATGACCAGTTTGCTGCTGATCTCCCTGAGCCACGCCAGCTCCTCACCAGGACTTGGGTGAGCAGAGGGATTTGTGGTAGAACAGGGAGTCGTTGACCATGTCTGTGGCTGCTGAGGCCTTTTAGCACCACACACTGGCTGAAGGAAACCCTCTGGTTGAGCCCTGCACCAAGAGCCACCACTGCCTTGCTAGAAACCCCCTCTGCCCTTTTGCATGCAAAGCATAAAACCCAAACAGTTTGTTTGCAAAGTGTGGGACACAGCTGGGGCCAGGATGCTGAGGCTGTTAAGCTGGGCTTGGGTCCAAGAGCAGCAGATGCCATGCCTGCATGTTGCCTTTCTCCATCCCAGCTCTCAGACTGGTGGCTGAAGACAGCTTACCTGGAGTATCGCCTGCCCGTGGTGGTCCACTCCAGCCCAGGTGTGGTTTTACCCAAGCAAGATTTTCTGGATCGACAAGGTCAGCTCAGGTAAAAGTCCTTTTCTACCTTCTCTTAGGTTTCAGATGGGATGACCTATCTCTGCTGGACAGGGAGGAGGGTGTTCATGCTGATTGGGAAAGACAGTAATTATCACGTGGTCCTCAAGTTTGGTAGCTGTCTGTGCTGTGCAAGAGGGCTGTGCAGATAAGGAAAGGCTGCTAGGCTGTAAGGAGACTCCTGGTTGCACTAAATACTTCATCAAGGAAGAATACCAAAGACTGTTGTGGTTCAGGCATTAAACAGGCACTAAAACCCTAGGTTTTGGTCTCGGCTCTAGCACAGATCTTCACTGTGAGATGGCCACATCACTGTCTGGAGTCATAATGAGGATACATCTGACACACTGAAGACTAAGAGGCATTAAGATTGTGTGAGCAGTTAAAGGAGGTATAAAACGTAGCCCAGACACGTAAGGGAGACCAACCAGAAATGTCTCTGGAGTTTGCCAGTTGAAAGGGATGGGGGAGCCTGACGCAGGGACTGTCACTCAGTCTGTTCCTGCTGTTTCGTTTCACTTGTGATTTACGGTTTGGGAAACTTAACAATGCCCAGCCTCCCCAAGCTTTTCTTGCAGTCCAGCCCTGCCATGTTCTCTCTTCCTTGCGGCCTCCCTTTTAATTTTTAACCGCTGCTACGAGTGCGTTAAGTCCACCAGCACAAAACTTTAACATCGACCTTTATATAGGGTTACCTCCGCCACAGTTACCAGTCATCGCTGCTCCGACAGAGCAAAGTACCAGCCCTGGAGCAGTGAGGCTGAGAATGAATCCTCCCTTCCACTCCCTCAGATACACCTGAGCAGGGGTGCAGAGGGTGAGCCTTGCAGGGACAGCACAAGACAAGACAAGCATCATTAAAACTCTCTCCTATTATTCACTCTTAAGTTATCCAAATAAAAGATAAGATCTGGAGCATGACCCAGTGCCCCAGCCAGTGGAATCCAGCAGCTGTGTAAGAATCTGGGCTCCCATGTAGAACACCATTAACATGCATGTTTGTATAGTTTGTGGCTGCAGAAAGAAGTTCAGGAGTGTAGGTTGAGACTAAAGCTTCAGAAACCAGAAGGCAAGTTTAGAAAGGGGAGTTCTCCTTTCCTTAATCTGTGACAACACTGCTGGCGGAAAACAAGTTGGCTAACCTCTGCCCCAACCGCCCCTCAAGCCTTGTCCCTGCTCCCAGGCTGGTTGCTCTCTGGAAAAGAGCACAGGCTGTCTCACTGCTGTTTCCCAGCTGTTTTAATGCCTCAGGTTTTGCAATACGGCTGGGAAATTTTCATTGAAAACTACTCTGCAGGATGCCTTATTTGCTTAACAGCCCTTCTGTTCTTAAAGTTACACCCTTTGATCTTGACTAGGGACGGGTAGGCTGAGCAGATCTAGATGACACTGCCTGCAAATGCCAAACGTCTGTGCTGCTTTAAAGCCTTTGAAGCTCAGCTGACTCCAACCTCTAGTCACAGTGACCTCCTGCCTCCTTCCTCCCATGCGTGGGTGGGAGCTCCCAGGTCAGAGTAGGCCAACCTGTCGCTCCTGAGCTAAACAGTTTGATGAGGCTTGTCACAGCCTCCCTCCCCGCTGGGAGTTGGCATTGGCAGTGTTTATGTCAGTAACACAACACCTCGGCGGCAGCGTGCAGCATGCCCGCATTTGTTTCAGATCCCTCAGAGGAACGCTCTTAAGAGATGCATTAGCAGCAGAACGTTCATCGGGTAGGAACTAAGTCAGCAGTGGTGAGTCTGGGACGCAGGGAGATACAGCTGCACCTTGGCTTGAAACTCAGAAGCCAGGGAAGGGCAGAAATCCCCCTTTTTGCATTGTTTTAATGCAAAGGCTCAGCACTAGGACAAGATAAAATCACAACCCATCAGTAAAACATGCTGCTTTTAGAGGGTCATTTACACATCTGTACCAAACCCTGCTTTCCTGAAAGTTGGCCTGAGTTCCTTGCATATACAGTAAGATACATAACAAAGCGCCACATGGTAGGACTATCCAGCAATTTCAGATCACAGCCCTAGAGTGGCTGTATCAGCTCACCAGAGATGGGCAGGACAGGGACTTGGCAGAAAGGCTGAACTATCTAAGGAGCAGAGAGAAGCTCTGCTAGCCCTCCACAGCTAGTTCCTCAGCACCAGATGTTCTGTGTTTGAATCTCAGTTTGTTACATTTCATATTTTTCCAGGTTTGCTGCCAGGCTGATCGAGGGCATCCTGGATTTCAAGACCATGATTGACAAGTGAGTTAGTGACCCTCCTGACTTCTCATGCATTCCTTGCTGTCATAGAAAGCCTGAACCTAGTCAATAAATCTCCCTTCCAAATAGAAAGGCAAAAGAAGACAGCACGTATTTGAGAAGAGATATTGTAATCAACATTACCACTTGCTGCCAAGGTCACTACCACTGGAAAGCAAATTTACTTTTATTTCTTAGCGTTGTTTATCTTAATTCTTTCATTGGCACACATATGTGCTTAGAAGGAGTAAACCTGACTGACAGTCCTGTGGAGCTACATACTTTTGTTTGCCCACAGAACAAGTTACAGCTCAGGCTGTGGGAATTTGTTTCTCTCATTCTGGGTTTCTGGTGTTTCTCATCTACCTAGATGGGTTGAGCTCTAGAGAGACTTGTTCCTTCCCCTACTCTTTTTCTTCTGACCACCAACAAACCTCTGCTGAACACGCCTTATTTATGTTCCAAAAATACACTTACCAACACATTACCAACATCACACTTTTACATCCAAATTCTTCTCTACAGACAGCATGGTCTATGCTATGTAGTAGGTCAAGGGATCTGTTTCTCTGGTGTTACAGAGAGAATTCTGTTTTCCCCCTTCCTAAATGAATGGCCAACAGACAAATATTTTTGTAGTCCCTGCTACAAAAGCTGGTAGGAGTGGGGAAGGTCGGCCCCTTTTTAATACCACCAGCACCAACATGTTTAGGTTTTGCTGGAGCGAGGGATAGAACTGCATGGCTGAGCCTGTGCCTGTTTGTGTGGGGAGCACATACCTTCTCACTGATGTGTTTTCTCTCTCCCTTCCTCCATACCTTGCTGTGTCTTCAGTGAGACCCTGCCAGTGGAGTATATGGGTGGGAAGCCCCTCTGCATGAACCAGTACTACCAGATCCTCTCATCCTGCCGCATTCCCGGGCCCAAGCGGGACTCCATTGTCAACTATGCCAAAGGCAAAAAGCAGTCCAGACACATCACAGTGGTTCACAACTTCCAGGTATGGCAGCTCCTGAGCCTCCAAGGTTTGTTTTTAGCTAGCTGTGGTCCTGAAAAAAGGGAACAGAAAGTCTCTGGGCACAAGGTTTACTTCACCAGGAATTCGTTCCTGCTTCCTTTATCCCCTTTGGCCCTACCTGGCTAACAGCTGGGATTGCTGTGTGTGAGCAACAGACCTCAAGGCAGAAAACCCCTCTCTTCCTCTGTTTCTTACCCCCACAATTCCTGTCTGTGAAAGCCCTGAGATCATGTCTCAAATTAGAACTGGGAAGTGGAAATAGTGTAATAATTCCCAGCTACCTCCACAGCTGAGTCTCAGAAATAGGAATTCCTGTATTTGGGCCCTCGTTACCATGGTTTCTGAGCTTCTTAAAACCTGGACTGCATTTATGCCCTGCACTGGAAGTTCAACTTGGGTCTCTCAATTCCAAGCATCCTTCAAAGGTCTGCTTACAAGCTGTGTTCTCGGGTCAGGTCCTACCTCCTTAAAGTGGCTGTTTCTGGAGCTGGACAACAAAGATCTCTCATGTTCTGTCTCTGTCCTTGTCTGCTGTTCTCACCTTTAGTTCTTTGAGCTGGATGTTTATAACAGTGATGGAAGTCCCCTTACCACTGACCAGCTCTTCATTCAGCTGGAGAAGATATGGAACACCTCCCTCCAAACAAACAAAGAGCCTATTGGGATCCTCACCACCAACCACCGAAACAGCTGGGCAAAAGCTTACAGCAACCTCCTGAAAGGTCTGTACAGTCCCCAACATGCAAGTGCTACAAACACCACAAATGCTTGAACTACCAACCCCATCCCTGTGCTCTGCTCAATTCTTTCCTTTGGAAGCTTGTTCTGGACAGATAACGTGACCTTCCACCTTAAAGAAGCAACTTGATTTCATTGCAAAGTATTGTTAGTTCCATTTTGGGAGGTACACAAGTGAAGCCTGAAGCTTGGTTTGTTAGACTGAAATCCTAGAGTTTATTGCCTTGCAAACGGGTGGGAGGTAAGAAACATGAAAAAAGGAGGGTGAATTACAGCATGCTTACAGCTGTAACAGCCCAGCTGGCTACAATTTTAATAACCATATACACCCCTAAATGACCGTTATTGCACTGAGGTACAACGGGAATCCAGCACTGGGCCCTTCAAACCTGTTCTTTCAAATTTCAATCTCCCTCCAATTAAAACGCAAGTTTTTCAGCTCCTTATTTGCTGCTCATTTCTCCCTCAGATAAGACCAACAAAGAATCTGTGCGTACGATTGAGAAGAGTATTTGCATCGTCTGCCTTGATGCACCTATGCCCCGTGTGTCTGAGGACATCTACAAGAGCCGTGTGGCCGCTCAGATGCTGCATGGTGGAGGCAGCCGCTTGAACAGTGGGAACCGATGGTTTGACAAAACCCTTCAAGTAAGTGCTGATGGTCTCAGGATGTTGAAGACATGGGTCTGGATGAGATGCTTTTTCCTGGAGACTAAAAGAGTCCATGAAATCCCAGAAAATGTTTGCAGGACGTTTTCCCTTGTATTAACAGAGTGGAGGAATAGGGGAGACAAGGCGTGGTGGCTGACAGTATGAGATCTTACGATTTCCCTTGCAGTCACCACAAAGCACTCATTCCTGCCTTGGGGACTTTTGTTTCTTTTACTCCTCTGCCCACGCTTACTCAGTGTAGCAGTTCTTTGTGCTCCTTGTAAATCAATTTTCTGCCTGCGGTGAACAATGCCTCGTCTGCTTGGAGGCAGCCCAAACGCAGGGAGGTCTGTTCCTTGTCTCTCCCCTAGGCTTGTCAATTCTGCCAGAAGCTGCCCAATGGCAGCTTGTTTTGCTTTGTTTCAAACATCAGCTGCCATCCCATGGCATCCCTCTGATCTCTTCTCCATTCAGTCTTGTCAAGAGCCTTCAACAGCAGATGCTGTTTGAGCTTTTCCTTCGTTACTTTGTGTATCCTGGCTTGTGGACAGTAGCAAATGGTGCTTTCAAGGATTCTCCTCCTATCTGCTGAACTCTTCATAATGTTGTCAGCTATTTTGTTCCTATTCAGAGCTCATCATTGATGGAACAAAGTTTAGACGTTCCAGCTAATTGAAAAGTGAGGATAAGCCAGTACATGGCGATACTATTCCTCTATTGTGTGTCTAAGTACATCAAAAACCATTGGGCCAGGACACTGAGTGCACCAATGTGTATCAGACACACAATTATCCAGTTAAGTTTGCAAAACTGTAACAGTGCCATCAGATCTTCTGGGCCTGCTGAAGGGCTTCTATTACTGTTCCGCTAAACGAGACCTTTGTGTGACTCTACCAGCGTGCAAGGACAGGCTCATTCTGTTACGCAGCAGTGAGATACTAAGGTATCTGTGGGTAACTCCCACTTCTCACACTGGACATCTGTCTCCAACTCTGTCCTCTTGTACTTCTCTCCCAGTTCATCATTGCTGAAGATGGCTCCTGTGGTCTCGTGTACGAGCATGCTCCCTCAGAAGGCCCGCCCATTGTTGCTCTTCTGGATCACATCGTGGAGTACACGTGAGTCCTGCTTCCTCTGCTTTTCCTTAGCTTTGGAGATAGGTTTTAAACCACCTGACACCCAAGAAGATGCCTCTTAACAGCCCACCCCCTAGGAATTAGTTCTGGAGAGAGGGCAGTGGTGTGCTAATTAGATATTGCAATTCTTGTATTTGTGAAGAGACTTGAGTGGCCAAGCTGCTCTGGTAAGTTTTGCTACTGCTTCCATCCTTAGAAGATTACGCTGTTCAGAGTTAAGAGGACTTTTGCCTGGGAGATGTGTTTCTTTAGGGCACAAGGTGCAGAAGATGTTTCATTCATACCCTTCAGAAAAAGGCACGGGGAATAATTTTTCAGCCTATAACTAATGTCAAAAGTTGTTAGGGAAGATCTGTGCATTTCTACCTGGGCCCTGGTATGCTCAGCTGAGCCTCACTAGAGGTCTGGTTAAACATAATAATTTCTCTATGCAGGAAGAAACCTGAGCTGGTGAGATCGCCCATGATTCCTTTGCCAATGCCCAAAAAGCTGCGGTTTAACATCACCCCAGAAATCAAGAATGACATAGAGAAGGCAAAGCAGAATCTCAACATGTAAGTATGAAGCAGTAGAGATGTCTGGGGAGTGACTGAGGGAATAATTCATGCCCCCTTTTGGAACATGCCAGTTATTTAAATTCGCCTATTCCCACTGCAGTGATTTCTTGGGTCAACAGTGCTGAACCCAGCTGAAAAGCACACTAATCCCACCTGCCAGGAATAAAGTCAAAGGTGCTGGAAAGGGGTAATTAATGATCTGTCCCACTTACTGAGAAAGACCAAGGCTTTACTGGATGTAACTAAGGATACTGAAACATAAACACACACACACAAGCCCATCTAACCTGGTGATTTTCAGCGGCAGCCAAAAAAGCTCATCTCTTTGTGTATGATGGAGCTCTCTGTCCCTGCACAGGTGAGCTCCAGATAGCCTGTTCTCTCTGAGCCTTGTGAAAGCAAGCCCATACCTCTGTGTTAAAAGAACAAGCAATAAGCAAAAGAACACTTCCTCTTTCTTTCCTTGCAGAATGGTCGAAGACCTGGATGTCAAAGTCACAGTCTTTCATCAATTTGGGAAAGCCTTCCCCAAGTCAGAGAAGATAAGTCCTGATGCCTTTATCCAGCTGGCCTTGCAGCTGGCATATTACAGGTAAGACCAATAAGTAGCTTTTCAGACTTCACCATCAAACTCCAAGCTTGATAAAGGTGTCCCAGACAAGTCTCTCACAGGCTGCTATGGCCTCCTTCCTGAGTCCCATGGTTTTTCTCATCCACTGGGACTGAACAGCACATTTCGCTTGTGGCAGCTGCCAAGCCACAGGCGAGATTTACCCTTCTGCGTGTTCAATCCTAGTAAAGAAGCATCAAAGGTCAGCTGTCGAAGGGACTCACTCACATCAAGGCTCCTCTTTCGCCCCCCCCCTTTTTCTGCTTCACAGGAGTCCTTCTGTTTCAGGACAGACTCACCTCTAACTTTCTTCTCCATCCTTCAGGATGTACGGCCACGCCTGTGCCACATACGAAAGTGCTTCGCTAAGGATGTTCCGCCTGGGCCGCACAGACACCATCCGCTCCACTTCCATAGAGTCTCTTCAGTTTGTTCAGTCAATGGACAACCCTGACAAATCGGTGAGGATCTCAAAGAAGTGGAGTAAGAGGTCTTCACTCCAGAAAAAAAAGAGGAAAGCTGCTATTTGGTTAACCCTTTGTCAGCTGGTTTCAGCTAAGCAGAACTGCACTTAATATGAACTTGAGCTAAACCATAGCTCGGAGTATAGAGTTACACACCTTGGGTTTCATTTGGCTTTCCTTTCACACATACTGAAAGTCTGGGAAATGACATGTGGGCATCTCTAATCCCACCAAAAAGAAATACATCCCTTCTAAAAGTCTGTTCAGCGACACAAACTAAGTTCTGTTACTGATGGATGGAGAACTCCATTCAGAATGAAGTAACGCAGCCATACAAAATCATTTAAAAATTAAATCTAATAAACTTAAAAATTAGTCTAGCATAGACACACAAGACAAAAGCACCCTCCATCCCAGAGGAACAGCCAAAATGAAGTTTTACATTCTGCAGAAAAAATTACAGACAGATCTATGTGTTCTCAGGACCAGGAGAAAGCAGAGCTGCTGAGGAGAGCGACGCAGGCCCACAGGGAATACACTGATATGGTGAGTGCCTTCTACGCAGCCAGACTTGGGGGTTCTCACCAGAACCCTCATTTGCAATGCAAAACAAGACGTTCTCTGCTGACAGAGCACTGTTGCCATTAGTGGTATTGCATAGGTCTAACTGATCTGACAGTGCTCTAGGGCACGGATTCTCTCAAACCAGTGCTTTAAGTGTCCCTTGGGACTTACTGAAAGGAAAGAATCAAATATGAAAATAGCTTAGTTCTGTCACTGGTAAATGCCAAAGCTGCATGAGGACTCCTTAAACCAAAGGTTGGTTCCACTGTGTGTTTAACTTCACAGTCCTTAAAAACAAGATGACCTATTTGGCCTAAAGGCAAAATTATAATTTCTTTCTATCATTAAACATTTAAAGGTTTTTTAGAAGTGCTTTTTTCTTTAACCCAAAGAACATAATAGCTTTGTTCGCTTGCCTGCCAGACAGCTTTAATCTAGTCTTCCTTCCTTACAGGCAATAAGGGGCAACGCAATAGATCGCCACCTCTTAGGCTTGAAGCTTCAAGCTATTGAGGACCTTGTGAGCATGCCTGAGCTGTTCATGGACACAGCCTACGCCGTCGCAATGCACTTCAACCTCTCAACCAGCCAGGTAGGGCTCACCTGAGCAGAGACAGAAGTGCATCCGCTCTGTTTCCTTTTGTTTCCTTTCTTCTCCACATTTCTCCTTCATTCCCTGCTGCCAATCCCATAAAGCTGCAGATCTAAACTTAGAGCTGCCACGGTCCCTCTCAACCCTGTAGAACACAAGCATAACCAAGGCCAAGGTCACCCAAAGAACTTGGTATCTACCTGCAAGTGGTATGGATTTGGTATGGATTGCAGTTACCTGCCAGACTAGCTTTACCTTCATCTGCTGTGCTGTAATTCTTACTGATGTAATTCTGCCTGTGACTTACTTGTTTGGGGGAGAAGAAACACTCCTTTGCAAATGCATTGGAAAACACGTTGCTACTCCATGGCAGATTCCAGTGTGTGTGTGGTGGTACATGGGTCTGACCAAAAGATCCTTTTCTAGAGCATTTCCATGAGATAACAGGGCTTTTTCTGCTATTGATGGAGCTGTTGGCATTTGATAGCTACATTTCTGTCTGGCTGGTTACAAGTTTTTAATCACATTGTCTCCACAGGTCCCAGCAAAGACAGACTGTGTGATGTGTTTTGGTCCCGTGGTTCCAGATGGCTACGGAATCTGTTACAACCCTATGGATGAACACATCAACTTTGCAGTTTCAGCATTCAACAGCTGTGCTGACACAAACGCAGCCCGCATGTCGCATTATCTTGAGAAAGCGCTGCTAGACATGAGGGCCTTGCTCCAGTCCACTCCTAAATCCAAACTGTAGAAGGCAAACAGGATACAAAAGCCCCAACTTACAGGGGCTGCCCCTCATGCACTGAAGTTCCCAGCTCCTTGGAAAATGATTGAGGGGACATCTTACCCTGTCTGGAACCTAGGAGGGCATCTACCACACGTCTTCAGCAAGAGATGGTCATCTGCAAGTGTTAACCTCTGTGGTGAGAGGAAACATTGTCTTAAGCTGAAGTAGAACTGATTGATCCTTCCCTACCGATGCAAAGTGCACCTTCCTGTCCTCAGAGAGGACTGAAATCTGATTTTTATGGAATTTGCTGTAAAGAATACAGAAAGCATAGTCCTTACCGCTGTCTAGATCTGTTGGGTGAGGAAGGTAGTTCTCCTCCAGGAAAAGCAGGGAATGTTTATTATACGATGGAACTACTGTAAGACCAAGTCTTTTTGCTGGTTCAGTGTTCTGAAGAGCACAGCATCTTTCAAACTTGACTGAAGATGTTTCTGCTGTCACCACAGAACTTTGGCAAGGGGAGAAAGAAGTTCTTAAGTCAGAGCAGATCCAGCCTCATTAGAGTGCACTGCACTACACTACTTATCCCAGGCAATCCGACCATTAGGTCCTTTACAGGCCTGGAAACGTTCCCTTCCCCTCATGTTGGGATGCTGGGATCTCCTGTCTGTTGCACTGACCCTGTTAACAACAGAATATCGTTTGCTACAAACTAAGGTGGGTTTTGGTTTTATTGTTGTTCTGGGCTTTTTGTTAAGCTTGCTGCTATCGTCCTACCCATTGATCTTCAAGCTCAGCATAAAACTTTTTCCCCACAAACCTACAAAACTTCTCTCAACACAGATTTTGCTACCTTTGGCTTTACATACCCTAAAATTTGCAGAGAAGGGATTGCCCATGCATTTAGCAGGACATCACTTCACTGTACCTTTATTTGGAGTTGAGGAAAACAGATGCTGACCTTCTCTTTACTACCCAGAAGGCCACATGCCTGGTCTCCTTCAGGGTACACCTCAATGCAGTGTGGTTTTATACCTTGCTTTCAGGAACTACCTATTTGTGCATAGTATGTTATGGCCAAGTTGTGGGCAAGTAAGAATCTTTCTGACCAGGAACTCCAGAACATACTCCCATTTCTGGCCCTCATCACCCTCCGTTAACAAGGCAGAACATCTTGAAAAGCAGGAAGAAAGCTGAGAATATGCAGGCGCTGTAAATGTTTGTCCACTCTAGCAGCCGTTGTTCTTGCAGTAACAGCACAACAGCTTTTCTGCCGCTTTTGGAGGCTTTTTTCTTACTGCCACGTTACTCAGATTTGCACCTGCTCCTTTCTGTGAGAGCAGGATCTCATGACAGTGTTTTCATGTTCAGTTGACAAATTTTGAGACAGAACAAGATTTCTATATAAACATTAACATACAATTGTAGCATAGGAATTTTTGTAAGCAGTGCTTCTGATGAACCTGCCAGAATCCAAGCTCCTGACTATATTTTTATTTAGTAAAATCATATGGTAATGAAGAATTTTAGTGCTATTTCTGCAACAGGATTTTAATATTTAAATTGCACACCCTTCAAGATGTGGCTGCTGGGACATCTCCATAAACAAGAAACGCTAGGAATCCGATGGCCTGTTTTGTTACAGGGGAGTATTTGATCATAATTGCTACTTTTCTAATTGTAGAACAGCAAGGGATGGGATCAAAGTGCCTTGGTGAACACCTATGAAGAAATTTGCACTAAACCTGTTTAAAAGGAAAAAAATAATAAAAAAAAAAAATCTAATTTGCGTCTTGAAAGACACAAGCCAATGCTATTGCATTTTTCCTAAAAAAGATGTTATTTCAAAGCTTTTTATACCTAAATAAACCTTTAAAAGGAAAATTTAACTGAAACTCACCTGCACAGCCAGTGATTGTATGAACTGCCACTTTCACATCATCTACATGGATTTAGTTGGTCTTTTAGAAGAATCCTGAATGGAGTGAGATAGTCTAAAAAACAAACAAACAAACCAATAGGAGCACTACAAAGCTGGAAGCGCACATCTCTGCTCTGTTGACTCCTCTATGAAAACTGCAAGAGGATACTCAGTATTATCACAGTGTAAGCGATGGTGTAAACAGTACACAAAAGACCAAACCTTGCTGGAATAACATCTGGGTTTATGGAGCCCTTTACATTGGGAAAAAAAAAAAAAAAAGCATATTTTTTTTGCCAAAGTAATGCTCCCCCCCATACTGAGTGAATTTCTCTTGCTCGGGGATGCGTTGTTTTTCCCAGTCTGCAATGCCTTCAACCACTGTCGCTACAGTAGTACCACTGAAGTATTTGAGACTGGACCTTTTCTACTTATGTCTCAGCAAAAGGGAAGTCTCTCAAAGGAAAAGTGCCTATTAAAGATTAAGCAGAATTACACGCTGCTGTGACTGTATCTCAGAAGATGGGATTAATCTATTCTGGATCTGAAGCTAGATATCCCACTGGCTTCAGCAGAGCACAGCTGCAAGCAGCAGACTATCACATTGAAAGAGATACAAGATTCATAAACCACTTAATGCATCCTTAACAATATACGGAGCTGAAATTCAGAGGAATGAAGCTGATTTTTTTAAGTGTTTGAAAGGACGCTAAAATCATTATGAGGTTTTTCTTTTTAAAAAAGTCTTGTCTTGTTGTACAAGTTCTAAAATGTGATGTCTTTCTGATTCATACCTTCTTGATTTTTTTTGGTGTTGACTTACTGAATACTGTTCTCATCCCTGTTTCTGACTGTTTCATCAAGAGATGTCCATTGTCTTAAAGGCACATTAAGCACAAGAAACTAAAGTTCCAGAAAATCTAGTGATTTGGAACAAATAATTTAAGAAATGCGTAGACTGCAAATATTCAGATAACTCTTGGAGTCCGAGTGCAACTTATGACACAGCCTGGTAGTGTTGCATGCTTTGCTGGTTAGCTGTGTTAAATACTGTTTTGGTAGCATAATCCATGTCATGCAAAGTTTTGAAACACAATAAAAAGATATGTGCTATTAAAAAAAAAAAAAAAAAAAAAAAAAGCAAGCCTTAAATCTCCTTAGAGACTGCAGAAGTTACATTAACTGCTTTTGCAAGAGGAAGCCGGGGTGGGGACAGCAAGAACAGCGAACCACAGCATTCTGTCACCTTCGTTTTATTGTCTTAGTATCTCTGTCCGGCCCCCTTGAGTACAGGGGAGGAATAGAAAGTATCTGCTTGCAAAGCCACATATTCCAAAGAAAATATTCCATTTCAGAAACTAGTGGCAGGAGACGTCATACGAGTGTAGGATAATAAGGCAGAGCTCAAATCTTTTTCCTGCACAGCACCATTTAGTTAAGAAAAAAAAAAAATCCATGGGATCACTAAGGAATTTCTACCGTATCAAGTATTGCAAAGATTTCTGGAAAGGTACAGCAAAAGTAGGCAGAAGATGCAGATTACAAACAACTCACAGAGAACAGAGGAGAGTTTATTACAGTGTCTTAAAAGAGCTCTTCTTCCTTTCCCTTACTCCTAAGAATTCCTGTAGGAAGCTCAGGCTTGAAGGCAACGTGAAGTGGAATAGCTTTTTACACTACGCTGCTCTCCACGAGGAGACGAAACCTCTCCCCGATGCTCTAGTTCTCAATAGGTGCTTCCACACATAGTTTTTCCAGTAGTCTGTCACAGCGGCTTAAGAGGGGCCAGGGAAGTGCCAGCCACTCTTCAAACAGCCTTGTCCTTGGGGAAGAGAGCAGTTCTGGCTTTGTAAGTTAACTTACAAGAGATATAAAAAGAAAAGAAATGGTTTTGCAAGAAATAAATCATAAGTACCAGCTTTCAAACCGAAACACAAGTCACGTGGCCTATCTGATGTCCTGTCTCATTTTAATACAGCTGGTCTAAGTCAGATCAAATGCCCTTATGAAACCTGCAAGATGCCTCTTTATTCTGAGGCACCTTCAAAGCGGATCCAGTGCTCGGGTCCTTTGGATGTCAACAGGATTGCTCATGTTCTTAAAAAAATTAATACACATTTGCTCTAACAACTGAAAACAGTTTACTTCCCATAGCTACTTAAACACAGAAATTTAAACAGCCTTCATTCCTGATCTCCTAGATGAGGATCGCTGCTCTCTACAGTTAACTCTGGTTGTCCAACAGTTTTTCTACAGCAGCTCCCACTCCATCGGAACACAAACTCCTATGGCAACAGGCACAGATGAAAACTTAAAAAAAAAAAAAATAAAATAAAAAAAATCAAGATGAACAGAAACACATCTCACTTCAAGCAGCTTTATAATGCAGGAGTCTGGTTAAAGTGGAGAGAGTAAAACAGGCAGCGAGACCAAGATGTGACAGTCATTTTACCTCTGCTGACATGACTGCATCGAAGGCACACCGATGGACCTTTGAGCCAGTTCAGAAGCTGTCCTTTATCTGTGAAAGTTCAAGTCAATTGTGCTTTGAATAAATACTCCTCTGTAGTTACACTTGAACTGCTGCATTATACACTCGAGATACAGAAAGTATCCATGCACAGCCCTGAAGCAGTTTGAGTATAGCCCTTGCCAGGTTAACTCATGGATGACAGACGTCGTAGGCATCACCAGCACACACAGATGGCAGGCACACTCCCACAGAGACAGGGCACCCAGAGTGCTGACTGGCCACACGAAGAATCAGAATGGAAGAAGGATGGGAAGCAAAAACTTGCTCAGAGGAATTCGGCATTCAAGGTTACTACTGCAGGACCCCAGCCAAGCCACTGAAATGGAGGAGTCTCTGCGAGGACAAGCTCACTACTTGAGTTCACAGTTGGACTTTAACAGGACTGTTGGAGAAATAATTGACAGTGGCTGAGCTACAGATTTCATTTGCCTTGTTGTTAATTTCTGGTTGTCACTCATCATATTCTTAAAAATCCCTCCCTTAAGCTTCAACGGAAAAAAAAAATTAAAAATCCAGTATTTAAGACAGAGACTAACAACCGAATTTTGTAAGGCTTTGGGCTGCCTCTTGCTGGAGCACAGGACGGCTTATAACCAATGGGCCTTCTAGTGCCATCAGTATCACGCTCAGTACAACCACAGAAGCTGTACAAATCGCAGCAATGCTGAGGTAATAAAAGTATAAAGGAAGAGATGGAATAAATGTGAGATAAGTATGATAATCTTGCCACCTAGAAGAGATACTGAGAAAGACACTCTCACTAATTACACAACAGGAGCAGCAGTGGAAAAAAAAAAAATAGTATATTTCAGTTTGTCCTTTGTTTTACACACACACTCCCCTCAATGGTATCCACGCAGGCTTCCCTGCAGAACCGTCACTAGTGTTAAAAATCTGATCTTTAGTCTTTCTTTCCACCTGTACGAAGTGCAGTTGGAATGGATTTTGATCTCCCAAAGGGATCACCTTCTCCCTTTCTGCTGAGGTCACCCCATCCTAGTTCCCCTCCCTCCTAATAAGTTTTGAAAAATGAAAAGCCCTAATTAAGCATGATCAACTTGAGATCAGTTTTGTCATCTTCTTCCAAAAAGAAAAAAACCAAACAAAAACGCAAAAACAAAACACACAATCAACGCCTCACCCACCCCAAAAACAATAGTTCCATTTAAAAAAAAAAATAAATAGTGTGTATATTTCATGCTGAGAAAAAAAAAAAAAAGGAAAGTCACAGAAAGGATTCATTTTTGGTTTTCCCTCCCCCGAACATGACACCAGGCATTTTCTCCCCCCTCCCCTGACGTAGACACGATGGTACATTCCAACCAGCAATGTGCATCGGTGTTGAAAATGAGTTTCTACTCCTGCACGGTCCCACATGCATCAGGGAGCATCTCGCTAACTGCTAAAGCAGAGCAAAGGCTTTCAGGTTTTGGGTATGGTCCCTGCCTGTTCCTTTGGTCCGTCTGTTAAAAGGCTCCTTTGCTGCTCCCAGGTCTCTGCTCTTGTCGGTCTCCGTTAAAACGTGCACTCTGGTCCCCACGCTTCCCGAGTCACTGGAGCTTCGTACCCAGCTTGCGCTGTCTGTTCCTGCAACGGCAACACAGAGGGGGGGTGAGAGAGGCGGCCCCAACCCTATCCCAGGGTATGGAGGCAAACCAGGGGGTAGAAGCCAGAAGGATTAAAGTAAAGCCCTGCTTAGCTCCACACAAAAATTAAGCTGCCCTCACCACACTCCACAGGGAGATCAGTCCTTCCTATTTTTTTACAGTCCTACAACAGCTACCGTGTCTTAAGCGTGCACAAGCTCATGTGTGCATGCAAGATTAAGAACGATTGCTTGCAAAAACGGAGCTGAAATACTGCCTATTTAAATGAAACATTCTTTAATCCTCAACACTTCTCAACAGACTCTCCTTCCAGATGCAGTTCTTAACCCACAACTTGGTTTTTATTTAGTCCATGCTGTTCTACCCGCAGCAGCTATCTACATGTTAGAAAATAAATTAATAGCTACACCGGACAAGTCAAACCAGCTACAGCTCCTCCACCCTCCAAGATCACTTACCTTGCCTCTGCTCTCGTGACTGTGTATTCAAACCACAGGATGTTAGGGATGAGGCTGGTATCTCGGATTAAAAAGAACTCTGAAATTGGCCTGGAAATGGACAAGGTGGTGGAAAGGAGGAAATAATTAAGACTTTTTCTCCATCTCAATTATTTATTTTTTTTTTTAAAAAAGCACAAAAACTGCTGCAGATTTAGCATTACAATTCTACAACCCTTCAGTCTGGGAAAAGAGCTCCTTGTTAAATTTAATAAAAAAACCCTCTTGGGTTTTCTTCTTCCCTTATACAATGTTTCCAGACTACATTAGATTTAAATGGCTTTGCAATGTCACTAGGCCATCAGATGTTCATTAGGAAAGGTCTGTTGTGCTTGAAAACCTTCTCCAGCTCTCTGCCACACCTCACAACTTTAGTAGGGCTTTACAAACCTAAAAGTAGCTTACAGTTCCTCTCTCCCCCAACCGTATCAGGCAAGGATATATGATCCTTTGCGCATGCGTGCCCAAGAAAACAAGGAGGAACAAGTAGCTACACACAGCAGTCAGTATGCAAAATGGGAACAGAACCCAGGAACTCTCCTTTCTGACATCTCTAACTCAGGTGATTCACAGAAGTTTGAGCAGCCCATTTACGCTCAGGGCTTGCAGAGCTACCACTCAAATTTGATAAACTGCAGTATCTTTATGTTTGTTTTGCTGCAGATGCAAGGTACAATGTTTACACTGATTGATTAGGAAAACTTTCTTTTGCCAGGGAATTCTACTACACCCACGTTACCTGCTCATGGCAATGGACTCATTTAAAAAGCAAAATAGCATTTCACAGAATGGCAGGAATAAAACCTCCACAGAACAGAGACTTACCACGCAGCTATCCTTGGGAAGAGAGGAGTTAATATCTCTTGTGTGAAGGCAAACCAGGCTATGGCCATAATGCTTCCTGCCACACCGCCATATAAGACTTGGCTCCAGGTGTGGTAAAGCAAATAAACCCTGCAGTGGAAGAGAAAAGTCACCAGAGAGGCTTTAAAACATGAGGAGGCATCACTCAAGGGCTGATGTTTCACTGGACCCTCAGATGTTCGGAAGAAGTTAACCTTCAACTGTTAAGCATGGATATCTTACTTTTTTTTTTTTCCCATTAAAAAGCTAGCAAAAAGGTGGAGAAAAAGCTTGGGAAAACTGTCTTCCCTACTACAGCAGTTTCAGTTTAGAGTGCTTTTAGTTTGGGCTTAACTCAATAACCCTCCGCATTCTTCTTCCATATATCTTTGGATTAGCTGAGGAACTACTACTGTTAGTTCCCACGAGAGACTTTTCCAAATTCAGGAACAGGGCAAGTACCCTCCAAGCCACCAAAGCTGGGGCTGAAAAGCTTTAAGAACATAAGAACAGCATTTCTGTTACTATTTTTCTGCTCTGAAAGGTGACAGCACAAAGGCTGCACCAGCCCAGCACGCTCACTGTGGCTGCAGCCCTTCAGAAAGCTGTATTAATGGTCTGCTACGATACCCGCGCACACGAGCTACCAGTCACGTTCAAAATTCTTTTCGCCCATCTATCATAAAACTATTAAGATCATCTTCTCCAACCCTCTGCCTAGCACGGGCCAGTGGATTTCCTCAAAGTAATTGTCAGTTTAATTAAACCATTTATCTCTTATGAAATTGTTGTCAGAATTAAAAAAAAAAAAAAAACAAAACAGTAATAAGGAATCAGCTTTGGTGCCAATAAGTGAGTACTTTCCTGTGGAAAACACCAACTTATTTCTATCCTGAATTTGTCTGGTTTCCAGTCACAGGATCTCATTTTATATATATGTATATATAAAAATGTGCTTATATGTATATTTTTAGCTCTCCTAAAAAGAAAAAAAAAATCATTATCAAAGTTTCTTTTTCTGTATTCATCTTAGTACAACTAAATCTTGCAAATCAAACAGCTATAAGTGTGTTCATTGACTAACGCTCAAGCAAAAAACCAATCAGATTGATCAGCTGTAGCAATCCACATGCTGCAGGTGCCGGGGTGCCAAGGCGTGCTGCGATGCTTTCATGGTTAGTGCTGGGAAGGCAGTGAGGCTACAGCACGGCAACGGAGCCCACGGGGAACTGGTGCAAGCTCAGCTGATTCGGGGTTTTAGAAACGCTTCTGTGAAGCGCCACATGGGTAGCACTTTTGTTTATTTGAAGGGTATCATGGCAACTTCCACAAAGCCCC
Organism: Pedionomus torquatus; assembly: GCA_013398155.1. Taxonomy (NCBI): domain Eukaryota; kingdom Metazoa; phylum Chordata; class Aves; order Charadriiformes; family Pedionomidae; genus Pedionomus; species Pedionomus torquatus. The sequence continues at coordinate 22,509 of VZRU01004682.1, forward strand.
GACGCATCCAACGCAATGGTCGAGAATTAGCTCAGAAATGCAGGATAAAGCAGGACAGGTCTGCGGGCTGCTAAAGGCCACAGGACTGTATGAGAGCATAAGACAAACGATTGCTCCATACCTACTATATGAGACTAGCAAAGCCACTGTGACGAGGCAGATGGACAGCACATGTCGCCATAGTAAATCCAGAAACCTCGCATTGTTTGTTTGGTGCATTCTGAAAGAGATGGAGAGCCATTAGCACAGTGGCAAGGAGCTGAGCAGTCCTTATCTCTGTTTTCACTATCTCTGAAACCCTAGGAAAGCTCTACTCCAGTGGGGCCATGGGCAGCTCAATACCATCCCAGTAGCAATCTGTCCCACTGGCAGCAGTTAAGGAGAAGCCAGAAAGCCACACTCCTCTCTCTCCAGCTGTTAACAGGGATTGCTGTGATGGAAAGCAGAACGCTCACAGCTACTGCAACTGATGTGAAAGGCACGTGCTGAGCATATGCAACAGGGAGCCAAGACATCAGAGTCCCTCCGTTGTCCACAAAGCTGAGAAGAACTGGGAATTTTGTCTTCCTCCACACACGGAGCCACGAGATAGAGCCAAGCCCCAGCGAGAATTTCAAGAAAGCACAGCACAGCATGTAAAACCAGTACTTGGGAAAGGAGATGAACTAAAATGTCATGCAAGTGGGCAACAGGTATTACCTAAAAAGATTGGGGACAACCCCACTGACGAAACTGAGTAGAGACGTGAGAAAGCAGCTCTTCTTTCCTCATCCCTACTCCCTCCCTCTTCCCTCACACGCTGGACCACCCCAGCCAGGGAAAGCAAATGAGGAGACCTGGACTCAGACAGGCAGAGGATGCCCACCCATACCCATCAGTTTTCAACAATGGTAAGTACAATCCTGCATTCAGATTGAGAGAGACATACTTCATCCACCCTGGCCACCTAAAATCATCCTCAGATTTATTCCATTACACCACTGAAGCGGCACACAGCTAGGGAGCCACCTATTTCAGGTGTTTCAACATATTAACAGCCAAAACCTGACACTGAATTTTTTACCTTAAATAAAGGAACAGAAACGAATAGACCGAGAAAAACCACATGAATTGGGAGTGGCTGGATGGCATCCCATATTTTGTGGTCACTGTTGAATGGGCTTCTGGGAAAAGAAGAAGAAAGAGTATGGTCAAGGTCTACTCTGTACGTAGCAGCTGGAATGCTCCAGATAAAGCCAGACCACTCTGCTGGAGTCGTGCATGTGAATTCACAGGACATGTCTCAGCTCAGATGGCTCTGCCACACTTCTTACCCCCAAATACCCAAAGCAAACATCAGGCAAAGGGGAAAATACCCTCTAACCCCCACCCCCATAGCGCCTTCCAGTCAAAATTTAATCAACACCATGACACCAATGGGCCATACCATACCTTCGCAGGGCCGAGGCTCCCGGATTACATTTTTTATTAACCAGTTCACTCCCTCGTTGAATGCCAGCCCTCCCAAGAAAGAAATCTGTAAAGGCAAGAAAACTGTGTCATCCTAGCTAAAAGATCCATCTACTTACCACGTTCTCTTTGTTGACAAAACCCTAAGCCATATGTTTCTAATCTTTTTTTGACGACTACAGTTAAAAACAACGGCTTCAAAATTCTCTGCCTCGGGAGGAAAAGCACTTCTTTTACAGTCTATTTTGTCTATTTGGCAATACAGTGTGTATATGCAGCCTTTCAGCAGATGATAATCAGAAAGAGACAAAAATGACACTGTGTAGCCGTTCTGTTACACCATACTTCCACCAGCAAGTGTAGAAAGGGACCTTTTTTTAACAGGGCAGGTTTTAAGGGATTGTCTTTCCCCGACGACCAACAGGGGGAGTGCACATGCTGTTATTTGGATAAATAGCTTGAAAAAGGTGACTTTTTAGGCTGACTCTTCTCTTTATGAAGATTTTCACCTTGAAGTTGCTGTCTTCGGTCTAAAATGAAGTCACATTCTGAACTGAGCCAGACTGGTAGCGTTTATTTTTATTCTTTAGTTCCATAGTCCATACTCCTCCCCTAAATTAGTCCTCCTGCTGCGATCAAATTCCCGGCTGGTCATAATACTCTGCCTCCTTAATACTCTGTCCCGTTCCAGATGAAGCAATTTTTCACTCTCTCTCCTGAGCAATGATCAGGCTGCTGTACGTCTGCCAGCATCTCTCCAGCGCAACGGGAACTTCCCACACAAAGAACTGAGAATCAGCCTCAACACTTGTCTTGTTACCAACACCTAACAAGCCTCTGCATTCAAAAAACCAATGAATTTGTACAATTTGTACAATAGTTACTCTAGCTTGTTCTCTCTTTTGGGTCAAAAAGAAACTTATGGGTTGCCAAAACTTCACAGCTGCCTCTCCTAGCTAGCGTCAGCTAAATAACCTACAAGTCCCATCTCCTGGTCCCTTAAGCCACTGGCTCCCATGACACCACGGCCCCGTATTAGAAATCTGCTGCCAAAATCCTTTCACTGGTCCCAGTTTTATTTGTTTACTGAGGACAAGTGTTACAAGAGGTTATACCTCCTAAAGGGAATTTCTCCATGACACTCATTCCCAACTACCTGTCAGAAGAGACAGAAAGCATTTTGTATAACAAAAAGAAAGTCCCTTGTTGGTTATTTGGACTGAAATTCAAATAAAAGAACACAACAGAACAGAAGAATCAAATACCAAGGACAGAATTGTCTTCTGTCCCTGGCATTCGATTCACAGCTGGAAAGTAGCCCTTGTAGACAGATCCACTTGGGAAATCTGTATGCTTTATCTCATATCCCCTTTTTTCTCCCCCAGTATTTCAAAGGAATCGAATGCTACTGAGGTAAAGACACCATCTCCTGCATATGCTGCCCATCCTCCAGGAACCCACTAAGTTCTATGATCCTACTGGATCTTGGGAGCGTGGTGCAACAGCATTCTTTAGTTCCTCCGACATCTCCCTCCACGTTTTTGGACAGATAATGCCCAAAACACACCACAGAGTAACAGAAAAGTCAGCAAAGGCTAAGCAGTCTTTTAACCCGGTACAGGTGCTAAACGTCTCCTGCTGTTCTCTGACAGGAGCATCACCTTACTTAACTCTGCTCTTGAAAGAGAGAAAAAGAAGTGTGAATGGAGCAGCACCAGGTGACAAAGGAAATTACTTATGTCATAAGGAGAAGCTGGGAAGGGAGAGGAGGACTCACCGTGTGAAGCTCTCTCTTGAATATGATGAGTGTTATAAAGCCAACAATAATGAATATTGGACCAAGACTCAAGTAAGCTAAAAGCTGACCAGAGAAATCACCTAAGGAAACAAACAAGAGAGACAAATCAGTTTGAACTTCACAGGTACTTGTCTGCCACCAGAGCGTGGGTCAGTTGGTGCCCTGAACTACCGAGACCAGAGGGGCAAGTTCAGCACTACAGCAAGTCTCGGTTCCACAAGCCCAACTGCTGCTGCTCCAGCCCCAGAGGAGCTGAAGCGTGGAAGACAGCAGTGCCCACAGGCAGGTTCAAAAACAGGGATGAAAAGAGCCTGGCATCCTTCAGCAGATACTACTGCCAGCCAGCTTACAACAATGACCATGGGTGTGGGCCCAGAATCACTTTAATCCAACATAAGCACAGGCTGCTGCAAAAGAGGCAGCATCTTTCCCTCCCCCTCATTCACGTTGCCTCCCGGTGCCAGCAATTACCAGCAAACACTCCCCAAACAAATCCTTCCCCACTCCCTTACTAAAATGGGTTAGTTTTCAGCTGGATCAGCTCCTTAATCTGTCTCACCATGTGTCTGCACGAACACTAGCATTAGCAAAATGGGAAGGAAATAAATAGCTAAATATAGTGGGAGATAAAGGGGAAAAAAAAGGAGACTGCTTTTTAACCCGTAGCCCACTTCTATCCCCATAGAAGTGACTTTAAGCCTCCAGCTCAAACAACTTACAGTCTAGTTATCCCCTGGGAAGCATCGGGGAACAGCAACAGGACCTCACAAGAGGTAATACGGCACCTCAAAACCTTTACCCTGAGCTATCAGAGATGCAGAAGTAAGCAAAGAGCAGTAAAGAGCAGCTTTAGACTTAGATCTAAGTTACTCCCGCTCCCTGAAAAATGACACACACCCATATATTTGTACAAAAGATGTCAGCGTAAATTCTGAGGAAAAAAGATTATCGGAGTAATTTTGCTCCGAGACCAGCAACTCATATCAGGAGAACACGAACTATCTACCAGAGAATCTTTAAAGACAGCAGTCGCTACAAAAACGTGGCATGAACCGAGCAAGCAACTTATGAGACAGGGAAGGTATATTCTATATTGGCTCTCAGAGACTAGATCTTCTCCATCCTGTCACTGCACACCAGAGGATCAGCCCCCACATGAATTTATCCATCCTCCCTCCTCTCAGAAGGAAACAGGATGCCTCTGCAAGGCTGAGTGTTGGACTCATTCCTAGATCAATTCCTCTGCAAGATACTGAGTCTCCCCAGCCCACACACCCACATTTTCGAGCAGTGCTTGGCAAAACGGACTTTAACCTCAGCCTCTGAACACTGGAACTGATAAAAAAAAAAAAGAAAAATGTTATTGCACTGCTACAAAGTTCACCCTGCTGATGTTATTGCCACATAGTCGTGGTTACAACAGGTACAGTGCACAGATCCCTCTTGAATTCCAGACCCTGGGTTAGATTTAGGAACCAGCAACATCATCAGCAAGGATTACTTGTTGCAGGAGATTTAGTTTGCAACACCAGTGAAATTAGGAAGAGTTGAAGGACAAAAACCCCAAGAATGCTACCAATACTGGGTTTTCACTGAAGGGAAGTTCTATTTTGGTTTTTACCTGAAAAGCGTAAGAAGACATGGAATTTTAAACTTTTCTTGCAAGTTAGCCTTGCATCGGGTGGGTTCCAAATGCTCCAAAAGCAGAACAGCAACGTGTTATGGTAATGCAAAACAGATGTAAGTGACAGTATCAGATACCTGGCAATAGAGAATCACGCCTCTTATGGCGTCACATTAATCACAAACTCTCAACAAAATGAATCCAGTCTTAAATGATGAAGGAATTCATGAGACGAGCCACCAGATAATCAAAACTACACTGAAAGCCTTTGGAATACTTTCTAAGGGACTCAGTTCCAGTGTTACCAACAGAAAACAGTTCATCATCGAGGAATCACTGTGTTTCAGATCATTCACTCTGTTAATCCATGGTATATAAAGGCTTAGCACTTCAAGACTAAAAGCTGTAATTTTATCAAGTAGAAACCAAACCAGATTATTTATCTTCTCAGGGGGGTTCTATTCCTTGTGCAGATGGTGAATGAATACTTAAGGAAGTAATCTTTTAATTCTAATAGCATCTGCAGTACGGAACTCGAGATCCTCCATTACGTTATATGATAACACACCCAATAAATCAAACCACCCAGAAGTCACCAGCGCACAACCCACACTGGAACCTGGAGAACCAGAACTCCCCGCTCCCAGACGCTGCCTGCAGGCAGAGCACCAAGGTCTTCACTCAATCTTAACACAACAGCTCCCCAAACGTTTCAATTGCCCATTTAACATAGAGAAGAGATAGCATTAATAATATCTCATGTTGCTGTGGCTAAAAGCATACAGCATCACATCCTGAAGCCACTCTTTCCTCAGGAAGGAGGCAAATAGCTGCCCACTGAAGGCAGCGCTTTTGCTGCACCCTGGGAGCTGCACCAGGAGCTCACTAGTGCCACGGCAGATGTGCACTCACTACAATAGTGATTCAAGGCAGAGCTGCACTAACTAAACCAGCTCTGAAATGGCTGGAAATCCCCAGCGAAGAAGGCAAATTGGGCTCCAAAAGAAAGGTTGGTGCTTCTCACCGCAAAGAGCTCCCGGGGCCCCGGGGCGTGATTACTCATGTCACTCGGATCTGTGCTCACGCTCCACCGCGCTCAGAGACTTATTCCCAGAGAACAGGGACTCAAAGGAGAGCTGACAGTTCCAAATCCAGTCAGATCTAGCAAGCAGGTCGTCCCCCCCGCTCGGCCCCAACCTTATTATAAAAAATATTTTTTCTTCATTTTACTCCACTTGGGGAATTTTTAAGGAATTTCTCCAACCAGTAAGAACAGAGACAAAACCTCTAGAAATATGCAAAAGGAAAACCTATTTAATATATAGCTTAGGGTTTGTTTTGTTTCAAATTCTGCTGTTTTATTCTTTTTTAAATCCAGTTTTGCCTGAGCATGATTTGGGGCTAAAGATGCAAAAACAAAGAACCCAACTACCTCATTTTTAGACACCCAAGAGATAAATAGGTGAAGCCCTATATATAGCTCAGACACACGCTATTTTTTTCAGCCTTCATTCAGCATCTACTTCTGCTCCAATTCAACATTTTACCCAGCATTCTTTCAGTGGAAATATCCAAGCTTCGGCACATTACCTTAACCTGCATATAATGTAAAAACGTGAATTAACAGCACTTTAACCACATCCTACCGCAAGATTTAGCTTCGCCGCCGCCGCCACTGCTTCCTATTGCAGCATCTATTTGTGGCACTGCTGCTGCTCTTGTGCTCTTGACGAGATGCGTGTGTGCAAGTTGCACAGACAACACACAGAGCATGTGTCACAGGCATTTACACCAGTAAATATTCATGAAAGATCATCGTTTCCTCCACTTGTGCATATCCTGAGACCATGAGCTGTGGGACAGTGAGAATATCTTTACAAGGCTTTAAATTATGGCATAGAAGGTACCCATCAGGCACAAAACTTCTGCAGGAAGATTAAACAAACCCCTGCATTAAAGAAGCCAAACAACTGAGGGATATCGGCTTGTTTCAACAGATATTACTCAGGTACAAAGTGAGCCCTGACTGGCAAGGTAGCCCCGTGAAGAGAAACCACAGCAAGGGTTATCAGAGCAGCCATTCCTGTAGGAGCAACACGGGCTGACACTCAGCCACAAGAGCTGCTGAGCCCAAAGTACACGCACAGCACCGGCACCTTTGCTCCCAGGCACCTGCTCACCCATGGGTCGATTCCACACGTTTGCCTCTCCAGCTCTGCCCGATTGTAGTAAACACCCCTCACAACCGAGAAAACAGGAAGATTCTCTGTCATTCTGCAGAGAAAGGGTTTGGCACGGCAGGTTTCTCTCCTGAAAGAATTTGTCAAAAGCAAGGAGATCTAAAAAGTCCCAGAACTTTAAGAATCCCAGCTGCACTAGAGAGTAAGGTTTTTGGTTTTTTTCCAGCTTTTTTTTTTTCTTTTCTCCAAATAATAATAATAAAAAACAAACAAACAAACAAACCAGGAACTCAGTGTTTCTCCTGTGAAACTCACCCTACCAACAGGAAGTCCCTGAAGATGAGTTTTAAGTCTGCAACAAAGTCATCGCATGGAAAGCAATGCATACGGGAAAAAACAACCCTAATTATACACACAACATGACAGGATTTAGTTTAGCTGTTATCAAATAAGAAGCCCTCAGGCTCAGCGTGAGCCAATACCTTCGGAATAGTATCCAATACACTGCAGCAGGCAAAAAGGCAAGAACATGTAAGAGCAAAACCATTACTGTTACAGCACTACAACAATTTATTATGCGATTCTGGTGTCGCCATCCAAAAAGGAAGAGCAAACACATTAAAGGCAAACAGAAAGGGGGCAAAGATGACATGAATGAAACAGTAGCCACTCTGAAAATATAAAATAACTTGGATTTTCAGCTGAAAAAAGGAAAACAGAGGATATAACAGTTCTAGAAAGTCATGAATGATATGGAGAAATGGAGAGCAACCATTTGTTGTCTCTCGCTGCCCATGAGATCGAGTGATGAAATTACTGATGGAGTAATTACTGAGCAGTGGATTTAAACACAGAAAAGAAACAACAACCACATTTAAGTTTAAAATCTCAGTGCCAAAGGTACTGTGAGATCCAAAGCGGAAATGGGTTTAAAGAGCAATCAGACATATACAGAGTATAAGCTCTCCTGTATCCATCAAAGGACTTAACGATCCTGATGCAATCACCAGTTGATTACTGGAAAGACATACAGAAGAAGGATTGTTCCTGCCTACCTGCCAGCAACCTGACACTATACCAGATCACTCCTTGGTCTCACCAAAGTACAGCTGCTGATATGAAAAGCTCCAGGACCAAACATTTCCAAAAGCAGTATCAGGATGATGTTTTTAAAGACTTTGGCAGCATGCTTTCACACACTGCCGAGTAACACTGCCATTGTCGGTTTCTTCTCCCTGGGTTTGATCACAATTACTATGAGTAATATTCCAGTCAGATCTCCAAGCTCCTGTTACTCAGACCAGTTTGCAGTTGATGACCACAGCGTTCATCCACTGTTTCTCATTTGATCTTGCTCAAAGTTGATGGTGTAGAAAGCCCCGGAGAACTGAGCAGCCTCACAAGCAGTAAGGATGGATATTTAGTATTTTGTGCTATATCACTATTGATAAGGAAAAATTAGATAAGGACAGGGAGGACAAGCACCCTCCTGGAGACACCTCTCCCCTTCACAATTAAAAGCAAAAGCCCAATAAAGGGCTTCATCTGCCAGACAGAAATCAGCCAGGACGGCTTTTCACCTGGTCACAGCGAGAGGGACCATCACTCTTGGCAGACGAAAGCTGGGATGACAGCAGCTCTGCACTGGAAACTTTTAAAGATTTGAGATTTTAAGAGCCCGTTGCCACAGTGGTTCAGCACGCTGCGCTCCAGGCCAGCAGTCTCTGGGATCGGCCAAGAGCAAAAGATGTTCACCACGCCACAGTGTATGACATGCCAAGGCAGCTTAATAATTTATGCTGGTAAAAGTAGGATCTATTTCTCATTCTGACCCCCCTCTATCAGCACAAGGCTACATTAACTCCGTTGTGCTGAGCATACTGTATTTTATAAATATACATTAGCTAGCAGCTTTATAGACCTGAACTTAAGCTCTACACAGACAGAACATCAATGCCTTCTAAAAAGTTAGAGCACTTTCCCCAAACGCAGATAAGACCTACCATCTTACCACAACTCATTTTTCTAGACCAAAGTAAATTAAAAAACTTTTGTAGCTCCGGCTGTTCTAATGTTTTAGTCCTTTGTCTCCACTTTACAGGCTTTCATAATTGCACGTTTTATCGAAGACAAACGCGCTGTTCATCCTCTCAATACGTAACCCTCATCTCGGTGATGATTTATCCCCTCCAGACAATCATCTTCTCCATTTGCCTGCATAAAAGCACTCAATGCAAAGAGAAAATAATCGTATTATGTCAAATTCTTTAAGATCTGACAGATAACCCTTGTGCAGCAATTTTAACCACCTCCATTTCCCAAACCCATCTCGCAAATAGTGCACAGGACACTCTGGGTATATTGCTGGGATCAGATAAGGAAATAAGATACAAAGATGAATATATCAGTACTACTGAAAAGATTAATCCCCCCATTTCCCCAAAATTGTCACATTAATATATTTGAGAAGGGAGAAGAAGGATGTACAGGATGAAGGAAAACACAAGACACAAAAGGAAAAAGCAACCTTTCATATAAAGCATCACAGAAAACCACAAAACAGCCATACGGGGCAGGGTGGGGGGGATGACAAGAAATAACTTATTTCCAGCACCAGATCTTCTCAGTGTTGTCACATTTTAAGCCTCCTGAATAAATGGGTACTTTCAGCCCAGAAGATCCTGAAGCACTTTAGAAGCTTTAGGTATTACACTACAGAGGGGAGCTTTCATCAGGAACTAAAAACCAGCTACTGAAACAGGACATACAGCAACACTTTACGGCAAGTTAGGGACTTGCTGGGAGAAGGAGCAATACTGAGAAGAGCGCTACCACCAAATTTGGATTTTGACCAGATTGTCAATACTAACACTAAAACCATTCACACCTTGCTTTTCTGTTATTTTTAATTACAGAATCATGGAACAATATGGGCTTGGAAGGAACCTCTGGAGATCACCTAGTCCAACCCCCTTGCCAAAGCAGGTCCACCCAGAGCAGGCTGCACAAGAACGTGTCCAGACAGGTTTTGAAAATCTCCAGAGATGGAGACTCCACCACCTCTCTGGGCAGCCTGTTCCAGGGCTCTGCCACCCTCAAAGTGAAGAAGCTCCTCCTCATGTTTAGATGGAACTTCTTACATTCAAGTTAGTGCTCATTTCCTCTTGTCCTGCCCCTTACAATATGCAGATTTATTATTTTTATCTCACCCAAAACCAGCACAGCACAAAGCACCTGAAAAGGAGCTCTTCAGCCCACTGTTACTGATGTGACACCGCTCACCCAGCTGCTATCTGAACATGGACCCATTAACCCTTGCCCACCGGTGGATCAAGGATGCATCATAGCACAAGGCAGGCCAGGTTACTGGCACCCAGTGCCACGGGGACACAACACAGGACCCTTGCAGGTCACACCAGTACCCCAGCACAGCCCATCCTGCACACGGGCACCCACCGCTTCTCACCGCTGAGCGTACCCAAACCCACCTTGCCAAGAGCTGACCTGCGGGAAGCCTGGCATCCTCCAGGCGTTCCCCACTGCGCCGCCCGCCCCGAAGCACAACCCTGGGGCCCACTCCCAGCACAGCCACAGAAACCACCTGGAAGACAGGGACTGCCCTGCCATAGCACAGCCCCTTGGGATGCCAGCAGGGCCAGCCGTCTCCCTGATGCGCCCCCAGCATCCCCCCAGACACCCAACAGCAGGGCAGGGAGGG
>VZRU01004696.1:8207-28888 GCA_013398155.1 Pedionomus torquatus
TCCCTTTCCTCAGGGCTGCTTTCCAGCACCTCATCCCCCAGTCTGTATCGATGGCCAGGAGTGTTCCAGCCCAGGTGCAAAACCCTCACTTGCTCTTGTGGAACCTGACGAGGTTCATCTGGGCCCACCTCTCCAGCCGATCCAGGTCCCTCTGGATGACATCCCTTCCCTCTGGTGTATCAACACCACCACACAGCTTGGTGTCATCTGCAAACTTTCTAATGGTGCATTCAATCCCTGTCCATATCGTTGATAGAAATGTTAAACAGTACTGTTCCCAGCACGGACCACTGAGGGACACCACTTGTGACTGCTCTCCAGCTGGACCTCAGGCCATTGAGCACCACCCTCTGGATGCGACCATCCAGCCAGTTCCTTATCCACTGAACAGTCCACCCATCAAACCCGTATCTCTGCAATTTATCAATCAAGATGTTGTGGGGGACCGTGTCAACGGCTTTGCAGAAGTCCAGGTAGATCATGTCCACAGGTGATTTATGGTTGTTTCCTACTTTGTTAAGATAAAATCAAGAGGCTTATGGCTGCATGATGGGATTTGTGCTCCAGTATGATCAAGTACAGTCAAGAGCTGAAAAACAGCATCCTGCCCTTTTCCCAGTCTGTGTTGCTTTTCCTTGTCATGTGGAGTGTCCTGTACGGGCATAACCCACGCCACGTGCAGTCGGGTGATGTTCTGCTGATCCAGCATGGGAACGGGAAGGATGATCTCGTGACAGGCCTTGAAATCGTAGCTTCCCCTGACCTCTGCCATGGATTCCTCTGCCTTTGGCTCTGGGAGTGACTGGGAGCAAGTCACCCAGTGGCTTGTGCCTCAGGTTTCTTGTTAGTAAAATTAACAGAAAAATGTTTTATGAGCATAGTCCGAGGTTTATTCAATGCTGGTACTGATTCTGACAACCAGTGAAAACATCCAAACTAGTTTGTGGTATGTTCGTGCCAGTAAGCTGAAAAATAATCTTCTCTGCTTTGAACCCCTCTCTATTAGTAAAAAAGAATGATCTTACCTTGAGGTGAGCATACTGGCTTTTGAAAAAAAACCCACGTTATTAAAAGAGTATTAACAGGTTGGTTGCTTCAGCAGAACAACTGTGCAGTAGCAGCAGCCGTGCAGCAGAGGCCCCTGCTGCATCACTTGGTGTTCCAGGTGGACTTCTGATTCACGAGGCTCACAAAGGCATTTGTAATTCACAAAGAAAGATTGTGGTTTCAAGCAAATAAATAAATAGATAAATAGATAAATAAATAAATAAATAGATAGATAGATAGATAGATAGGTAGGTAGGTAGGTAGGTAGGTAAGTAGATAGATAGATAGATAGATAGATAGATAGATAGATAGATAGATAGATAGATAGATAGATAATTAAAACCCCTTTTTGTTTCTTGGAAACAGAGATAAAAAGCACCAGATGAGCCGTAGCTACAGAAGCAGTGCTGCTGGGATTCCTCAGCCATTTGTCACGGTTGGTCTTAACAGTTTCACGGGCTGATAGGAAACTCACAGACGTGTAACACAGGGAGCTCTTTTCACATCACGTCCTTTGCTCCCAACACCCACAAAAATCGACAAGGATCAGTTTTACAGAGAAGTCAGCCCAGCTTCACATGTCTCATTGGAAACAGGGCACCCAGAAGGCTCAGGCTCAGGCTCTTCCACAGTGCAGCTCTTCAAGAACCTGCCCTGTGTGCTGATGTGTCCGTAGCTGATCTGCCCGTGCTGTGCAGGGCTGCAGGAACCAGGGGAGTTGTTCACACAGATGGTGCCTGATCCTGAAGCAGTTCAGGTCACAGTGTTGGGGAGAGTCTCTTTTGGGAACACAGATTTGGGGCACATCTAGAAGTCTGCCACAGAAGTAGAGTTCAGAGGTGAAATGATCTGAAAGAGACCCAGCCCTGGAGTGCTGGACCAGGACAACAGGCAGCAAATCAGGCAGGCTTGTATTGGACTTAATGGAAAATCATGATACCTTGACTCATTTTAGGTTTAATACACTAGCACAGAATCATAGAACAGCTAGAGTTAGAAAGGACCTTAAAGATTCTCAAGTTCCAACCCCCCTGCCCCGGGCAGGGACACCTCCCACCACACCAGCTTGCTCCAAGCCCCATCCAGCCTGGCCTTGAACCCCTCCAGGGATGGGGCAGCCACAGCTTCTTGGGGCAACCTCCTCCAGTGCCTCAACACCCTCACAGCAAAGAAGTTTTCCTAAGATCCAATCTAAATCTCCCCTCTTCCAGTTTAAAACCATTCCCCCTTGTCCTATCACTACTCTTCCTGACCGAAAGTCCCTCTCCAGCTCTCCTGGAGCTCCCTTCAGATCCTGGAAGGCTGCTCCAAGGTCTCCCCGGAGCCTTCTCTTCTCCAGGCTGAACAGCCCCAGCTCCCTCAGCCTGTCCTCACAGCAGAGGGGCTCCAGCCCTCTCAGCATCTTGGTGGCCTCCGCTGGACCCGTTCCACCAGGTCCATGTCCTTTCTGTGTNTCTGGATGCCATCCCTTCCCTCCAGCATGTCGACTGCACCACTGAGCTTGGTGTCATCAGCAAACTTGCTGAGGGTGCTTTCAGTCCCACTGTCCATCCTCAGAAGTAGCCAGGTTTAGTACACTAGCATTTTCAGATGCAGCCAAGCTGTGTGTGCTGCACATAAAGCTGTATTTTCTGCAGAGAAGATATTAGGTCTACAGTAGTTGTGCTAACTAGCAAATCTAGCCTGGAAGACCATCAGTCCTAATTTCCAGTTTCAGGCAAGCATCACAAGTGGGCCTTTTTCACTTCACATAATTTACTGTATCCTACTTATATGTGCAACAGCAGTAAATGGGACAAGTGAAGCCACCCAGAAAAAACTACTGATATTCTTTTGACCAATGTAAATAATATTAAGGAGAAAACTACTCACACAATATTTTACCTTTCAAATCAAACAGTTCTGAATATGAAACTTACTTATAATGAGAAAGGACCTCTTTCTCAATGTACATATCTATTGTCAAAGAACGTGCCCGTGAAGAAGAGCTAATGTACCATAAGTTTGCGATTCAGTTACTCCTTATGCATTATGCCCTAATAATATTTACTCATTTAAGAACACGTACCTGTTTGACACCATTGATTGCCTTAGATCCCTGCAATGTTTCAGCCCCATTCTGAAGAGATGTGGGATAGAGGCAGCTAACGTGGGGTGTCAGATCTGGTGATATTGATTCAATAGCATCAGGCATCTAAAAGATTTTTCCAGGATGCTTGTCAAAATGAGAAGTAATTCCACCCTGTGCAGACCGCTGAACCTGGAAGAAAGATGAAGAAATGTGTATTCTGCCAGAACTTTGCTTTTCCTTATTTAAGCAGAAAGATTCATTAATAACTTTAAATATAAATCTGTAAATCAGCATTTTTATGCAGTCCTATAGTGAGCCCCTTTTGCTTCAATAATTTTTGCAGTGTTATCAGGGGTTATTTATCAGTTTAATCATTGTTTTAGAAAGTGTTTGGAAACATGGTTAACTTCCTCAATGGAAACGTGCCATTAATGGCCTTTATCCATTAAAAAGGAACAATAATTAAGCACAGCACCAGATCTCCCTGTTCCTGGGCATAATCCTGTAAGAACTGTGATCAAGGGATAAGCAAAGAAAAAGAACAGGGACCTAGCAATCATGATTTGCAAAACCTTAAAGACTGCCCTGAGGTCAGTCAGGATAAACTGACCTAAGGCAAACGGAGGAGGGGGCAGTGCCAGACCCCCCTGTTCTGAAGAAACATGCCAAAAACACAGCACAGGTTCAAGGGAGAAGAGTTTTGCTATGGTTCTTTGTTCTCAGAGAGCAATACAAAAAGGATTTTAAACCAGAATTTAGGTTATGGGAGATGTAAGTGGCAAAGCCCCACTGATATGAAAGGGACCATGTAGAAAAAATGGTTTCAGCTCTGCCAAACATCTAGCAGGGCCAGCGTCCAAACCGTTTCTGAACAGTATTTACACAGAGATTATTTCCAATCACAACTGAGCCAGGCTAGTATTAAAGGGAGTTTCTGGGTTTGATTACACAGTGCTGTACATTCTGGCTCCCGTCTAGCAGGTTATTTAAGCGTGTCCTTAGTCTGCCTGAGGAAGTCTGCAGAATTTAGGAGGCGCGTTGTGAGACCGAGACCTGAGCTCCTCAGACTAAGCCATAGGGCTTGGTGTGGTGGGAGGTGTCCCTGCCCAGGGCAGGGGGCTTGGAACAGGATGATCTTCAAGGTCCTTTCCAACTCTAACCTTTCTATGATTCTGTGATTCTACTCTGGGCCTCTCTGCGTCCCTCACTGTTCACCGAGCAACATGGTCTCCATGTGGCTGTTTTATTAACTACTGCTCCCCATCTTTAGGACGTATTTTTCAACAGGAACTTCTGGATCTTTAGCTCTTCTTTCAAGAGAGGTCACAAGCTCCCTCTTCTCTCTGCAGCTAATGGCTTACAGCCATTTGCGCTGCGAGTCCTCAGGTTCTCTGAAAAGCCAACCCAAGCTATTTATCGAAGTGAGCTATCAGCACAAACAGAGAAAAAGTACAAACAGAAACCTCTAACGCACATGTGGATCTGCCTGTACCCGTTGCAATTCTGCAACGGATGTGGAGGGTAAACCTCCGGCCATTACAGATTCTGCTGAATTTAGTTCCAGCTGAATGTTTCAAAAGTGGGACTGAATATTCCCATCATCACTTTTTACATGGAGCTTGTGTAACACTTTCATGTTATACAATTCCACTTTCATGGAATTTTACCAAATTTTAGATAGTAGATTTTACATATTATGGTCACACATCGGTGCTGGCATAAGGAAAAAATTCCTACAGTTAATAAATAAAAACAAACTGTCCCAGGAAATCTTAACACCAGCACTCCAGAGAGTGATTCTGGCACTTGTCCCTGGCACTAAAAGTCCATTATATTGTTCCATTTTGGTCTGTTCTGTTCCTAATTATTGAAGAAACCGAACACCTTGGATAAATTCCCACCCGATACTAGCAGGCAAGGGCTGCTGAGTCTTTTATGTAACTCTCCTTCATCTGTAAAAGGCAGCAGACCATTAGCAGGACAACCTGGAGAGCAGCAGTAAGAGCGTAAGATTTAGCCAAGAATGGGAAGAAGTGCAAAAGGCAGTTGGTGTTTTCAAGCGAGTTGTGGTGCAGTCGTGCCTCCAGTCGGCCAGTAATGCCTGGACCAGATTAGAGTTCAGCTGCCTGTAATCCTGGCAGCACAAACGTAGACAAGCTTTTTTAGATGCATCCAAGGAACTTTCATGCTTCCAGAAACTTTACCCAGAAAGTTTTTGCGTGTAGGAATAGCTTGAGCTATAAAAGATGATTAACGATTAAAAAACCACCAAACAAAATAAAACAAAGCATTGCTTTAATATTTTTGTTAGCACTTAAGCAAAGCAAAAAATGTGAGCTATTTCCTGAGCAGATAGTTGTTCTTGCCAAAGCCTACAATGAACACTCTAGTCGAGAGTGGTACTTCATCCTCAAGATCCCCGACCATGCTGAAACACAGTTTAAAACCTCTGACTCCCTTAACTCCGATGCTTTCCCGGTCATTCCTCCCTTCGATCATTCCCCTTGGTGTATCTTTGGAGGTTCTTTCAAATAATTTCTTCGGTTTTCTGTAGATGGGAGGTCCAAATGCCCCTTCTGCTGCATTTTTTGCTATGACTGATGTACAAAATTATGCACCATCACTTGTTGAGGACCAAGAAATTACCTTTTTATCTTCTATATAGAAGGCAGGCTTGGATGAAGTTTATACTTGTGGATAATTTATGTTAAATTCACTGTGGCTAGATAGAGCAGTTGAGGTTGAAAGGGACCTCTGGAGACCATTTAGTCTACTCCCCCTGCTTAAAGCAGGGTCAGCTAGAGCAGGTTCCCCAGGGACATGTCCAATTAGGTCTTCAATGTAACCAAGAATGGAGGTTTCAGAACTTCAAATGCACCTGATGGTAAGGTTTGATGGTGTTTTGGGGTTTTTTTTGGTGGTCTGTAACTAAGAGTCATAATTAATGCAAAGAAATGAAAGTTTCCTGAAGCCTTTGTGAGATACTTCTGTACCTATCTGCAGTTTTGGAAGTTGCTGTCACTTGGGTACCAATAAGCTGTTGTTAGTCAACCCAGAGCATGTTGACAGCTTCTTTGTCAGGAGCTACCGGGATTCTGGTGCCAGGGTTACCCATGTAAGTGACAATACTTTGACTGCAAGTCTGAGAAGTTCAGAGAAGCATATCTGCTCTTAAAGGAGCAATATAGTCAAAGAGCAAAATCAGAAGATACCTGTTCCTCATTATTTGACCCTGGCACCTCGATTTCCTCCAATGCCCCCTGAATAGGGTTTACAGCAGAAATCTAAAGGTTAATCCATCCCTGTATTCCAGTACAGATCTATAGATATGTCTTCCACTGAAGGTGTTTACACAATCTGTTTTCCAAAATCCTCAGTGATAGGTACTCCAAAGCCACCTCAGGCCACCTATCACATGGATCACCCTGCTTTCTGAGGAAGTTTTCCCAAATGCTGTCTTCAACAATCATTGCTGTAATTTTGCAGCACTGCATACTGCCCTGTTCTGCACAGAGCTCTGCTGCAGCCTTGTATGCTTTTAAATTCGTTATCATCCCTCGGCCCCTTACTCTCTGGAATAAACAATCCTGATTCTTTCAACCCTTGTGTGGGTCAGTGTTCTCAATATCTATTTTTTTATGGACTATACTTAATTTTCTGTATATTCATCACATAGAAACAGTATGTGGGTTGGTTCTTGGAAGCAGGAATGAATCACTGATTCCTGTTCTGCTTCCTGGGTAGACTCTGGACGGGGTCTGAAGGCATCTTTCAGAAACCATAAGAACTTACGGCATGAAGTTATTGGGGTGAGGTTTGGTACATCATTAGGTTATTTACCAATCTGCAGTAAGCATACTGTAACTATTCCAGGTTATCGCGGCTGTTATCAAGGACAAAACCGACCTTTTCATTCCTAGTGTGAGTCTGGGGCATTTTTCTTAGAAACCAGGGTATACCCCAGTCTTTGTGGCATCTCGTACATTGCGTATCAGATGGAAAAATCCTTCACTGGCATGTGACTGACATCAGTAGCGTGTTCAATGTGCTAAACTCATGGCATGAGCTATAAGCACTGTCACAAAGTACATCTACAGGCAGGCTTATTTAAGCTTCTTTGGGCAAGTTTTATTTTACTTTGCTCGTTGTCTGCAAGATGCTACGTAATTAAAATATAAGCTGGAAGGAATTTTTTAAAACCCAGGTAATGAATGTATGGCATCTGGAGTATGTATTCCTAATCTGTTTCTGGACCAAAGATCAGAGTGTAGGAGTTAAAGGATTACAGAACACTATCCCTTTATATCCTTAAGGTTCTGACTCACAGCAAACAATTGAATTTTGGTAAAACTGTAAGTGCTAGAAGGTGATATTTTTTGAGACTGCTCACAAGGATGATAGTTAAAGAATAATGTGTGCAAGTATAGATTGTATCTTGCATATCTGTAAATGGCATTTTAGACATGGTTTGGGACGCAGCTAGCTCTGTACGTATTACATATCAGTAAATACAATAACACTGAAAAGCTTACATTGTGTATGACTGGAAAAGGGCCAAACTAAGCAACACAGATCCATAGCACAATAAAGGTTTCCCAAAAGATCTGGAAACTCTGTCTACTGTTTAGATACGACTTGTTCATTAAGCAAGGGCTTAATGAATCGGGCACACACCTTGGGCAGCTGCAAGTGCCATCGTGTACGGCAGAGCCCACTGAAGGATTCCAGACACGGCTTTGGCTCCAGCAGTGAGCAAATTGGACACCCTGCCCAGATTCTCCCTTCTCTGGCTGCTCAGGTTACCTGAAGAGGTTTGTGGATACACCTTTCCTCAGCACCCTTTCCTTTGGGAGACCTTAATTAATTGTTTTTCGGCTCAATCACTTTACAACAAGTTTCTTCTCATATATATACATAGCTCGCCAAGCGCGACGGCAGAGAGACGCAGGGGAGGGATGCACGGGAGGGTGAGAGGCAGGGGCAGCACTCTTCCCAGGAAAGGCTGTAGCCCTCCAGTATCTGAACAAGAGGCCAGAGCAGGTGTGGTGATCACCACACCAGTCCCAAGCCATAAGGTGGAGAACAAGAGAGGATGAGTGAGGCACTGGGCTGTACGCAGCTCAGACAGGACTAAGAACAAGGTCTGGAGCTCAGATGCAGTCCCCGGGCCGGTGGGGTAACAGTGGAGGAACCAGGTGATGCTGCTGAGAGCAACGAGGACCTGTTGGTTCTCTCAGGGCTTGGGCGCTTTCCAGAAGGTAGAAAAAAAAGAATTTGTGCAAGTAAGATTCTGCTTTTGTAAATGGAAGCAGGATGTTCAGCAACGTGAGTGCAGCGTTAGCTGCGAGAGCAGGTCGGGGCCAGGGTGCCAGCAGAGGGGGATTTGGGAGATGTGCTACTTGGGCTGTTCCAAGGATAAGTGGGTTTGGAATGCTGTTGGAACAAGAAAACCAAGTTATTTTTCTGCTCGCCCCCGGCCCCTTGCTTCCAGTTGTCTAGCACTGTCTTGGATAGACAGACTTAACGTTACCTTTTTCACGATCTAAATTTCTAGAGGAAGGTGAGTTTTTTCCCCCCTCAACATTTCTTTTTCCACATAACTGCGTTATTACAAGTCTGTCCTCAACTTCTTCAACTTAACTCTGCAGGACTTTTATTTGGACACTGGTCGTTGAAAACAATGAGGGCATTGACCATTATTAAGCACAGCACACTAATCTGGCTGTATTTTAGCTTTCAGTACAGTAAATATTTATTGGACAGTAAATAAAATTCCTAAATAAATAAATCCTTGCAATGAGGAGGATGGAGATGGATAGAGGATCCAATCTTAGCTGAGAATGTCAGTTAAAGTTATTTAAATGTGGGAAAACAGTTTCTTCATCTGAAGGATTTTATTTCTCAAAATATCTTCGCAAGCTCAAATTTCATTTAGAATTACTGTGGAAAGTCTTCTATAGAAAATATCCATGATTTCACCAGTTACTAGAAGGTACAAATACACATAGTACTATGCTCAAGATAGTAGAGTAGCAGTTAAAGAAGCTGGCTACCAAATTCCCCCAAATAAAAGGCAGAGATAATTTTGAAGGTATTCTGAAGAAAAGTCACATGAACTTATTTGAACCCTGACTCGACATGGCCATTCTCAGACTAACTTGTTTTCCATTTCTACTAAAACATGTGCCTGGCAGCAGTATTGTCCTGTGAATCATGGTTAAAAAACCCAGCTGAAAGTAGTCATTTGAAGCCCTTTCTGCCTGTACTGCAGGCACTTGGATATAAATGATAGGGTGAAGCTTTTCTTTTCTCTCTAATAATGTGAATGTATAAGTCTTGACTAAAAAACCTTCCTATCTATTAAGAAAGTCTTTGGACTCTCTAGGAATATGGACTTTCTTATTCCCTTCTGGTTTATTTTTGAAGGTAGGCAGAGATCTTAGTTCTCTGAGGATGTTCTGGTGGACCTGGAGGAAGGATTCTCCTTGTGGGAAAGCTGAGAGCAGAGAAATGTGGGCTAGTCCTACAGTGTATGTCTTCACAAACCACCAAAGTTTTCACTCTGGCATCTGACAGGCACAGAATAGAAACCTGTTACTGAAACAGAAGCTATGTAAGGTTGGGTAAAGCTCATGTATGTTGAAAGATCTTTCAGTCAGAAAGGCTTTGCTTTATTTTTTCAAGTTAATTAAAGATATATGATACAGCAAGGAATCACATATACCTTGCTGTTAGGTATGGAAGAAATCATGAGGTTGGAAGGAGGCACCTTCACACTGAAGTAGGAAGCATTTCTTAACAATGGATTTATAGCCTATTTAAGGCATCAGAAGAGGAAAGACAGATTAAGTGGGCAGAAAAATCCCAGAAGGAACAGAAATTAATCTGGGACATTTTGAAATGTTTGGGTTAGAGAGTAAATGCCTGTGAGACTTCCCGTGAGTCCAGGCTCTGCAAGCTGCTGTCCACAGTTTGCTTCCCACGGTACCTGGGCAGCATCCCCCACTGCTGCCACCCCTAATATTTGCACCCCGTGTCTCACAACTGGAAGAAAGGTGATTATCAGAGGTGCTAGTGGGATGAAGGAGACTTAGGAATTCATGGTGCCAGAAGAGGTGTAGAAGGTCAGAGAAGGCGACAGGGAACAGCTCATCCTGACACGAGGCTTGGAGCATTTTTCTCTCTCTTGAGGATAACTGAGATCTTCTTAGTGTTTGGTTGCCTTGTCATGTGTTTCTGCAACTGCTTTGCCTAGAGGACATCTCAGAGAGAAACTCATGGGGATTTCATCTCATGTATTTTATTACACAGCTTAAATTCAGTCTTCTCTTGCCCAGAGAATGAGAAAATGTTCTGCTCTGCCAAACAGGCTAATTTTCTACTTTTCCATTAGCAGAGTGATGTGATGAGGTAATGAATGTGAGCCTGATCCTGAGATTCAGGTAATCATCTTACCTACTCCCAGAGTGCAGATTTCAAAACTGCCAGTGTCAAGTTTCCGGTTTAAGTTTTTTAAACCCAAAATAACAGAGATTACATTGGTCAGAGCACTGGCAGGAGAGCAGAAAGGACTGAACAGAGATTGTATTTCATGCAGAAGAAGATGGGCTTTATGTTCAAGGGACATGGCAAGAACATGGGGTAAACTGATCTATGCCTACAGACATGGATAATTCTTTCCATTATATCCAGAACTGCTCTGGAGACAGTTCAATCAGGTTGAGCTGAATAAAGTAGTAGTAATCATAAGTTGTTCTGAACCCACCTCCAGCATGCTCTAGGCTCTGCTGTGGTTACTCCTATTACAACCATGTTGTCAGAGCTGCTTTCAAGGCACAGCAGTCAATACTCAATTCCACACTTTTAAAACCCCCATTTTTTATTCACCTCATACTAGGAAGTTTTCAAGGACTGCTCTTCAAGATCTTACACAACATATCTTCCCTTTTTTTTCCATTTTTCCTTTTAGCTTTGTTTATTGTATTGAAGCACGATCCAGACTATTGAAGTGAATAAAAAGACTTCTGCTGATTTTGATGGCCCATCAGTTAGGGCCTGAGATCCCAAGTAATTTCATATGCATATATATACCTATATAATAACTACCAAAAGCTTAGGGAGAATGGCAGGGCTTGTGAGCCATTCAGATTAATAACTATGGAGGTGGAAGTTGCCTATATATCCATACAGCAAGCAGAAAGAGGAGAAAAAGTTTCACATGTTCTCCCAAACATGCTTATTTTTGGTGCAGAAAGATGAGTTTCAGAGCATTATGGTGGTCTTACTAACATGATTTATTTCTTTGACTCCCTTGACAGGCTGATGTGGCTTACTTTCATCACTGTGAGAACCTGATGACGGGTTTTAATGGCCTTGGGCAGCCTTACCTGGGATCTCCATCCCACACCCCCAGACTCCTGGGCCCAGGAGCCCATGGACGCTCAGTCCCAGTCGTTGCCTGAGCGGTGGATGTGCTAGTCCCTATGCTGGGCACTGGCTCTGGCTGCCCCTGACTTCTCACCCCGACCTTGTTGCTGTGGACCTGTTTAGCAATCTGCACCTGACCGTGGTTATCCTCACTGGAGCTGACCCACATATCGAATTCCTGGTGTGTCACCATGAGCCTTTCTCAAGATCTGAGATCCCAGCCGTCCCTGGCTGTCTTCCCTGGACCTACTCACGGGAGCCTTCAGATAAAGCTTCAGGGCCATTTTTCCAGGTAGCTAATGACTTTCATGAACTACCTTGGTCTTTCACTGTCCTTAATCAGCTGAGATGAAACGCAAAGCAAGAATCTAGCTTGTGCCATGGTGACTAATGCAGTAGGGCTGCAAGGCAAAGTGGAGTGGGGTTTATCGGTTTAGAGAAGAGGCAAGCAAGTTTTTAATTAGGAGTTTGCTTCTGTTTCTAGTTGACTGTCACAACAAACAGTGTGTTGATGTAACTGAGGGCAGAGAGGATGAGAAACGGCTCTCAAGGTGAACAAAGGATGAGTTGACTGTGTTGCTGAGCGTTTGTATCAGCAAAATGTGTCTTGAGAGTCTTTTACTTAATTACACTATGGCTTTGGGGGCTGGAAGAGAGTTTATAGAAGGGGGTTTTGTGTTGAGATTTTTAAGGCTGTTCAAAGAGGGTACAAACCTGTGCGATGAGTTTAAATTCATTGAACAAGCAGGAAGGGGTTGTTCAGATCGCTTCTCCTCATGCCAAGGCTTCTCCACTTCAACTGTAATGCTGATACAATTTTTAAATATAAGCAATAATTAAAGGCAAATTACTTGAATATTTCTTTCATTCATTTTTGATAGGATTATAGTACAAGATCAAGTATGGGTTAAATGGTTATTGAAACTCATCTGGAACTGTATTGTAGTGATAAATATAATCTGTGACAGCTTAATTGGATCTTAATTTTCTGCTGTGTGTTCCTCTCTGGAAATCTATTTTTATTTCTGATCTCTGGCCAGCGGTGGGCATTTTGTACATGTAGCTGTTCTTTGTGGGGCTGCCAGGGTGGAAAATGCCAGGAGCTGAAATCAAGCCTTAAATAATTGTGTTGTGTTGCAATAACATCTGGTTGTCGGTTGCAATAAATATAGTGCTAATAACTAGTGTGAGACAAACCATTTCTGTTTACGCTTGTGCTAACACTTCGGTTAATCTTAAAAGCAATGATAATCAGCCTTTATGAACGAACTTTTTGTTTTGTTGGTGGTATCCTTCTGACAGAATACCTGGAGATGTGAAGTGTCAGCAACTTGAAACTCTTGCTTGAGTTGTTGACTGCCTAATGGCAGGCACTTCGGTTTGCTTTTTGGCCATTTTGTGGGCTACTTTTTCAGTGGTTCTCAAAGTACAGATTCTACTGAAATCAGTAATATCTGCCAGGGCGTAATCTCTGAAATCAAGGCTTTGTGATTTTATCTAGTTGGGGAAATACCCGTCTTTAATTGTCTTGAAAATGATAAAAAGGAAAGCATTTCTGGTAGCTGAGAAGTGAGAGGTGGAGCTAGTTAATGCTGTAAGGCAAAAGGCGCCAGTCTTTCTAATATTGCCTTAGTATCTGCAGTGCACTGGTTAGTGCTCTTGGAAGTGGCTGGAGTGCTGTGTACGTGTGTGGATACATCCATGTATCTGGACTCGGCACTGGTGAGACCCCACCTCCAGTGCTGTGTCCAGTTTTGGGCCCCCGACCACAAGAAAGACACTGAGGTNGATATGGCTTAGTGCTGGGTGGGGTGGGGTGGTGTTTATGGTTGTCGGATTTTTTTTGGATTCCCCCCTCCCCCCGCATTGGTTGGAATAGATGATCTTAAAAGGTCCCTTCCAACCTAGGTGATTCTGTGATTCTGTGAAATAAGAACAGTATTTAAGTATGCCTTACCACTGCGCATAAACAATATTGATTTTTTCTAAGAATGAACATTTCTGATGTCAGACTAGAACGTTACCAGGTTTCTGTAATCTCAGTCTTGCAGTAGAAAAAAAAAGATGTGCTAGCTAAAATGGAAAATTATTTTTTTTCCAGAACGTTGTTGTCTCTGCCTACCTTTTAAATTGTAAATTTAATTGCTGAAGTGTTCTTAAGGTGTGAGTACTCAAAGGTTGTCTGTTCCTCATCTCAAAGTACATCTTACTGAATATATGAAAATCTAAGCTTAGCTCATGTTGGGGCTGTTCCACGCCTGCTGGTACTGGTTAGCTGTTTAACAATTTGGGTAGGGTACCTTCCATTCCACCTTCTGCAAGAGCTGCTGTGGTGGCTCAGGGCAGCCAGTGGCTACAGGAAGAGTGTGCTATTTTAAAGGAAGAGTTTGTTGGTGTTTTCTTGTTTCCTTTTGCTCAAATTACTTAATCTTCACATAGATATTTGCTCTTCATTAGGCTTTTGTCCTAGCTTTTCTTGGCTTACACTTATTCTGTATGGACTGGAGTTGAGTGTATTATTCACCTTGTTGTTATGGAGCCAGAGCACTTGTTGTTGCTCTCCTGGGAACGTGCTGGTGTGGTGTTGGCACAGGATTTGTTCTGCCCATTGTACATTACAATGATATTATTTCAAAAATAGTGCTTTCTGTCTAGAAAGCACCTCATACCTGTGCAGAACCCCCTTTTCCTCTCTCTTCACACCAGCTACTGTTTGTTTAGCTCTTCTGGCTGCAATGGGATAGTTTCTAATCAAGCTGGGCTAAGTAAACTGTCTTCATAATATTTCTGTACCTATAATGCAAACAGCAATAGACTGAGAGGTAGCAGCAATTTGAATAATTCATCAGGCTGTAATGATGAAATCTGAATGTGAACATAATACTATTTATATCTATATATAAATATAAATATAAATTATAAAAATTCAATATATTATANTGCTGGGTTTATTTTTTCCCCAGTTGCTAACGTTGCTTAGTAGCTCAGACCGACCTTCCACAAGGTGGCACTTCGAGTATCCCGATGGAATTTGCCCAGATACAGGGGGGCACGCCGCATTTTCATACCTCAATTTCTAACGTGTTGCCTTTGATTTTTCAGTGTCTTAGGACTGGAGTCAGAATGGACACCCGCACTGGCCCTCTGGCTGCAGTCGCAGCGTGTGATCTCCTTCAGACCATCTCGTTCTGCTTTTACACTTGTTAAACTGTTTTCCTTGGAAATCTGTTGCTGTTCAGATCGACTCGACACTGGTAATTTCTCACAGGAACGGCAACTTTATTACACAAAGCTTACTCTTTTATACAAAAAGCTCTCATGAATCCTCATATCGTGTCTTCTCTCCACTGCTCTCACACACCGTTTTTCTTCCTCTCGTTGGCCAACACACTGAGATGCCTTTAAAGTTCTTTACCACCTCTTGTTGCTCCACGCTGACGGTCTCACGGGAACGGGGTAACCTTGTCAAGGCTGATGCTCGCTGCAAGGCTGTCGGGCCAGCTGTCAGCTCCCACAGAAATCTCCATCAAAATGCGGTTTGGTCAATTCTGAAACCGTATGAGATGAAAGCTTTCGGAGGTATGGCTGTGGGCCACTTCATACTGAAATGTGGCCAGCATTTTCCTAGGGTGTCAGCTGGAGTTCACAGGGACTGGGCTTAGAGGCGTGACAGTGAAGTACCACAGGAAGAGAAGCAGTTTTTTTATAGAGAGTGATATATCTTTTTGGTTCAATAGAAATGTAACTGCATATGACTTTAAAAACCCCTCAGGAAACCATGAAAACATAATAGTGGAATAGGAGTGCAGTCAGTTTCTATTGTGGTGCTAATGTACCAGGTGCTGGGAATTTCAGATTACTCATCTAGAGGCATGAAAAGTGTATTTACATATTTGGAAAAGGCCCCTAATTATGTGGTTTAAAAAAACATCAGATGTTCACCATTATAGGACTGTAGAAATTATTTTTTTAAAGTTGTTTGTGTTACCTTTTGAAGCTGTAAAAGGGGCTGTGATCTAACTTTTCTCAGTGCTGTACAAACATGCTTTGAAAAGTGCTCCCTGCCCATGCAACATAATCACATCCAGAGGACAGGAGGTTCAGAGAGCTCAAGCAACTTATCAAATGTCACTCAGGTCTGGAGATAATCTTAATATCTGAGTTGTTTTTATTTACCAGGATTGCTTTTGTTAGCCAACAATGCAAGCTCTTTTTTTCACATAGATGTCTCCTGTTATTCCTCTGCATCTTTCCCACTTCCCATAGAAATAACTCCTTTTTATACTACAGCGACTGCATCAAGACACAGGCCTTCTAAATCTTCCTACCCATTGCTCTTAAAAATCATATTAGGAGCTTACATTAACACTTAACAGCCAGGCATAGCTAAAAAGTGCCTTAAGGCACAGGACAGACAGAAGTGAAGCCCTTCATGCTGCTCTAAGGTGACTCCGCTACCATCAGTCGCTTCCAACAACTCAAGTAGAGAGCATCCAGGGAGCTATAACAGGCTGTATAATGGAGTTAATCCTTGACAGGGACAAAAACCTTTTTTATTCCATAGGAGTGAAAAGGCAGCTTGCTGCTGATCTCCCTGGGGATGCACGGGTCAATGGAGACGGTGTCCCTGGGCAGCCCGTGTGACGGTGCTTTCGGCTCTAACACAGCTCACCATCTCAGGAAGCTTGGTCCCTTTGCGAAGCAGCAGGCTTCTGGCTTCTCTGAGTGTGAGTCTTTATCTTTCGCAGTGTCTCAGGTGTGTTCAGAGTGGGTGCTTCCAGTTCATCAAAACATTGGAGCCCTCTCCACTTCTGAATTCTCGGATCTGAATCTGTTATTCTTTGAGCGTGTGGTAAAACAAGTGAGGGGAATGCGATTGCAAAACAGTGGGCACTGTTGTCTTGGTTGAGTTCAGAGCTTCATATGTCAGTTGTCTTCAGCAAGTCTTTTCTGCCAAGCGAATTATAGGAAATAGTGGGTTGTTCATCACCCATGGTGAGGAGGCCTCCACTTGTCCATTCCTTGTCTGACGAGGTGCAGGTAAAATCACACCATTCACAACAGGTCTCCCTCCAGCCCTGATGGAGTTGCAGTATTAAACACCAGCCAGGAAAGGCTGGCAGCACAACCCTGTGCCTTTTATTTTTTTATTTTTTTTTATTTTTAAAAATTGTTTGGAAACAGAAGTGCTGAGGTACCAACAGGCTGACTCCTGTTCTTACCTCTGCCGTCAGAGTGGTTCCAAAGAATGTTGATCAATATGGTGATAGGCGCTTTATATGTATAAATACATGTAAGCAGGCCTTTTCAGACAACTTGGTTTTTTTCCAGGATCTGATAAAACACTCTGCACAGGGCAGTCAGAGTAAGGGTACAGGTAAGTAGCTTGCTGGCAGATGTTTGGTAAGACGACTCGGGGGGACAGCTGACAGACAACGATGGGACAGCATCTTGACCAGCGTGAGCACAGACCTGGAGCTGAAAGGTTACACACGTACCTGTCAGTCCCAAACTGGCATTTCAGGAGTTGCCTGCCCAGCTTTTTGGACGGGGCTAAACACGTACAGATGTTGTACTGGAGAGACCAGAGCCGGTCTGTTCTGCTCTCGGCAGCAGTCAGGGAATTGCAAAGAGCAGCTGAAGATGCTCCTCTCCCTCAGGAGAGGGATCTCTGAGCTCCTGTTTTCACATAAATGGAAGCAGCATGTGGTGGACTGCAGCAAACTCGTGTCCACATTGACTCTGAATTGTTTACTGTGAGCCAGGGGAAGAGAAGATTTGCAGATGCAACTGAAGCTCCTACCGTAAACACAACTGCAAGCCGGTTAAGGTTTCTCTCATCTATTTGTTTTTATTTACTGGCCCAGTGTTTTGCACAAACACTTAATACTCTTGCATCATGTACGGCTGGGTATTTACTGTGTGAGCAGTCATGCACCTTCCTTCAGCCTTCTTGTCTTCTGAGATGAGTATGAATCAATGTCTTTGGTAGAGGTTGCCCCAGAGGCAGGTTAGGAACCTGTGTGTGAGAAGTGGGGAGGGACTGGCAGCCCACAGAGCCACAGGCTGTACTTTTTTTAACTGGCTGTTATTATTTTACCGAAGTGCTAAGACTAGAAAAATGTATTTCTGGATTTTCCTTTGGTAAATGTAGGATAGAGGGAGACTGGTCCAGCTCAAAGCTCTAGAAAAGGATTCTCCTCGCTCTTGATATTAATGTGTTTTTTTCCACACTTAGAAATGCAAGTGCATATTCTAGGAAAAAGCAAAGCCCTGCTAGAAGAGGAGCAGTCTGATCCTTGGTTGATTAGTCTTCTCTTTGCCAGGTTTCTTCTTAAAACTTTCAGATTATTGCCTTCATCTATAGAAAAGCATTGTACCTTTTTTTTCCTATCTTACAAAACCACCACAGTGTGTCAATTCTGTAGAAAGGCTGTTCCAAATGCCCTTGAAACTGATGGCAATGTTTGCCTCTGCTTCAACAGGCCTGTCTCCTTAATGTGGTGTGGTTTGGCTCAGACCCCTCTCAAAACCAAAACACACAAGATGTTCCAGAAGTATGGTTTTGGGAATGTTGACAGGCACCTTCCCCCCAGTAGCCTCATTCGTTTTAGTGTTTCAGGTGAGGAGATTGAAGTGGGTAATTAACATGTATGAGCTGCATTTACAAGCTGAAAAAAATGTTTATTGTTTTGTCCCTTGAAGACTGACTCCCTTGCTCAACACTAACCTGAGTAAAACCAGGAGGAAAACAAGCCTAGTTTTATGAAAAATGTATTTCTGAAAGGAAGGAACTAGTTGGCTAAAGCTGTATGCAGTTCTGGCGCCGATCTTAGAGTACCCAGCTAACAAATTCCCTTATATCCCTCACTGATATTCAGCCAGAAAGAACTTCTTCGTGATACCTGATACTCGCCTGTTATAACGAGACTCTACAAACTTGAAATTCGGGCTTGTTTTAATGCATTGCTTAGACACTTTTTTGTATGTTTTGGACTTCTTTCAAAACAGCTTTTTGTTTAGGAGTTCAAATAAACTAGCAGGGCTTTGCTTTTGAGTTAGAGGGAGGTGGGGTGCCTGCTGGCCTCCCAGCAGGGGTTTTCTTCAGTAGACAAAGCATCTCTGGAGATGTGGGTTGGTGTCATTCACACATACAATGCACTGATTTGTGTTCCCCAGTTTTTAGAGCAATTGTGTGAGAAGTGCCTTGTGGAGTAGGATGCGCTGTGTGACATCTCTGTCCTCTGGTGGAAACCGGTTGCTACTGAAAATAGCCAGTTTCCTCCATGGAGCTGTTGCCCCTAATCAGCCAGAGATGGGTTTATTTGCCTTAAGGCTCTTTTTCTCCCCCTGCCAGCTCTACCTGGAGAACCTGCCTTCCCACGCTAGGCACGTTCTTTAGATGCACCAGCTGCTCTCAGCAAGCTGCTGGAGTGGCTGCTCTGCTCCAGTGAACAGCCAGTATTATTCCCAAAGTTATATTGGGCAACTGATTTCCAAAGACTTTGGCAGAATCTTTAAAGGACTGGAGTTGATAGCGGGCAGAAGAGGTTTGGCACAGAGTTCTGCCTGACTCAACTGGTCTGTTTCCCAAGAGTCCCAAATGCAAGCTCTCTGCTTCATGGCACGTTGCTTTTGATGAGCTTATACCGGTACCAGAGAATAAAGCCACCTTCTGCAAGTTTTAGGGAAGTGTGTTGCTGCTTGGCTGAAGAAATAAGGAACACACTGATCCCCTGGTAAGTTTCAGTAAGGAATTTTTGTAAGGAAAAACCCTCGGAGGCAGTGTAGCTGCAGCGTATGAGTCATCTGAAACACATAACGTGAAATGGGTGGTAAAGTCACCATTCCCTTCTCAGAAAATTAAGTTAATTATTATTTCTAGAAGATTGGGAGAGAGTGGATAGATGTTTAACAAGCTGACCTTCCAAAGTTCATGGAAGTAATTTCTCAGTACAGGCTAAAGATAAGATCAGAACCCATAGGACAAATATGCCTTCTGAATAAATGCAGCTTACAAATTGTTTTAATGCAAAGTCCAACAAACTCACTGTAGTAGGCTGCTTGATTTAGTTGTTTGCAGATATGTTAGGAAATAAATGCTTGTATATTGGAAGCTACGCATAGTTGCTGTAGGAACTGCAATTCCATAGAGAATCGTGATATCATAGAGAGATTTGAAACTGAAAAATAACGTAGCTATAAAGATACAGGAATATCCAAGCCATAGGCTGTTCCTATATTGGCCCGTTACACAAGGGTTTAGGGGGATTTTCAGCAGGAAGGGCTGGTATAAAATGTACTCTGTCCTGGTAATGCTGAAGGGTTGCGCAACTGCAGCAAAGGAGATGCCTGTTCACAGCAGAACATGCCTGAACATGCTCGGTACATTACAGGATGCTGCAGAGGCACCTCAGGTCAAAAAGCCCCACTCACAGCCTGAAGATGTGAATTCGTTCCTGGGGGGGATCACATTCCATCACTAAAAATGAGCTGGCACTGGAAATAACTATTGCAAGTCGCTCGGTCTACTGCATTAGAAAGTTTTAGCAGTTTTTAAGAGGTGATCAGGAGGAGAAAGGTGAGTGGCACAGCCTGTTCTTGCGTAGGACAGCAAGAAACCCGCATCCCTTTTGTGCGAGAGTAGACCCATGGCTGAAGCAGAGGTGAGGAGACCAGGGTGTCCTCCCTGGCTCTGGCACGGCAATTACTCAGCAGATGCTGAGCTCTCAGCAGAGCTGATCTCTGTGAACTGTTGGCGTCCTTAAATGATGGAAAGCATTTACTTGACACCCAGTCACACCTATCTGATACCCATGTGACAGACTGGCACTGCCTTAAGGTTAGAGGCCTTCCTTATTATGAAAGTTCCCTATTGTTTTGCAGCAGGATTGCGGCTGTCGTGTTCGTTTGTACTCGGCTGGGCTCTTCTTCTCTACCACGCTGCTCCGTATTGGAACTGGGAGATCTTTGAGTGCACGACAGGTTTGCTTACGCTTCCCCAAACGACAGAACAGGGAAAAAAACCCATCAAGACAGATATGCATATAAATCTTCTTGATATATATATCAATATATATATTGATACATATAATACACATATTATATATAATACAAATATTACACAGAATATATA
>VZRU01004697.1:0-19258 GCA_013398155.1 Pedionomus torquatus
TAGGAGAGGAGAGCAATGGTCTCATAACTTCACAAACGATGATGAACCATTCCTAAACTCTGAACATGTTCTTGTAGTTATTAGTGAAAGCGCCCTTTTAATACAAACCCACAAGAAATAATTAGACTTATTCTTGATGCTCTGAATGATTTCTTAATGAAACAGTGAAAGTTATCCTAAACAATGACAGAAAGAAAGCAGTTTGATTTCTACCTTACAGCAAAACTACGTAAGTATTGATTTGTTAGGCCTGGGAGGGAGCCAAGAACATTATAAAATCTCCCTCACTATGATTTCATTCATGAAAAATTAATCAGCGTAAACGCTGAATGTGAGAAGGTTGCACATAGTTAGAAAGATGTATTGAACAATGTAATATCAGAAATTACTACTCCAAAAACATTTTCTGATAACACTGATTAGTTTCTGCCAATAAGAGGGCCTGAGAGTCTTAGAACTTCATCTGCCCACAGCTGAATGGATAAGTACATTATCAAATCCCTGAGGCGTGGAGGGGGAAGTAGATATGGACAAAATTGGTAACTGCCACAGTAAGAAACCGACAGATACCATGAACTAGCTTCTTTTTCCCTCTCACCCCCCAAAAAAATTATTTACGGTTGGTGACTGTATTTTTGAAGGCTCATTGTGGGTCATTACTGAGGTATTTGCAACAGCAAAAATTTTACTGAATAAATTAGTAGGTGGGCCATTCCCACAATTGTCTTGTTGAATCCCTCTGGCAAGCTTCAGCTGTGGTCTCCAATGGGAGCCTGCTTACCACAACTCTGCATCACCACCACAATGCATATGCCACTGACATACACTGTAATGTACATCTGGTTGATTTTAGAAAGGTAATAATGCAAAAGGACGTTATTAAATAGTTACTGGAGAACACTAAACGGGAAGATGAATATATTTTGTCCTAACACAAATCACTGATGTCATTAAGTTCCAGAGGCATTAATTTATCTCCTTAAAAAACACCTATGCTTTCCTTATTCTCCTGCAGTTCTGCTCAAGTTCTGCTCATTCAATTACTTAACAGAAGCCCCCTGACTCATTTCACATGTAGCACCTTACAAAGCCTATACAGTCCATAGAAGAGACATTATGGAGTCCTATGCCTGTCCCAAAATTTCTTCATCTAACAGACCAAAGGATGTTGAGCTCTCCAATAAGTGTCCTAAAACATACTCCAAAGTCAGAATCAAGGAAAATAAAAAACAGTAAGAGTAACTCAGAGAAAAAAGAATCAATAGCATGTGCTAAATCCTTTCAAAAGAAAATCTTTGTTATACTGACAAATCATAACCAGAATCCATAGTCTGACAAAAACAATTTAGAATACATCCCGGGTTTGTTTTTAAATAATGACATTTAGCCCCTACCACTTCTCCTTCTACTTTACTTTTAAATATTTCATTATTGCTATTTTCAGGCTGTGAGCATACAGCAAACAGTCAATGAATTTCTATTATAGTAGGAAAAAAATTTTTTTTTTGCAAGTCTTTATTTTTTTTGAAGATACTTTTCTGCTGAAGAATTACTTGTGCTGGAATTCAGATTTTAATGAATTTTGTGCACTGTTCTTTGAAGCAAAGGAGTAGGTACTTTCTGCTACTGACTTTTAACAGTTCTGCAGATCAGTTACACTTCTTGTTACCAAATATGTAACTTCACGTTTTGCTATCGACTTCAAAGGGATTAAACATTTTTCTCAGTCTGAAAGCTTTGCCCACAGCAGGAACACAAAGTTCCCTTCAAGATACTCTAAAATCACTAAAAACTCTTTTAAGTGTCTCTTAAAATTCATGTAAACACAATTAATCAAAAAAATCCATCATCTTTGGGATACTTTAGTACATAGGAACATGTATCACTGGGATTGACATCAGGGTCCGTCTTTTTCATTGTACCCAGTGCTTTATATCACATCTGAAGATTCTTGATAAATTGCAGAGATTAATTGTCTCTCTTCAGTCAAGTGCAATTTTCCTACAATGCCAGTGGAAGCAAATCCACACATCTGCACTCAATACATTATCATGACTTTTGTATGAACTGCATATACTTCTATGTCCATAGTACTATACAGGAAAAAAAAAAAAAAAAAAACAAGACATTTTCTCTTCTCAAAGCACAAGAACAGATTTTTGCATTACATTAGGAGATGTGGGGTGACAATCTGATTTTTTTGAAAAAGCTGTATTTGTTGGGTTGACTCATTGTTTCTAAATGCTGAGAGGGAACACCTAAATGAATAGGTGACTATTTACATAAAGCAAAAAGACAACTGAAATATAATTAATATTTAAAGGCATATTACCAACACACACAATTTTCAAATATTAGTACTACAGCTGTTCCTGTAACACTGAACATTTAGAATTTAATTCATTTGGTTCATCAACATTTCACTCATTATTGCAATACAGACTTAATTTTTTAAATCTTCCTTATACCAAAAGGGTTGGAAATTTAATATCTTTTTTTTACCCACATGAAACATCAGGGAATGCAGGACTGCACACGTGTTTGAAGTATCCTACCATATATTAAACTAACAACTAACTTATTTTAAAATTAATTTAGCAAGCAAGAACTTTAAATAAATCACCAAAATGTGTTAGCTAATGCCAGGTCTTTTCCACCTTCAATTGCGCTGGCTCATGCCCCACTCTAGCTGCGTGTCTGCCCAGCCCCGGCTGCCAGCTCTTTCACTTGTGCAATGGCTTGGTAACACATTTCTGTCAAAATGATTTGGCATGGTGAAGAAAAACTATTAAAATTGTTCAAATTAAGCTAGCTTATTTGATGGATAGAGCCTGGGGTGTGGGAAGTCCGTAAGCGCCAGCAGGAAAGCTGGGTGGAGTTACTTCCTCCACTGGCTTATCTGCAACCAGAAGAGGACTTAGGAAGCCAGCACTATGTGAAATGTCTTGAGTCACACAATTCAGATGAGTGAGGAATTAAAGAAAATGAAGATTTTTTTTTTATTTTTAATATCTGCTTGTAAGAAAAAGATTGCACCATGGCTTTAAAGCGCTTATCTAACACAGTCCTAAACAAAGTACTGATAAATACACTGCTCACCTGGGCAAACAAATCTTGTGCACATATAAAATTAAGCATGTAAGACATGTGCACAGAGTAATTTAGGATAAGCACCTGGCTCAAAAAGTATGCATGAATATTGCAATCAGCCTTTGCAATGCAACTAACTCTTCAGGGTACACTAGAAACAGCTGCACATGCACTCTTGCAAACAAACCACAAGGCTTGTCATAAACATGAACTTCCACAAAGAGTGAGGCCAATAACTGCCCAAACCAGATGTTTCCTCAGTTTATTGACTTCAAAATTTGAAATCATAGTAACAATATGGATATTGGAAATACCCTGAGAGCTGTCCTGAAGGCTAGGCCAAAACTGGGTAACCACCAGCCTTATCATGGGGAATTCAGTTGCATGGGTAGCAGCAACTGTGCAACACATTTAGGTCTCAACTATATGGCACTCTGAGTTTATTTTTATCACCTGCTAACAAATTTCTTACTTTGATGAGACATTGTAGCTATACGGCCTCTCACCCAAACAGTACCTACTCAGCTGGGCATTATACAAAGGAAGAAAAAAAGGAAAATTGCGTAACATTTATTTGAAAAAGTAATAATCAAACCACATATGTCTGAGTAAATCTGTAGTACAGACCAAGTTTTAGAAGTTAATTATACCCATAATTAGTTTCTTAAAAATGAATTTTACTGGCAGCTGAGGTAATTTTCCAGGGGGTTGCTATAGCAACAGGTAGATGGTGCATTACTGAAGCGATGCGTGTGTAATAAGCTGCTGGCAGTTGCCCTCCTGTGACGTCAGGGGAGGCTGCCACCACTTTGCAGCAGGCTTCTGATCTACACGATGACCCGAAGTGTAGGAAGCCTTTTGATTCCCAGTCAGCACTGAGAGAGAAGTACTTATTTTTAATGTGGTTTACATCACCTTTGACAAGGTGACGGCAGTCAGCTTCAAGGGAGCTGACAGATTTTGGAGGTGCTAATGGTGCCCTTGAAAGACAGCTCTGTTCAAAGGTACTGTTTGTCCACACTTCAAAGTAAACAGCAGGAGCAGGATCATGGGAGTAGACCGACTGGCTCTGTGATTTCCTACATGCCTTTCCCATAGAGAAAGCAGGCAAAGAAGTGAGCCTCCTAACCTTAACGAACAAATCAGAGTCATTTTTAACCAATAACCTTCTATAAGAAGTTAAATATAAACCCCATCACCATCAGTAAGTGGCTCAACATTCAGCCTTAATTTCACAGAGCTACATTACCTAACAAAGACAGACCATTTGAACTTACTGGAATTCACTTTCAGAGACTGAGGTCTTGAAGCACCTTCAACATGAAGAAACACGGGGCAGGCAATTTCAAACACACCCCCTCCTCCAGGCATGAGCTACTGTTTTCTAGTATTTTTGAGATCTGACTTTTGTTGCAAGTTATCAGATGATAAAGTAACATCTTCTCAAGAATAATTCCGTAAGAAAAACTGCTGTAACTTTAAACTGAGTTTAGTGCGTAGCCAAGTTAAATGAGAGAAGGCATTAAGGAATATGCAAAGGTGGAACAGCTACAGCCTTCACCCATCTCATTTCCCTCTCTGAGGTTAAAAATGAGATCGCTGTATTTATCAGTACTGCCCAATAACTCCTCCCAAACTCAGCATGCAATATTGATGTAGCAAGATGCTAAATTAATACTCGGTAGCACACTAATTAACCCTATGCTTAGAAGGAGTCTGCCTGTGAGACCTTGCAAGCACAGAAGTCCCTGGGGAGCACAGTGCCTCTGAAAGGCACTGCTGGGGAGAAGACATCACACCAGAAACACTCCAAGAGAGATCTCCAAAATAAAATCAAACATGTTGAAACAGAGGTGATTACTCGTGCTGATGAAAGGATCAGACTAAAACCAGTAAAGATGACTTCTTACCACCCAGACAGCAAACAAATATGACTGTTTTCTAATCTATAGGAAGAGATAGAGAATATGGGGGAAGAGGGAAGGGAAAAACCTCAGGAAACTCTGCAAAGTTTGTTGTTTAAAATAACATTTGTTGGGGGATTTCAGTGTAACCACAGCTATAAAAGCAAGGCTTAGCAGCAGTATTTCATATGTATATGCTTTCACTGTGTTCAGGCACATGGAAAGAAGATACCACATGGCTGGCTTTTTCCAGGTACAGTAACCACAAATATTTACATTTTTTCAACCCTAAATCTCTCAGGTTTAATGCAAAAAAAAAAAAACCCAAACGAACAAACCAACCTATTTTCCTTTAAGTTAGGATAGTTCATAAATATTACCCTCTACAAAATGTTCTATCATACACATACAGTGAAGATGGAACTGAAAACAAAGCCCTAACCAAAATCTATGATTAAGCCTAATCAGACAAACTATTTAAGATTTGATGTGTCTCTGACCTTTGAAGCGTGGCTATTCTAAAATTAGGTAGGACTACTCTTCATACTGTTGTTGGGATTTAATGTGGTTTTGGGGGCACTGAAGTTTTTCTGTTTGTTTGTTTAGCACAACACTGAACTGGCTGATGAGAATACCCCAAACTAGCATTGAATTTGACCATGTGCTGGAAAACAAGATATGTGAAAAATGCATACAACTTGCTTGTTTTTCAGCTCCACATATGCAAAATTTTAAAGCTGCTGTACAAGGATTTTTCCTATCTCACAGAGCTGCCAGAATAACTGACTTAAGCATTCTCTTTGCTAACATGCAGCAGCACACTGAACGGAATTGATTTTCAGTGCACAAACACAAGCTGTGAACAAAGCTAAGTCTAAACAAGTATTGGCCATGTTTTCACAATTTCTGGAGGGGTTTGCATTTCTGAGCAAACTGGTAAAAAGTTGTGACCTGTTTACCAGTTTCCAGAACTATCTAATCTTAATTTAAAGTAAACATGGTAAACCTAAGATCTCTGCAGTGAGGTAGGAAGGAGTCTCCAGTGTTCTTTTTATCCCTATCTCATCCAAATCCTACTTAGCTGTCTCCCTTCCATTTCCGATGTGGTTAAAAGCCAACTGCAGCAAAGGCTAAAAAAAGCGTGTCATCAAATANACTCAGACCTTCCTGAAAAAAGACCTATTTGGGGACTATAGCTGAGGCATAAAATAGGGTTAGCATAGTTCTGGTGCCAATGTTTGACCATAATCTTCAGGCTTTAATTTTTATTTGCTGTTTTTATCTTACTGCAAACCTTACAAAAGTAAGGCTGTATAAAACTGTGAGAATACATAAAAGCAGAACCTATTATTCTGCAATACCAACTGCCCCCAAATACATCCTTAGAACTTTCAAGTACATTTTTACTAATGAAGGGAAGAAAGAATCAATGAACAGTATTAAAATGTTTATTAAATAATAATGTGAATCTTATGAATTATGAGTAGATGGTTTTCTCCATCCCAACAAATGACTCTTACATAGCACGTAGACAGCTGTTCATAATTTGCTATACCAGTGTCAGCTGCACAGCAGGCCTCAATTTAGGACAATGTTAGTCCTTCTGAAAAGCTCACACAGACCCATNTCGTCATCAAATAAAAAAAAAAAAAAAAATAAAAAAAAAAAGGCAAAAGCTTATGCAAACTTTTCTTAATAGGAAATGTGGTTTAAAATAATACAGATACTAAGAACATGCTCAGTACTGCATGAAAAAAAGGATCCTGAAAGAAATACGTACTTGTATTCTGCTTTATATAATCCCACTTCCCTTTCTGAATTTCCCTAGTTCGGTTGCATAATGTTCATTTTTTTTTTCTATAGGATGCAGTGCTTTGATAGGCAGTAGATTTCATGTCCCATCTTTACTCAGACCTTCCTGAAAAAAGACCTATTTGGGGACTATAGCTGAGGCATAAAATAGGGTTAGCATAGTTCTGGTGCCAATGTTTGACCATAANTGCAATACCAACTGCCCCCAAATACATCCTTAGAACTTTCAAGTACATTTTTACTAATGAAGGGAAGAAAGAATCAATGAACAGTATTAAAATGTTTATTAAATAATAATGTGAATCTTATGAATTATGAGTAGATGGTTTTCTCCATCCCAACAAATGACTCTTACATAGCACGTAGACAGCTGTTCATAATTTGCTATACCAGTGTCAGCTGCACAGCAGGCCTCAATTTAGGACAATGTTAGTCCTTCTGAAAAGCTCACACAGACCCATAATGTCCTAAGAATTCCCCAGAGCTGTATGAAATAGAAGAATGAATATTCTGATTGCTAGAGGCAACACCAGCAAATGGAGTAAACTGCTTTAGTAAAACTATAGATTCATACACTGATCTTTTCCCTCGTGTGCTCCTAAGCACGTCCTATTTAGCATACAGTAATTCCACTGAAATGCACCTGTTTCAGAAGTGGAACTTGTTTTTAACAAGCACCCCGTTAACAAGCACCCAATAGTCTGAAGGTGTCCTCAGAGTCATACCCTGGAGCTCTTATTGCATGGTAAAATACTGTATCTGTATTTCTGTACTAATGTCCAGGCAACTCAACTCACATCATCCCAGGTATATGCATGGCTGCCACGTAAGTGTAGGAACTAAGGTGTTAAAGGTGATAGAAAATGCAGAAAGAAAAGCCTGGCAGACACTCATGTGCGTATGAGAATGCCATGGCACGTATGACTAATAAAGCAGCACATCAAATAATAACGAAGCAGGGTATTAAATACTCACTGGCATAGCTAACGGACTGAGGTAGAAACTTGAGGGTAAGTTGTATTTAATCATCTTAAGTGCTGGGAAATAGACGAAAACCAAAACAGATATCTCCAGTGTTTGTGTAACATCTACAAAGTCCTTCATTGGAGGTACACAACAACATAGTACTTCCATTCTATGGGACTAGAGAAAGATTAAATTTTTCTGGGAAACTTTCCAGCTCTAAACACTTCCTACTTCTTATTCATAAAGGGAAAGCCCTCCGTGCCATATTGGGCATAAAACGGTGATGAATCTCCACAAATTCTGTTTGCAACCCAAATTCTCTAACTTCTAATATAAATGTGAAACATTACTTATGACAACAGTCTCTCCTACTGACAAACGGTAAGATTGTTGCTTCTCCTTTCTTTGGTCTTTGAAAAGCCATGACATAACCAGACTGTTGACTGGTCACCTGTTCACATTTGGGTTAAGGTCTTGACACCCGGAAAAGTACACATTGAATGATCTCATCTCACACAGCTATTACTTAAAGCAATCCACAGTGTGGTGTGGGTTTACATCTGTCTCACACCACGAGCAGTATCTCTAAAGGCAAGTGGTTTAGTGGTAAAAGTCACCCCATAATGTGTACAGGAAGTGAATAACCTCTATTCACCTGATGTGCTCTTCACTTTACCATAGCGAAGTCTAGAAATTGCTTTTAAAAACAACATGGACACCCAACTTTTGCAGCATCTAATGTCAAGGGAAAGAGAACAGAATGTATCTGCTCAGCCTCCAAGAGCTTCAAATCAACTCTCATGATACAGGAAATTATCTTTCTTAGACCCTATACTTATCTCTTCTGCTAAATATACATCTGATGTATTCTTCCAGGGTACTAGCAGTAGGTATAAACACATCAAAAGTGTAGCTAACAATGACAGAGCAGGCCAAAAGATGACAGAGAGCATAAAAACATATAGGTTATATTAGAAAACAAACAGAATTGAGAAACAATAGAAGAAACACAAAATACAAAGGAATAGATTGAGGAACACAATGTGTAGTAACACTGAGGGAAAAAGAAGCAATACGAGGGAACAGACTGAATATACCAGTACTATAAAAACCCAGAAGAAAACATACTGAGAAGGGGAGAGACTCATACAAAAGATGAATGAAAAACACGTCACATACTGACACATATATTTTAGAATATTGACACATATGCTTACAAGATGAAGTCAGAAGAAATTATTAAGACTCAACAAGTCAATGAGGGTGCTTATTCCTGTCTTACTGTCTTGTGAATCCCAGCAGCAACTTTCAAGTACTTGATTTTCTTGCTTTGCAACAGGGATTTAAAGCTAGCAATTTTTTTGTGTGTGTTTCATTTCTGAACACAAACACTGTATTTTTGAAACAATGCTTCTTTGGTTTCCGCTAATTGCTTTTACTGGACTTACATACCTGAAAAAACTCTACTTGCAAGCATAAATATATGAGAGGCTCTTCAAAAGGCTCATATGCAGCGATTCACAATTCTAATTTAGAACAGATTTTGCAGAAATCCATAGTATGAACTATAATAGATTACAGTAAAGTCACCAAATCTTCAAAAACTGTTAAACTGCTAAACATGTTGAGCTTGGAAAATAACCAATCAACTAGTAATCTACCGTTTGCAAGGCAATGTACTACCAGTATGTTTCTATATCTACCTAATGAATTATTCCTTACTATTTTTAATAATCTAGAGATCCACTATGGTGACAATTTCATTAGAACTAGGTCAAAACTATGGTATTAAGCACAATGTGATCTGAAGTAGCACTAGATGATTATTTCCTGCTTTGAAGACGTACTTCTATTTTTACCCTCTAAGGCAAGCACATGAAATACCAACATTTATTTCAACTTTAAAACCAGTTTCACATCTGTTGTAGAAACAATTTAGGACTTATAAATACAAGAAATTCAAAGTACAAGACAAGCTCTGATTCACTTTCTACTTATTCTTCCTGCTTGTTTCAGTTAGTAACTTGTCCCTGAAATTTTCACCATTTATGCATCCTGAAGATTTTCACTTTTTGCAATATTCTATTTGTTTTCTTACCACTAAAACCCAAAACATAGTACGGTATCTTTGAGAGGAGAGAGAATCAAAACAATACAAGAGAGGTGCTACTGTGCTTTGTACCACTCTGCACCAAAATATGCACACACAAATGACAAAAATGGTATGCTGGGAAGGTATCCAGCTCCACAGGACAGCAAACCACACATGACAACAGGAATCCTGTTCATGGGGCAAATACAGCAGGATATGAATGTGTGGTTATAGTACAGGAAGAAATCTAAGGAGTCCTATGTCATGCATCTGTATGTTTTCAGCTGCCTAAATTGCATCAGCAAGATACTAGTGAGTTTGCCTTGACTAAGTCACGTATAACGTTTTGTGCTAGAAAAGAATCCTTAGACTACTGATGCATCTGGGATTATGTTTATGTCCATAGCCTTGTTCCAACGACTTTAATGGGAGCTTCTGTTCTAATATGCTTTGCATTAGAGGCTTTATAATTTATATTAGAGGCTCTTATAATTTACATTATAAGAGGCTTCCATTCATCTACACCTGACTAATGGAGACTAGAATGATAGCATCAGATTAATTTTCATAGCTAATCAAATATTTGCGTGGAGACCATGCAAGTTTTGTCACAGCTTTAACAACTATTCTGTATTTTTTAACATTGGTCAACGTGAAAAGGTCACCACCATCACCATCATCCACTTCTTTGACAAGAGATCAGAAATGTTACTTGAGCTATATGCTACATTACTCAAGAGTAACTGAGTATCATGGAGTCAGTCCTCAGGCAGTCTTTGGATTCCAATGTTAAATTTCACAGCACTACCTTATCCGATTCCTGCCCCAAGAAACAACAGGCATAACATTCCAGACATCGTTTAGTCACATATGCTTTTTTATTTTTGACCTATAACAAATAGCATTTAACTTCAAGTGCTTTTGCTGTTGTCTTCCTGGCACCTATGTCCTTTAAAATTTAGGCTTTGTTTCCATAAAAGTAGGCAGTTTAGTAAAAGACAAGAACGCTTGCTTAATACTATTCATATCACCAATAGGACTGCAAAAGCAGTCTGTGAGGGGAAAGGGAAAGACCTACGAAAACAGGAGTTTTGGGGCATTATCATTTTTATGAATTATATGGAGGTCCACTGCAATTGCACTTCCTATTATTCACAACTGTCACACTACATAAATGTATTTTTGTCCAGCTCGCATTTTTAAGTGTATGTCAGAGCAGAGTAAGGGCTTGAACAGGTATAACAAAGGAAAACAAAATCATCAGTGATTGACTATCCCTACTTATAACCTTACTTTAAGACTATCATT
Source organism: Pedionomus torquatus (assembly GCA_013398155.1). Taxonomy (NCBI): domain Eukaryota; kingdom Metazoa; phylum Chordata; class Aves; order Charadriiformes; family Pedionomidae; genus Pedionomus; species Pedionomus torquatus. The sequence continues at coordinate 11,173 of VZRU01004697.1, forward strand.
CTGTGACACAAGCACAGGCATAATCCTGAACTAGGTGTACTCTGCTCCTTAAAGTGTTTTCTGAATTCTGTTTAGTAAGCGTATATTCAGGTCTGTTTGTGCTGCATATGCACACAAACATGTACAAAGACATACAGCATAAGAAGCTAAAAAATAAAAATTGCTTTGTTAGAAAAAGAACATAGTTGTTTGTAGCCACCATGTACTTACTATTTAGTTGAATCTGATAACTGATACTCCCGTCGTCTATCGTAACACTCCTGAATTCCAGGGTCATTCCATAAGCTTCTTATTGCATCTACATACGGGTTCTCAAAAGTTGACACCTTCTCTACATCGACTTCTCGAACTAACTGTGCATGAGCCTAATTCAAAACAAACAAACAAGTAAAATTTACTTAATTTTCCATGTTTGCAGACAGCTCCTATACAATGAACATGATTAACAGGAATAATTTTTCATACTGGCCACGTCACCAAAGTCTATTTGCAATTTGAAAACTGAAAGACATTGAGAAAAATAAGGAAAAATGAGACAACAGTTATAGGGCATTGCAGAAATTAGGAACAACAGAAAACTTCACATTTTTACAGAAAGTATATAGATCTCAACATGGATCAGGATATTATTTACTCTCATGCTAAAAGACACCTTAAAACAGAGTACTTACCATCCATTCTACCAATTGAACCACTCATTAGCAGCTTAACCTGGGACACTTGAACAACAAAGATAAAGATGGAAAAACCACCAAAATATTCCAAGATGGCTACTCTTCAAAAATCTGTATTCATGTGAATGAACTTAACGATGGTGTAGGAAGAAAACAGTAATGTTGATTTATTGGGGAAGGACTTAAAAGTAAACGGTGAATGAAGGAGAATAAATAAGACTACTGAGTAAATTATTAATGAGTGATGATATGGTGTATTCAAAGACAGATAAATAGTGCTAAATATGGTATTGTGACAGAAAGTGAATTAATAAACATACATATGGATCCTTATTTCAGCCTATGCTTACTCCATTATTTACAAGAAATGGATGAAGCATTCACATTGAAATTTATATTAAATTAAGCTCATTTCAAAGAAAGCTTTCATTTTCAATTTTTTGGGTACAATCTCGGGAGTACGTAAAACATGCTTTTTAAATGATGCCTAGTGAACCAGCTTCACAGCTTTAGACTCTGAAGGTAGCAAAAAGAATGGAAAGGATGGAAGGAATTTGCCTTTTAGGGACATTGATAAAAAAAATTCTTAACATTACCAGAAATATAATAGAAGTTATTACTAAAAACGAAAAGGAAGATTATTTGAAATTTCCTCTATGTCTGCATCACAAGTCACAGGATTATTAAATGGCATGCAGTACTGTATTATCCAGACACAAGCACACACTGACATGTCTTCACACATCCCTGAGTAACAAAAAATACACTTCATTTAAACTATCACTTCAATTTAGTGAAATACCTCCGTGATTATTTGAAGAATTTTTTCCTTCAAGCAACAGGTTACACAGATTTGGCACAGCTTTCTACAGCCAAACAGATCAGGCACAGTTTCCTAATGTACAAACTGGCCATAAAAGGTTTGCAGGAAAAACAAAAATTTATTTTGTTGCAAGACACAGAAATCTTCCTCTACTGAACCAAAGACACACACTGTCTTTTATCTTGCTAATAGTATTAATTTTTTCATTTTGTTTGTTTTTCAGTTTTGGTTCTCCTCTGCTCCAAGGAAGCCTTAAATCTGGCTAAAATGTGCTATATAAGCATCCTATTTAAGAGAAGTTTTTTAGAACAGTCTGTCTCCAGAATGGGAAAAAGGGTAACTCTGAGGCACAATTATATATTCTTATTACTCCTTTTAACCAAAACACAGTGGAATTACACATCTTCCTGCAGATAAAGAAATTATGTTCAATCTGCCTAAACAGATCATATTAAAAAAAAAAAAAAACATAGATTGCGATGTATTTTTAAAACCTACAGTGATCACATTAGAATACAAATCCTGATATTGCCAGGTTGAAGAAGGAATGGATTTAAGCCTTCAAGAAAAATATTTCTTCAATTTATTTTTGCAGTAATGGGAAAGTGATGGGATTCCAAAAGGTACTTGGAGATACCTGGATCCTACACAATCTATTTAAAAGGGAAACTAACTGCATAAAAAGCTCTTGTAATTCAGCACTATCATGAAGAAAATCGCTCACATCTTCAAGATTCTGCTCTCTGGAGCTGCAGGACTACATTAATCGTGTCTAGGATTTGCACAAGACTTCCCTTCTTTCAATAAACTGACATTACAAAAGTACATTACAAAGTACTTGCTTTCTTTACTGATTTTTGTACACTTAAGCTGGACTTTACTAATTTTCTGAATTACCACAATGGTTAACTATGGGAATAACAGCAGTTAGCCAAATACACTCAGGGAAAAAAACACTTGACATCAAATATTCATTTCATCTTTACAATTATAGGAGAAACTAAATCAGTCATCTATTTTCTGTAGAGCAGCATCAGTTTTCAGAATGAAACTTTACCCAGATCTCTGAAGAAAAGCTTAATCAACCAAAAAGGCATAAAGCAGGAATGCTGCTTTCTCTCTTCTGTAGCCTTTATATGGAGCTAGAATGCCCACAGAGCATCCCAAAATCTTGCAAGTCAGAAGACTGGCCTGTTGGCTTCTCCTGAACAATTCAAGTCCCCATAGAGAACGGAAGGATAACACAGACAAAAAGCGCAGCGTGCTTCTCAATTGCCTGATTAGTGATAAACACGCAGGGTCAGGGAAGCTACTCCAAACCATGGGTACAAATGGATATTACACAAAAAGACAGATTTTCTTTTCTCTTTATTAGCTTACTTCTTTATAGGTCTGTCTCCTTTGAGGAGTAGGTACCACCAAGGCAATGGACTAGAGGGGATAAACACTCAAACAGTTTGGTGTTGCCACAAGTTACTGTTGCCCTGCTACTGAACTAAATTATGAGCCAGAAATAGCTATCAAGTCTGAAGTTTCTCACAGAACAACACTCCAAGAGGATTTCACACCTAGCTCACAGTCAGATAATGAAAAACTGGATTAAACAGCAGAAACTTGAAGAAATAAGTCATCTGTTTGCTGCCAAATGCTTGCCAACAGTTGGCTCTTCTGCAAAGCCCCCAAAAGACTGAATTCGTTTTAACGGACTGACAGACAACAAAGGGAAAGTACAGTGGAGAACTACCTTATTGTACTGCTAAACTGTAATTTATTTTTGTTGCTAAAAAAACTTTATTTCTAGCATTGAGATCGTCACAAGAAAGTTGAATACATTCTAAACACACATAAATGAAGAAGATAAATATGGAAAATAAATATATCACTTTTCTTAATCCATGTCTTTAGCTTCTGGACCATACTATATAACATAAAATATATGAAAAAGTGCTAAATTTTCTATCTCATGAATGAAGTAAATATCTCTATTGCATGAAGTAAATGCAACTGTTCTATGGCAGTTACTTTTTAAAACGTGGGACAAGCACATTTATTAAGTTTATTTGCAATAAATATATATGCCAATGTCCAAAATTATAACATTAAAAAAATTTACAGAAAATCTCAGAATAGACATCTGAAATCACTCCTGATCCACAATGTTTGTAATTCAACGGATAGCTAAGGATCTCCCAGCCCATTCTACTGTGCAATTTTTGTGTATTTATATTATTATATTAAAATGCAGATGCAGCTGTGTTCATTTCAGTATTTATATGTTCCCGCGTAAAAATCAGGCGACAACGTACATTAAATATCTCTAATTCAGAATGTCTTAAATTTTATTAAGATGTGCTAAGACATATTTATTCTGGCTACGTATTCCAAAATCTCAACCACAGAAAGCCAATACCACAGCAACTTTCAATAATCCCAGTGGTTTCTGGTAGGCTGAACTTAAATGTATAAACTAAAGATGTATATTGTGACCCTTGAAAAATGAGAACGCTGCAACCATCAATCAGGATGTGCACATAAAGCAGCCAGAGCCTCACAAAACCTGTTAGAGCAGCACCGACCTCAGCACGGCTCCACTTGCGATGTGAAGACAGACACAACTACGCAGGCACAAAGGAAGAAATAAGGTTGCACAACAGCTTCTTTATTCTTCCACAGTGAAAGGAAGAAACCTCAGCTGGGGAAACTGAAATCCATTAGAATTTCAAACTAATTTACAAAGAGCCATTTCAATGCAAATAAGCACGCACACAGAGAGTTCTAGTCCATAATATGACATGTAGTAAGACCGATAAAGTGCCTATATATAAAGTTTTACTATACTCCCAACATATATTCCAACAATCTTGGCGTCTCTCTGCCCAAATGTTCACTTGTAAATTGGACTCTGTAATCACCCCAGTAATGCTCTCACTGGGCTGGTCAAACATTTGCAACGCGAGACAAAATCTCACATGAAAAATGGTGCATACATGTTGCACACTATGATTACTGTATTACACAGCCTTCATTGACTTCTCATTGCTGAACTGGGATTCGCAGCACATCTGTTAAGAAGCAGTACGTTGCCAAGGAGTAAGATACAGAAGAAATGGAGGGTAGGCGCTGCAGACAAACTCTTCCATGAAGATAGGAAATTGTATGCAACTTCTGAGGAAAAGCTCAGAAATCTTTCAGCTCCAGGTTGCCTAGAAGGGGACACATAATTGTAGTGCACTGCAGCTTTTGTTCTCCACCATGGGGGTCTTAATTACCAAAGTATCTCCAATACTTTGCCTGAGGATGGTGTATCAGGCAATTTATCAGGCATATATTGCCATTTCGGAAACTTCAGATTTGACCAAAATTACAGGTGTAAAATTTGTTTTTCAAAAGCAAAATGAAACTGAAACGTGTTCCAATCTTTGAAATTATTTGGCTACACTTAATTACTAACATTACAGTGACTTCTAAGCCTCTTTTACTCTCTGTGCTCCTGCTATGAGAAAGAAGAACAGTTAAACCCCCAAAAAAACGATTGGAAGGAACAGGGAAAGTTCTCGCTCCCTCTACACAAGAGCGAAATTCCATATGAGGTAACATCTTTTCTATTGTCCCATGTTCTCTCTGATGACAGAGATGAAAGAGGTAAACAGAAATTTCAATTTCAGATTTCAGTTATTCATTTTCCCCTCATCTTTTTCACTAGATCTAGTTCCTTCATTTTCAGATATAAAATGAGATATGCTCCATTTTGCGTGCTCCATCAGATCTGTTAAACAAAAAGTGATAGGACCTTTTATCCTCTCCTGTAAAAGTTCCATATGCCTTGTTTTTGAAGCAGATCCTCAGAACTTCCAGGTGATTTTTGGCTGCTTTCTTTCTTAGGTAATGTTTTTATGAGGTCAGACCATTTTAAGTGTTACAGCTTTGCTTGCTAATGGCTGCATGGGCTGTTACACTCTTCAGATACAGCCACAGCTATATATTTCTTAGCCACAGCTAAGAAAGCTGAGTAGGAAGATCACATCAATGTTCAAAAAGAAAAGAAAAGAAAAGAGTGGGTTGCACAGCTGTATTCCATAAAACATCACACTTAATATTTACTTCTTGAGTGTGTGGTGTATTACATTTGCAACAGATTATAAATTAGGCACTTTCACATCTACTGGAAATAAACATAGCACCCTAGCTGAAATTTTTACATACTAATCTTGAATATTGCCCTGACATGTGCTGTAAAAATCTGCCATTGTTGCAGCTGAGGATTCTGGAAACAGAAACCACTTCACTCTCTGGACAACACTTCTATGTTGCAGTGTTGGGCAAATTCTACTGCTGACTTTCAGAACCTCCTTATGGATCAACCAATTAACATTATCCTTTTACACTGCTCTAACAATTTACCTCCAAGTAATTGTTTTTGTCTTGCTGGGAGGCTAAATTTTCTGCCCCCAAACTGCTCAAGATAATCTGCTTAAATATCCACTTGATTGCATTCACTTTTGTGAAAGAACTTTTTAAAAAAAAGATATGCAGTTATATTCTAATTGTGAACAACAGCTTTCACTTTTTACATACAGAATTCATTTATATGCAGTCCTAATGAAGCAGTTAAATGTATTACATCAATTCCACAAGTTCAGTTTGTTTTCTAGGCTTTGCCTAATCTCGCTTTGAAAAAACAGAGCAACAAGTAAAATATAGGCCATGTAAGTAAAGAACGATCCAGAGGACTGGATTACAAAGCTACTGTACAACTAGGTTTAAAAATTAAATAGCTCTAGAGCATCACATTTAGACTTGTTTTCCAAATGTTAAATTACTGCCAAGTATTCAAAGGTTTTCAAGAAGGTGTCAAAATTCTGGGATTCATACCTCCGTTCAGATAAACGGATTCCTTAAAACTTAAGATTCCCAGGGCAGTGGTGGGAGATATATACTGAAGTTTTGAGATAGTTCAAAACCAATTGTAGCATTTGAGTTGTAATATTGCTCGCCTGAACATAAAACTAAATTCAACCTTCTTCTCTTTGACATAGTCACCAGCCACAATTTACATCCTCAGGAAGTCCTCACAATTAATAATGGACAAGCCCAAGAGCATAAAATCTTTTTTCTAGTAATAGAGCTAGAACAGGAACTGCTTCTTAGCATTACTCCAGTTGAAAGCCCAGGTAAATGTCACTGAAACTACTGCACTGAGCTCACAGGCAGTAAATACCGAGGCGGGAGGCAGTGTACTTGCGTCTGCTAAAAACTCTCTCCCTATATTCAGCTGCTATAAACTGGGACAGACTTAGAGCAGTTTTTAACAACAGTGAGCAATGACTAATACCAACCCCATAGTCTAGGACATACTTTCCATTTTACAACAGTTCCTCATCGTGCATACAGTTCAACAACATATGCCTCACAAGCTCATCATCAGGAAACAGCATTCAAAGCATTGGACCACATGCATGGTAACAAACACGAAGTGCCCCCTCACAATCTCTCATAAAAAGCATCTTCCACTTGCTTTGTACACAGAAAAATAATTCTTTTATAAAGGATCTGGAAACCAGAAGGGGTTAAAAAAAAACACCAATAAAAAAAACAACAAAAAACCAAAAACCCCCAGAAAATTCAACTGCCAGCCTCTCCCTATAGGGACTTATCAAGAAGCTAGGATAAATTATTGAAATTTTAAAATAGTCCTTCTCCTACTTAACATGCATCAGAGCTTTTGAGAGCTTTACAGCAGACTTCATGTTGTAGCACCTGCTTTTGAAGAATGGTGCTCAATCACAGTATTTCAAATAATGGCAATTTTTTTCTGCATTGCTGTATTTGTATAGCGGTACAGTTGAATTCTTTTGAAAAAAAATGTGTTACATGAACATCAACACGCTGAAATTTTAATTCCATTTTCAAGCAAAATAACCGTGTGTACTTCACAATCCCACAAGAATCTACTATCGGTCCAACCATTTCAATACAACAGTAAGTGGCTTAAAAAAAAAACAGAAAGACATTTCATAATGTGAATTCTCACTTAAGAACTGTACAGATGCACAGAACTCCTGATGAGCCTCAATCCTGTACAAAGCCTGAATGAGGGATTTTTTTTTTTTTTAAGGATCAGAGAAATAGCAGCTTTGCTTGGCTTCACGGATTGAAACAGTTAGAACTGAAAACAGTGGACATCTCTTCACAGACTAGAGGTTACAGCCAGTTGACTGAGGCAATTCAGAAACTCAGCCATCATGCTGCTGCACAAGTTTCACTGCATTTACAATCCAGAAAAGAAACTTATGGTGCACACAGGACTGGGAACAAACAGCAGGTTCTTTTTAAGGGAATCATGTAATATTTCCATTTCGATTCAGAAGAGGAAATTTACATAGAATCACAGAATGTTTAGAGTTGGGAGCAACCTTAAAGATCACTGAATCATGGAATGGTTAGAGTTGGAAGGGACCTTATAGATCATCAAATTCCAACCCCCCTGCAATGGGCAGGGACACCTCCCACTAGACCAGGCTGCCCAAAGCCCCATCCAGCCTGTCCTTAAAATCTTCTAGAGATGGGGCATCCACAGCTTCCCTGGGCA
>VZRU01004699.1:0-12405 GCA_013398155.1 Pedionomus torquatus
GCTTTCTGCTTCCCTACAGGGTGTCTTTTATGAATAATCAAAAGCCGCAGAAGCCGACGCTATCAGGCCAGCGTTTTAAAACCAGAAAAAGAGGTAAGCTGCAGCGCGCACTGCTGTCAGTGCTGGGGGCCTGAGGCCTCGTAAAATGTCGATTTCTATCAGTAAACGAACTAATATCTTCATGCTCTTCTCATAAATCTTTTAAACGAGGCCACACTAAACACAAAGTCTTGAGGCTGGCTCTGGGTGCTAGAATGTTCTCTCATTTTGCAGTAAGAATTGTAGCTGAACTTACTCAGGTAACCTTGGCTTAAGAGATGGTCATACTGGAACTGTACCGAGTATGTTTACCCCGAAAGCAGAAGTATGTGGTACCCCTTGGTTACAGGGGAATTCCAGTACAGGCTTCTTGCTCCTAAGATGCATGCATTAACCTGTATCTAACCTAGTAGAAATCTCAGTATTAGCCACTGGATAAAAGTTGTCTTGTCCCTTTAATGCCATAAAAATATCTCATTTAAACTAAAAAAAAACCAAAAACCCAAAACACTACCACACCCACACTCTTTCCCGAAGAAACAAACCCCAAAGTGTGTGGTGGTCAAGTGTGCACCTCTGTACATGCACAGCTCCTCCTATCAGAAGAGTTGATGATTCAAGAGGTGTGATGAGTAATTTAGTGTTTTGGTGGTGTTTTCTTAAAGAGGAACTGGAGGTAGCTGTTAAAGAGTTTGTTTAATACTGTTGTTCTATACAGTAGTAGCGTTCAGCTCAAACTGGCAACAGTAAGGATGTTGTAGATATTGAAATAGTAATTAAGTTGTACAGAAATACATGTTAACTTACAGAACCAATTTTAATGTTAAAGTACCTCGAGCAATTGTTGAAGTGAGTTGGATTCAGTCTGTGCAGCAGGTGAAGTGCTAGTGTTCTGGGGCTTTGTCTCTTTTTAGTCATTTAACCATAGTTTGGCTTCCAAACAACTCTGCAGTAACACTGAGCTTCATGGATCTGTCATAGAAAATAGCCAATCCAGTAAAACTTTTTTCTGCTATTATAGCTGTTGAAATTCATTTTAGGCTATGCTCTTAAGTTGCTGTTTGTGCTAGTTAATACGAGTTACCTTGGAAGATGGGAATGATCTCAGTTTAATTTAACTTCTGGCTTGCCCATGCAAGTTTAGAGTTGGGTTTTGGTTTGCTTTTTTTAGTAAAGTGACAAACTTTAAAAACTCAACAGCTGTGTGTGGTGGCTTCATTTCAATGCTTTGTCTTTACAGATGAAAAAGAGAGGTTTGACCCTACTCAGTTCCAGGACTGTATTATTCAAGGTTTAAGCGAAACTGGCACTGACTTGGAGGCAGTAGCAAAGTTTCTTGATGCTTCTGGTGCAAAACTTGACTATCGCCGCTATGCAGAAACGCTTTTTGACATCCTGGTGGCTGGTGGAATGCTGGGTAAGTCCCTTTGATGAGACTACTGTCAGCGTTTGTTCACTTGACTGTACAAAAGCCCAGTTCTCTTTCAGAGTAAAAACTGTGCTAAAGAGCCCATTGAGTGTATGGAATAGGGTTTAAGTTATCTGTAGTAAACTATCCGACCATACTACTGAGTTAATTGGCTTACTGTAGAAGTACTCTCTATACCCTACTGCACTTTTGCTTGAGTCAGTTGGCAGTCTTCAAAGTGTAGACTTTACAAACTTGGCTTAAAGGAAAAAGCATTATTTTGTTTGTTGTTTGATTGGTTTTTATCAGGTATGGATCTTGATTCTGTAGTCAAGTTTCCCTCTGCTGCTGTGAGATGGAGGAATGCCTGTTACAGGCCTGTGGTCTGTGGCCACTAGTCACAAGGCCAGCAGAGTTGCCCTGAAAGATTCTGATGTGGTGCTGTGCTTTGTGCACCCCCACCCTGTTATTTTAGAAAGCGATACTGTTTACAGACTCTGTTTAATCTTGGAAATGCTATTGCAAATTACTTGTTGCTGGCAATAGTGAGGTCATGGGCCCTAGCAGATGTCAGGGAGTGAGAAATGAGAGGGTGGTCGAGTCAGCAGAAAACACTGGCAACTGAGGAAGTGAAATGTGATGAAACATCTTGTAAGCTCATGTGTATGCTGTGTGTAAAGGGGAGAACAGATGCTCACTGACCAGGCGAGAAGTAGATAAAGCTAAATGAGATTGAAAAGTAGTTTAAAAAAAAAGTGCTATTCTAGATTTAGACTTTGTTTGCTACTTGACTAAATACTTTTAGTGAGAAAGGGTTCAGATGGCAGGGACCTATATAGAAGGCTGAGAAAAGGATCTTTTGTATTGCCTCCCTAGACTAGAAAAGGTCTGTCTTGGATTTTAGCATTTGTTACGCAATAGTTGGGGGAGAGGATTTCAATGAGAAATTTGGCAGTTGCGGAAGACTTTCTGTAATGTAACAGAAATAAAATTCAAATGACCTAAATGCATAGTGGGAAGAGAGGAAATACCTGATTCTGGGCCACGGTCAGTCTGTGGCTGTCAGTTGTGTGGTGGGGGTGGCTGGTTTGGGAGGGTGCATCAGTTCCATCTTCAAGGTGGTCTTCATGCTGATACTGCAGAAATGTCAGGTGACTCACTCAAGCAAATGCTGAAAAGTGAGGCTTTCAAAGCACTTTAACTTCATTAGATGTGTCTGCTTATCTCAAAGCTGTGTATTGGAACTGTATTGTGTAGACTGAAGTTACTGTGGTGTTCCTTTTGGCAGGAGACTCCATCTTTTAAGTCCTGTTTCAGAGTAATACATAACAAAAGGGTCTCCCTGATATGTAGAATGGCACAGAAGTCAGTGATGAGGTTACTCTGGCGCTGGAGTTGGTGACTTGAAGTCACCCTGGCTAGTAAAGCAGCCTGGGTACTAGTCAAATACCTGTATTAAACTGAAGAGGAATGGCAAAAAAGCATCTTCTGATTAGCAGCTGGAAGTCTGAAGTGCCTTTCAAGACTGAAGTTTCAAGCTCATCTCTGGGGCACTGAATTTTGAATGTGTATCTCTATGTGTTTCATCTCCTGTTGGGACTCACTGGTTTTTAAAAAGACAGTTACAAAGCACTATTGCAGCAGACGCTAAAAGGACAGTTGCTAGAATTAAGCAGCTTTAGTGGCTTTCTTTAAGGGAAGAGGAGCTCATGGTTATGTTAACTTACTCATTTGTAAACAAAGACGTGTTGCCAATCCAGTTACCAGTAGAGGATCAGAGTATTTAAATGGTCATATCTTAAGCTATTGATTTTAAAGTTCCAATACAGCACTGCAGCAGATGGAAATGTAGGGGTGTCTTCAGTGATCCAGTCATTCAGTTCATGAAAGGACAAGTTGTTGCATGTTATGGATACTGGAATTCTTACTATGGAAACTGTTCAGTACTCTCACTGGGCAGTAATACCACTAATTCTGAAACCCTTCTTTAGCCCCAGGTGGTACCCTGGCAGATGACATGACACGCACAAACGTCTGTGTATTTGCAGCACAGGAAGACCTAGAAACCATGCAAGCATTTGCTCAGGTTAGTTCTGAAATTAGTACAAAGTAACTTAGACTGTTCAGTAGTCAAAAATTGTCTGTGTGGTTGAAAGTTTAGGTAAAAATAATGCATGGCTTGAAGAAGCTTACTAGTAGAGGTGGAATAGCACTGTTCTAAGCTAAAAGTGTTCTAAAGTGTTCAGAACAACTTTACTAAGCTTGATTCTTTAAAATTCTAATTAAATTGTTCAAAGAAAAAAAACAACACTTTTTTTTTTAAGGTTTTTAACAAGCTAATCAGGCGTTACAAGTACCTGGAGAAAGGCTTTGAAGATGAAGTCAAAAAGGTATGGTCCTTTATCAACAGAGTAATAAATGTTCATATAGTCACTCTATACAGAAGAGTTCTAGTATGCAGTGGATTATTAAAATAGAACACTGAAATTGTTAATAGTAGAACAGCCAGCCTGAATGGCTAGTGGTGAAAACTGTCAGTAAACTAGTGCTTCTGCTACTTGAATAGCTTGATTGAAACAAGTGCCTAATGTGGAGGCAGTAGCCAATCTTCAGTGAGCAATGCTATTGTTATGGCAATTCTTCTTACTCCCTTTTGCAGTTGCTGCTGTTCCTGAAAGGGTTCTCTGAGTCTGAGAGGAACAAACTGGCCATGTTGACGGGTATTCTGCTAGCCAATGGGACACTTAATGCATCAATTCTCAACAGTCTTTACAATGAGAACTTGGTTAAAGAAGGTAAGTGTTGCCCAGCTCCTCCTTTAGGGAAGGATTGGTGGGGGACAGAGCCATGACTAGTAGGTAGGAACTGTGATGACAGTGCACCTGTGTGGCTCACTAGTTTCAGCTGGTGACGGATTCATTCCAGGGTCAGCAAAGCTAAACATGCTGCCTTGCAACCTAGAAACTCTTGTGAAGACTTTAGAAAGCTAATCTTCTCAGAAAGCTTGTGTGTAGGACTTCCCTGCATGACATGGGGGCTGCCACCACTAGTGCTGCCCAGCAAGGCAGTACTGTATTTTGGAGAGGGACCTTGCAAGATGCAGAAGGCATGTCATGTTTTTGGGTTCCTTCCTAAATGACCACAAAGAGAGCTGAGTCTTGTAGAAGGAAGCTTTCGTGATGCTGCTTGGTGAGGAAAGGCCAACTTGGCGGAGGCTGCAGTATCCACAGGCAGAGCTACTGCAGACTGTTCTTGGACTGCCTTTGAGCACAGGTGCAGATGCTTTGAGTAGGAGTGGGGCACAGGAGGTGCCCTGTGCACTCAGGCGTTATGATTCCCTTTGGTTTTCAGTGATAATGTTACTGTTCCTGTTGCACAGGTGTTTCTGCAGCTTTTGCAGTCAAGCTGTTCAAATCGTGGATAAATGAAAAAGATATTAATGCAGTGGCTGTCAGTCTTCGTAAAGTGAACATGGATAACAGGCTGATGGTGAGTTCCTCTGAAATTACTGATTAAGAGCATAGTCCAGTTTAGTAAATAGCATTTACCAGCGAAGTATTCAACATTTATTTCTTCTGTGAAAGAGTTGTTGTAAACTTTGTTTTCAGGAACTCTTCCCAGCCAACAAACAGAGTGTTGAACACTTCTCAAAGTACTTCACTGAAGCGGGACTGAAAGAACTTTCCGAGTACGTTCGGAACCAGCAAAGCATAGGAGCTCGGAAGGAGCTGCAGAAGGAACTTCAGGAGCAAATGTCACGGGGAGATCCATTCAAGGATGTAAGTATTTGCAGGCAACGTGTAGGTGCTTTCCCCCTCCCCACCTTTCTTTTTTTCTGTAGGAGCTTAGCTCAAATCATCCAAAGTACAGTAGCACCTAAAACTAATCTGAAGTTCTGTGCCTAATTAAATACTGAACCACTTAGCTTTCACTAAGAATTAAAATTAGAACCCTAGGCTGTTTCAGTATTGGCTTCATAGTCTTTCCTTAATGTCCTGAATCCTGCTGTATGATTAAGGGGGTAGTTTATGGTTTTGAAGGCTTCTTAGCTTTGTTCTTTGTTCCTTGCCTTTAGAACAGAAGTTTTAATTTAGTTTAGTGTCATGTGGCCTGTGTGCTGACTCTTTTATTCTCACTGGCAGATAATCTTGTATGTGAAGGAGGAGATGAAGAAAAACAACATCTCGGAGCAGACCGTGGTAGCCATCATCTGGTCAAGTGTAATGAGCACGGTGGAATGGAACAAAAAGGAGGAGCTGGTCGCAGAGCAAGCCATTAAGCACTTGAAGGTATTGTAATAGGAGCATGGACTTGTGCACTCATCGGGTAGGGCTTCCCTGTCTCCAGCTCCCTTTTAAATGAGTTCAGACCTACAACTCTCCTAATGCAGAGGCAGGGCTACACAGGGAATTCTTGCCCTTGTAACTACAGTGTTGTAGTCCAAGTTCCTAAGGCCACAACAGGATGATTTCTGCAGAAGTACTCTAGGGTGGGGCAGGGGGTGGAAATTTCTAAGCAGAGGCTGATGGAAACTGTGTGAAACCAGCCTAGTTAGGCGGTACCTGTGCTCTGGGTGTGCCAATTTGTTGTTCCTGTTACAGCAATACAGCCCTCTACTTGCTGCCTTTACTACCCAAGGTCAGTCAGAGCTGACTCTTCTGTTGAAGATTCAGGAGTATTGTTATGACAACATTCACTTCATGAAAGCCTTCCAGAAAATAGTGGTGCTCTTCTATAAAGGTAACTTCTCTGGGGTTGTAGCTTGGGGGGTGGGGAGGGATTGGGTTTTTTTTGGTTGGTTAGTTGGTTTAGTTTTTTTAAAGCCTGTATTTGCAGAATGCTTCTGTGCTGCTAAGATCTTTAGGGAAGGTCAGTGCTACAACGTTGCACTTTGTGAGCTGAAGAATTTCCTACCTTTTGTTTTCAAAGGTGGAGCAGTAAAATGGAAAGGTGAATGGGGCTGTCTTTGGGGAAGTACCCCTCTAGGCAAGGATGCTGCCTGGCTACTGGATTTTAAGAGTTGTGGTAGATCAAAACTAAACCGAGACTTGTTTTTTTTTTTTAATTTTTTTTAAGGCTCTTTGGTTCTTTTAAGTTGGGGAAGGTGGTATGATGGTGTATTCTTCTTGGCTCTCTGAATATTGACTGTGAACAGCCAGGGGTTGAGGCAACCAAGGTGTTCTGGGGTGATCTAGGCTCTCTGTTAAATGACTGTTAAAAGGTGTAACTGAAAAACATGCTATGCACCCATGTAAACACCACAGGAACACAAGGAAACTTTTTAAACTGAAGATTATATTATACTTGTAAAACTTAAAACAACAATTGAGCGTTTCCTGTGGTATACTTCAGGCTTTAAAGAATTTGCATCTGCTCTTAGCAGTTGTCTGAAGCTTTCCTTAGAGTCTGTTATCTCAGATGGCTGTGAAGCACTCAAGACCGTTAGTGGGAGTGAAGGTGTGGTGTCTGGGAACCCCCAGCTGCCAATCTGAAATGCTGCTCAGAATTGTAAAATAGGCTCCCCACCACCCCGTGTGGGCATGTCCAGCCACGGAGGGGGTTCCTGTTGTGGGGCTTTTAGGGGAGGTGGTGAAAGCTGCTGGTCAGGGCTTCTCAGGGGTTGCTGTGTTAATGCTGCTCTTGCACAACTTACAGCTGAAGTTCTGAGTGAAGAACCCATCCTCAAGTGGTACAAGGATGCCCATCTTGCAAAAGGAAAGAGCGTTTTTCTGGAGCAAATGAAAAAGTTTGTTGAATGGCTCAAGAATGCTGAAGAAGGTGAGCAGCAGCTTAGAGTGATAAGGCTTTGTTTTGGGGGTGGAGTGTTAATTGCTCTGCTGAGACTAGGTGGGCCCCCAGGTCTAGAAAAGGTTGCTGGGTGTAGATCCACTAGCAGCTGTTTATTACATGGGGTGCAGGACAGGGGTGACTGGGAGGGGCCTGACCCATGGCAGCCTGTTGATTAGTTCTCTCTGTTCCAGAGTCGGAGTCTGAAGCTGAAGAGGGTGACTGACCTGTGAAACTCTGTCCTCAGTAAAGCAAACAGGAGCTGTAGATACGTGTCATGTCTCATGTGTCCTTCTGATTCTTACATCCTACCTCCCTGTATCAAGCATGATATAAGGGCTCTCATGGCAATTTATTTTAACTGTTTTCTATAGTTATTGGAATACTGGGTTTAGTTTTTAAAACCATGTTTTAAGTAGCTTACAGGAGCTGTTCTAGATTTGACTCTAACCTGCATTTGTCCTTTCAGTTATATTCTACCTCCTGTATTTTCTACTGTAATAATGTAATTTAAGGCCTTCCACAATGAAATCCATTTTACCCCTTGGGTTTTCTGTCTATATTTGAGTAGACATGATACGGTGAATGGCAGTTCCGTTTGCAAATTAAACTGTAAAAAGTCTTCAAAGTGAAGAGGCCATGGCTTGTGTGGTAACTTGGTGTGACACTTCAATCCCTACCACTTGTTCCACGTAACCCCATTCATCGGTGGTTGTCTGTCTCCCCAAGGACTTTATTTACTTCCAGCATAAAGCAGTCCTCTATCCTAACAGCTGGGTGAGGTGCTCCTGGGAGCTTGGTGTCCTGCTGGAGAAGCTGTTCTGGTGGCACTGAAGGGTAACTGGTGGGGCAGGAGTGGCATGTCTGAAGCGGCTGGCTGTCGCTGCTGCTGGCCTGCCTTCCTGGGGGCAGGAACTGCTAGGCTGCTCTGCAGGTAGGGGTCAGTGGTGGGGGCTCTGTCACTTCTCTCACAGAAGAGAGATTGTGCTGGTCAGGTGGGGTGCAAAAACCCCTACCCTGTCCCTCTGAAGGTGGGAGGTTATTCTGTGCTGGCAGTTGACGTGTCAAATGAAACAGCTCCTCTGCTCCCTGAAACTTGGAACTCATCATGGAAATTCTCAGGACAGCTTGAAATGCAAGAAAGATTGGGTAAGAGTGAACTCTATGTAGCTGTAAGCTAATGGACATTCACTGAAATACTGGTAACCAGAGCACACCTACTAAAACTTAAAAACTGCGTGATCCCAGTGCCATCTGTTCAATACTACAGTCATCTCCCTTACTTTGTAACTTTTTTTTTTTTAAACAAATAAAGGCCATCCTTACACTTAATGTCAAGAGCTGTCTCTGTTCTCTTAGTCAAAAAGGAAACATAAGTTATGCTAAAGGGTAAAAATTAGTCCAATGGCAGTTGAGTACAACAGTTAAAATAAGCTTAAATACTTCCTTGCCTGTTAAAAGGCCTATGTTATATAGTAGAGGTGTTAGAAGTCAAAGTGTACCAAGATTTTATTCACTGAGAAAACAGAACCAGGTTCCTCACAGTATCTTTTACTTAAATAAGTTTTATGTCAGCAGCTGGATTAAACTTCAGTATCCAAAAAGTCATAATACAAAATAAGGCATTTACAAAAGAACTGTACAATAAATATATTAATGCTTTTTATGTTTCTTTAGTGGACTGACACCTGTGTCCACCTGCTCAACTTTTTTTCCCTGTTTCAGCGGGAAAAAGAAAGGGTGTTTCAGTGCTTCTTCAAGAGTAATGCGCTTGGCTGGGTCATACTCCAGCATCTTCTCAATGAGGTCAAAAAGGTTCTCATGGTCAGAGTCATGGGAGGTCATGAATTCCTTCATGAAGAAAACAACAAAATGTGGGTTTTTTAATCTTGTAATAGTACTTAAAGCTTCTCTCCCCAAAGCAGTTTCCCTTCTGTCATCTTACCTTCAGTGGCTTGCAGCGCCTTGAGACGTATCTCCCAGCAGAACTGTGTTCATCCCATTTCAGACGGTCATTAATGAAATATTTGCGTTTCCTTAAACAAAGAGTTGTTATTGGAAAATTTGGTTTTGTCCCTTTGCTAGAAGTTTATCAACATGTTTGCTGAGGATATTCCACAACTGGCCTTTTGCTTTTTAAACAGCGCAAAACGATGACTCAGTCTCTACTTATTTTTTTTGAATTTGCCATTAAACCAAATCTGAAAATACCAGTGTTAAAACTACAGCAGTGCCAGGTGGAAAAGTGTAGTTACCTGGTTTTTTTTATCATGTGTTCTGGCAAAGGTCCCAGTATCCGCTCCATCATTGCCAGGTGTTCTTTGCTGTCATGGGTCTAGAGGGAAAAGAGACTTTTGTTCATTGTTAGAGGAAGCAAACAAGGCTCACACGCTAACCTACCTTCGTTCCTGACTGCACCCTTCAACCCATAATCCATCTCGGATTTAGGAAAACAGCGCAGCTGGTAGTCAACTGCCTTCTCACTTAAGTTACAATCTACTGGAAATAGTTCCCATTCCCCTTAGTCCTGAACTCTGTAGCATATTTTCCCCATACTGGGGAGTACTAACACGCTGCATCCTTCTGAGGCTCACTGTTACCTACCGGAAATACTGTGAATCCAAGGTAGTATTCTATGAGAATACACCCGATGCTCCAAACATCACACGGTTGTGACCACCCCAGTGCTGTGAAATGAATCAGAAGGTTCATGTTTACACCAGACCCCAAAGAGTTCAACAACTTGCGCAAAATGCGCGACACTTCCTAGCACCAGGTGGCAGCAAACAATCAACCTTGGGCAAAAGCTCAGTCTAACAGCGTTCTACTGACCCAGGATAACTTCAGGAGCTCTGTAATGTCTCGTAGACACCAAAGTGCTATGATATTCATCATCATACGTTGCGCTCCCGAAGTCTACAACTTTGATGTCTGGATTTTTCAGCGTGCGTTCGTCACATTTCTGAAATAAACCAGTGGAACCCGAGTGACCAAACAAACACAGCAGCTGGGCTGAGGGGGAAGCGGGAAGGGGACAGCAACTCACCAGTTTGGGGTTGTACTCTTCCACATAGTCAGACCTCACAAATAAAATATTTTCAGGTTTCAGATCTGTATGTGTCAACTTGTTCAAATGCAAAACTGCAAGGTAACACACACAGTCAGCAAGTTCCACCAAGAAAATTTAACAAATCAAGCAAAAAAAAGCAACAGACTTACAGTTCACAGATTTGCAGATCTGATACGCCATCTGTCTGATGTGGTCCAGCCTGAATGGCTGGAAACCGTTCTCTTTAATGAAGTCATAGGTGCTGAGCCCCAGCAGCTCAAAAACAATGCAGACGTGTCCATGGTACTCAAACCACTCTAACATCTGGACACAGCGACTGCAAAAGCAGGAAAAGACATGAATTGCAGCAGGAAGCTGTATAATCCTCAGATACATATGGCATACGTTACAGAAAGCGTTTGAACACTTACTATGTACTGTTGGGATCCGATGCATTTAAATGTGCCAGTACTTGTATTTCTGCACGTGCTGCCTCAGAGTACCTATCAACATTTTTTACTATTTTCACAGCAACGTGTCTGTCCTCCCTGAAAAGACAGGTTTTAACTGTGATCAGAACAATTAGAAGTTTTTACTAAAAACATTCAGTAACTATCATGAGATAGACTGTTTATAAAAACAATAACCTTATCAGAAAAGGTCTTTTCTCAAGTACGTGAAGACATAATGTAACCAAGAAACATCTATGCACAAACGTAACTAAAATTTAACCTTTAGATTTTTGAAAACTTACTCGCTACCTTATACAGCAGTATTACTCTTAAAAGTGCCATTTACCTCCCCTTTGTATTTAAGAATGCTAGGCTAACACTGGAAAAACTTCCACATCTCGCAGCCTAACACGAGTGTCAGTTAAAAATGACAGGCCACCTTCAATCCTTGAAGTAGTAAAAACATGAGCTGTCAAAAGCCTTCTACAGTGGCTAGAAATACAATCTAGTTTCATACCTTTTTTTTTTTTCCCCACAGAAAAACTGCCATCAAACCCTAAACGTGTTCTTGATTTATAATATACTCGCTTCTAGACCTCAAATGGCACCGTGTGGTCACAGATGATACTTTAAAGTAAGCTACATGACATCAGCGACCACACTCACTATACTGACCTGGGGCAGTCCAGGCCGCAGGACTGCCCAGCGTGGGGGAGTGCAGCCTCACCCCACACTGTCAAGGCCACCTCTCCCCACTGGCCCTTGACCCCTGCCAGGCTGGGGGCGGGGGCGCCTGCAGAAGACACCCCCGTTGCCTCATCCACCAGCCCCACACAACCCTCCTCTCCTGGTGCTGGTGTGTTTGGCCACAGGCAGCAGCCCTGAAGAAATACAGAGCAGTGTAGGAGGAGGTAAGGCTAAGACGTGACAGGATCAGAAAGCACTTCACCAACCACCCCGTGACAGTAAGAAAAGCTGTATGGATTTAATGAAACAGACTCACGCTTTGTGATCAATGCATTCCACTACTTTTCCAAAAGCACCTTCACCCAAAGTACCAACAATCTCATCTATAAAGAAAAGAACTCTCAGTCACAGAAGCTGTAAAGTATCTCAGCTATTAAAAAACAAGCAATCAAACAAAAAGAAAGCAAACAAACAAAAAGACTAGGCACTATCACTGAAGATTATTCTAGACTGTACTTTACATTGTAAATATCTAGTTTGAGAGATGTTACTGCACAACTCTCATTAAGGCACATTTACAGGGATCTCATTCTAGTAGGTTCATTAACTTCATTTACTATTTTGGGGGGGGGGGGAAAGGAAAAGGAAAAAAGAAATATATTTTAAGTTCTACAGAAAAAGAATAACAATTCCCACCCCCAAACAAAAAAAAAAAGAAAAAGTCAAGACAGAAAGAAAAGACTTCCAAAGCCCCCTCACATCTTACACTAAAAGAACTTATTCTAGCTGAAAAGTTAATAAATTTTGAAAAGTTTTCTATACATCTTGCACTTAGTACGTCTCCACTCTGACAGATCAGGTGACCCTCCTCATCATCCTCTACACTCCTGGATCTTTTCCTTCGAAGACTCTTCTGGAACGGCACCAAGATCGTCCAGCCAATCAATAAACCCGAGTGAATTCAGGTCAGAATACGAAATTCA
>VZRU01004721.1:903-13212 GCA_013398155.1 Pedionomus torquatus
TCACATGCTGCCTGCCTAGTAAGTACACAGTTCTGAGATGCCTAAAGAGCATAATTTAGTAGTTTTCCCCAAGGGAAACTCCCCAAACAATTGAGATAATTTTAAGCTCCTAAAAAACAAAAAAAACCCCACCACTGTATTTTTTTAAACCATAAAATCCCCAAGAGAGGCCTTTGTTCACTTCTGTTTGAGGATGTATCATTTCACAACTTCAAGTGCTGCCAGCTAGGTCATTGTATGTCTTACCACCAGCTTCCACTAGTCTCCTCCCAGTCCATTCCTTCATGAATCCAAATCACCATTCATGAATACTCTGAATACTCTAGCACCAGTCCAAAGTCAGGCTTCTCTCTAAAGCCCTCTCCACTGTAGGAATTACAAGCCCCATTCTGATCTAGTTTTAGCAATACAAGTAGAGCCCTGCTGCAAAACAGTGATCGATTTCCTTGTAAATTAAAACCTCAATTTCCACCTCCTTCAATATTTTGAAGGCATTATGAATATCATCAACCAAAATTTCTTTAGACAAACATAAGTAATTTGGGAATTTGGTACCTTTACTGCTCTGCAGTTATATAGCTCAAGTGAAGTCAATACCTCCATATTTATAGAAATAGTTGATACACTGGAAGGTCCTTGTGTATCAATCTTAATCACAGACTTTTCACAATACGCTCTTCTGCTTTGAATCAGGGCATTTTGAAGGAATTGTCTTGTCTGTCCCAGAAAGATATTTAATCAAAATGTAGCTTTGACAAGCTTGAGGGACAAGACTGGATTCTTATAGATCTCCTATTTGTCATTTCACCATTAAATATAACTGCAGCTGTTTTTTCCAGACTACCTGATCCCAGTTTCCATCTCTATCAGTTTTCTGAAAAGAAGGTACAAGTACAAAGAGCATCAGCACTGTAAGACACTCAGAAGCCTGAGGCATGTTAAACGAAGGGAGCTGACTTACCTCCATAGATTTGATCTACACATTGCAGGGTGATGTCATTTTCTCCTATTATCTTATTCTTAAGTTGTGGTTCCTAGAAAGTGAAAAACAGTATCTTAGGATTCTCACTCTACTAAGCAGTAGCACCTTCTCCTAAGTAAAAGATGTATTCCATATGTATTCTGATATCAGTATTACTTCTTACAAGCTGTGTAAGGCAGAACAGTAAAGACCAATTATTAAAATACAGACAGACACAGGTTGCACAGGCATAATTTTTCAACTGAGTCTCAGCCGTGCTTGAAACGTAGATAGCGTTTTTACTTTTCAAATAGCTTCAAAGCATTCATTTCTATTGAGTCACTTTTCAAACTAGAATCACTGCAGTAAACAGGAAATACAGTAACTTGATGTAATTCAAGCCCTTTTATGACAAGTTTCCTTGCTATGGGAACCTAGCAGGAAATACAAAGTCTCTTAAAAGAGCAAGTACCCCAAGAATATTCCAACGTAACAGCCAGATTTATTACTGAGTAAAATGAAGACATACACACACAGCCCAATTTTCTTAGCTACTGTTCTGCCAAACTTGAAGTAATCTGGGGCTCTTTTCCATGAGTTTACAGTTAAAAATTACATTTGAGTGACGCATCAATTAAACACTGTTATGTTAAATACTATTACCAGATGGCTGGTGTATGCTACATCAGCAAATTACATTTCACATGAAGACAGCTGTGAACACACCTAGCCTCACTCAAGTTATTTCCAGGTCTGCACTACTCTGAATTGGGTGGCTAACACCAAAACTTGTTAAGAGAAAAAGAGTTGACTTGGCATGCTATAAACCCAAGATTTCAAGTTAATGACAGAACAGAAATTAGCTTGCTTTAGCATAAATCTACTAAAAACCTATACACTACCAGCTTTAGCATAAATCTCACGTGATCTGTGGAAAGGGCTCTGAAACTTTGTCCAAATTAATTCCAGGTCTAAAAATCCTTACTTGGCTACAGATGCCTTAGTTTAACACTTAAACTCCCTGGAATTTTACCCAAGAAACTTCCAATTACAATCATGTGTTAAATCATACTCTTACTCTTCTTGACTGTCACTCAGTCAAGTGTGCACTCGAGTGATATAAGAGGCTCTCCTTCACCTTTATCACCTAAGTGGACCAGTCTGCGTCAGATGCTCAGCACATCAAAAAAGGTGTGGCATTATCATTGCCCTTTGGCAGCTCAATTTGAGCATCTAAAAGAAAGGAAACAGGATTCAACTAATTTCTAAGATTTGGGGACTTTCTATCTTTTTCAATGTTGCCAACTCTGTAGTACCGGATTTTTAAATATTTGCAGTCAACATCTGACTGTGAATGGAGTAATTCTGAGCTTCACTCAGCCACACAAACAATTAACTACAGCATTTCCACTGAATATCAGCTTACTCAGTCTTGTGCAGCCCTGAAATCATTTGGCAGACATAGCTGAAGTCTAACAGATGTTATACAACATTGAAAGTATTTTTGACATTCCCACTTTTGCAATTGCTACTAGATAAGCAGTGAGGAATCGGGTTTAAACAAACTGTTGCTTTAATTTCCAGACCAGTTCACTATTTTGACTTAAGCCTCACAAAATTACTAACTCACAAGACACAAAGTTATAAAGTATGTAGAAAGTAAGCATCTATCGATAGGCTAGCACCATTTTTAAATTATCATTAGAGTCTGAGGAAGGATCTACACAGATCAAGAAAATGATGACTGACTAAAATTAGTCTGCAGCCATCAAAACTTGTTATAAATCTGTATTTTTTCTGTATCCTTATATAAGGAAAAGATGATTACTTAGTCAGGAACAGTATATGTCTCATAGCCTGTTTGATCATAATTAGAAGACGTGTCTTCCTACATTATCATCCGAAGCAGAATCATCATCAAGGAAAGCAATCTTGAAGTTTGTGCATACAAGTTTCCCGTAGGTGCCGCGATTTGACCCATCTTCTTGTATATACTTGTACACTGTGCTCGCCTCACAAAGCAACAGTTCACCTGTAGAAAAGAAACACTGGCTTGCAAAATAACTGACATTCATAATTGAATTATTTCAACTATTATCTTAAACTCAGCATTAACTTCCTGACAGCTTCTCATAAGTGTACATCTGAAGATATTTCATCGTTGTCATACAAAAAGACTAAAAGGCAGCTCCTGGAACAGTACATCAAGATCATTTCAGGTTATTAACATTACTCAAGATGGACTAAACACTGTTCAGTTGCACATGTTCAGGAGTTTTGTAACCAGAGGTAGAGAACTGTATCACAGCTTACTCTAGGTGGTAGGAGAACAATGCCTGGTGCTGCAAAGAGTAATACAGGAGTATGTACTCAAAAAGAAAATTAAGCCCCTGCAAAGTAGTTAATACAGTCAATAAACAAGTTGAAAACTGTTCCATTTTCCTTGCCGCTAAACTCTAAGAATGCTGAAACATTTCAGTTGGTTATTACAAATCCCTCTTAGTTACTTTTTCATAGCTTTGACTGGAGATGTTGCTTATTTTACAGGTCCCAGGGCTATTTTAAAGTCCTCAAACACAAATTTGCATAAATAATGGTCAATGAAGTTCTAACATTAAAATAAGCAGGAACTGAACTTCAAGTTTATGAAAGTAAAAACAGGTTTTCATAGGTATAGCCAGCCAGACTTTTGGTCTTTCCTATAAAGTGAAGAAGATCGACAAGAACCATGCTCTTTTATTCTAACATTTTACTTCTATTTTATTGTAGTAATTTCATCTCTTTATTTTTAAAAATAAAGAGCTGTAAAATAAAAATAAAAATCTTAACACTGAATGAGGCAAAGGCCTAAGTAACTCAAGTAGAAACAATGTAACTAGAATTTCCACCAGTTCTTGGTCTTTAGTTCCCAAACACCTAACCTTATCTTTTAAGAAACAGTGCAAACTGAAGTATAGACAGTTCTCCACAGGCAGCTTACTAGACGATGCCATGCTCTATAGAAGTTTCAATTTTTGTACTTTTTTCAACAACGCAGAATTGATATTTACAACATTTCAGCCTGTGTGGGTTGTTACACCAAAAACATCTATTCAACTAGTGGGGGAATATTTAAATATTGTTTACACAAATAATTTTTTATTATTTAGTTCTAATAATATAATATGCAACAGTTACCTGGTAATAAGTGAGGATTTACTTCTTTTTCTATGGGCTCTTTTACATGTATTTCCTGAAGAGAGAAAGAGTAATTATTACTTTGCAAAGAACATACGTTCAACACATACTATAAAAATCCAGCACCCTCCCTCTTAAATTTCTCACATTCTAGTAAATAGGCAAATTAAAATAACAGGAAAACCTTCCTAAATTAATAAGTTTGCAAGGTGCTCCTTCTGCTAAAGGCAAGTAGCCTACTAATTAAATAATTATCAGCAGTTCGACACCCACAGTGTCAATTACATGCAACTGTGAATACAAAAGGAAATGCATTACTTGTGTATGTTACAGACAGAAATAAAGAACCGCCAGTACTTCATAAACTCTCTCAGCACATGCAAACAGATAAGCATAAATTTAGTAGTACACCATCTCCCAGAGTTCATTCATAAGCTTCTTCCATGTAATATTAATTTCTAATGTACCCTTCACCATTTTTCAAGCCTCATTCTTCACTATCTGTTTCTGATTTTCTTACATACCCTACTGCCAACAAAGCACAAAAGTTACTTAAACAGTATTACTGAGATTATAGGGAAAGGGATTTCAGAGTCTCAGCGCTATGAAGTAAAAGCAGTCACAAGATATCTTCTAGTTTGTATCCAAAAATGCACAAACCAAACCTATTAAACTCTCAGCATCACTTATTCTAGCCTTGAGGCACTGATAGTTGGGCTAAAGTCTCCAGCTGAAGACTATTAACTAGAGGACATGCTACACCCTTCCTG
Source organism: Pedionomus torquatus (assembly GCA_013398155.1). Taxonomy (NCBI): domain Eukaryota; kingdom Metazoa; phylum Chordata; class Aves; order Charadriiformes; family Pedionomidae; genus Pedionomus; species Pedionomus torquatus. Next base: position 5,812 of record VZRU01004721.1, read on the forward strand.
CTCAGCCAGTCCAGAACTTCCTCCTTTGAGTCCAAATCACTTCTCATGCATTGAAGTCCTTCTGGAAAACTATTAGTTAACTGGAGGCCTCCCTGGGGCCACAGCAGTAAACATGCTAATTTTAGTTTGTCACCAGTATCCAAAGTCAGATATTGCAAATCAAGGCAAGCAAACAAAAGGAGACATAAGCAATAACAATTTTTCTGGAATAAATACAGAGAAACAAAAGCCCCATAGAGCATAAAAATAATCCCCTTTTGCCATTCATATAAACACTCTCAATACTCAGAAGACCCAAAACAAAATTTGAAGGCTCCATAGCAAAACTAAAACCACCTGGAAAGTATATCATGAGAACAGCAGAGACAAAAAAGTTGTGGATGCCCCATCCCTGGAAGTGTTCAAGGCCAGGCTCGATGGGGCTTTGAGCAACCTGGTCTGGTGGGAGGTGTCCCTGCCCATGGCAGGGGGGTTGGAACTGGATGATCTTCAAGGTCCCTTCCAACTCTAACCATTCTATGATTCTAGGATTCAAGACAGGTTGAAAAGAAGTAAAGGTTACAAAATGAAGTGGTGGTGCAAAGAAAGAAATCTGTAACTACAGCTGCCAGCTCATGCAGAAAATAAAAATACAGTTTGCTGCCTTTGACTTCTAAGTCTGGATGTTGTACAACAATCAAAGTTCAGCTAAATAAGTTACTAAGCAAACATGGCTCAAACTGAACAATGCTGCATTCAGAGAAGAAATACATTTTCCCAATGTTGTCTCTTCACCACTGGTAGCTCTCAGCTAAACTTTGGATTTACTATTGCCTTTATAGTTATGCCTTCTACTATCACAATTTGTCTGAACGTAAAAGCAACCCAGTTTGCTCACAAATTATGTGTCAACAATCACTGCTACAGAACAGTAAAGTTTTACTTTGGGATATACTATAAGGTGCGTAATAACTATTGTTTATGTATGCACAGCGTTTGAACATTCATACTCATTGCTATTAGTACCCGTTTATACTAGTGTTGGCAGATATGATGAAAAATCCCAAATATTGGAACTCAGAAGCTTTTTGAGATTAGATACAGTTGTTAAAATGCAGTGAATCTTTTACAAGTGTCATAGTGGCAAATAATTTTGAACAAGTGGTTTCGGGTTTAGTTACAGGCTAAACTTGTTATTTTCTGAAAGGAATTATAATTTTAATTAATAGAATCGCAGCAGAATAGAAACCTCAGTGAAACATTGAGGTTGGCTGCAAAATCAAGTTTCGCTCTTTGTTGACAAAACCACACAGACACTGAAGTGCTTACTATATGCAGAATTCCTATAACATATAAGGGCTTCCAAGAGCTGAGCATTCTGAAGAGTTCTGTTTGGAAGTCAACCTTTATATTTCTATAATAACATCATAAATATTTTAAAAACATTCTTCATAGTACAGTGCAGTAGGGATATCTAGAACACAAGCCATGAACACCGTTGAAGAGTCCAAGCTGCTGCACTCATTTTCCAAGGAATAATATTAAAATACATTAATTTCTACTAATGTCACATTTCACATTTGCTTTTTTAAGAGAGAAGGCAAAGATTTTCATGAAGAAGAATTGTTAACTCACTGTCAGTCAGGGCAAATTATGTAGGAACCCATAAATTTAGCTAATATCTCCATTCTGATTCAGCTTTATTTCTCTAATGAATTTCAGTTTGGGGGCAATATAGATCTTAGTCCTAACTGAAGAACGTGCTGACACTGAAACACATGCTGCTCAACAGCCCTTTAATAAGCCATACAGTTCATACTCACCCCCACCCACTGCTTTTAAGCCTCGGTTTGTCCGATTATATGGTGAGGTAATTTCGCTCCTAAGATCAGCCGGAAAGTCTCTACTTGTGCTACATTTGGTTTTGTTGTTACTGTCTATTGTTAGCAGAACTGACTCATCAACAGGTCAGAGGAGCAGAGAAACAAAAGAAAGGAAAGCAGCAGGAACAAGTCTCTCCCTTTCCACTAGCTACTAAGTCCACTCGAAGCTCAGGAAACTTCCTGCTCAGACCACGTGTTGAAGTTAAGCATTTCCCATTATGACCACTGAGAGCCACGCACACCTCTAGACAGATACTTCTTCCATCTGTAACCTCCCTGCTCTGAATGCCCCAAGCACCATCTTTGCACTACTTACTCAAGGTACAACCTGCTACCAGCAACAGCTGAGAGCAGATACCCACAGGACACCATGCAAATGAGGAATGGCAGAAACAAAGGTTTTAGAAACTTCTTACTCAGAGATGTTTCCCACTTGTGTGCCAAACTCGTGCTACATTCCTTTTTCCATGCTAACAGAGTCTACACTGGTGGGCAACACAGCAACACCCCAAAATCCTCAGTTAATACAGTATGGAGTACTGAGCCAAAGAGCAGGCTTGACATGTCACACTACAGTGAACTAAAATGCATCATCCTTCTTGCTAGCTCAAACTGACTTCAGCCGATAGCGCTATGAAACCATGAAGTGCCAAAAAATGGAGACACCATGCTCCTTGCAGATTCCCTGATTCAATATGGGGGAGACAACACAACGGAGAAGCTGTCCTTTTCTTAAGAAAAGGCTNTTTTTTTTTTTTACCTAAGAATAGCGAACAACTGCACAGTTTGCAAGATCCAGGGACTACATTCAGCTCCTCCCCCCCAAAAATACGTCAAGAGGCTAAAATTGATTCCTCAAGCCTGTCCAGAGAGACATCTCTTTCCCAAGTGATGAAGCACAAAAGCGTCACCATTTGTGAGGCAACACTGACTTAAGGCAGTAAGATAAAGTAGCAATTATCCTACATTAACAGGGTCCTAACAGGTCAGGAGATCCCTGCTCTTCTTTCTCTTAGAGCCATAATTGAGAATAGTTCCTTGCCCCCCACCCCACAAGGAGGTAAATGACTCTGGACTGGAAAACATCCCCAGCACGTCAGCATCCAGATTATGCCGATTTTGCCAGAGAAAGTGGATCTTTGGGCTTTTTAATCAGTATTGCAAAATATGTAATACAGGCCTATTGATACTGGATGTTGCTCATCACTCAGAGACCACGCATACAATCTTCTGCTGCAAACTATGTGCTGTCAATGGTGAACCTGCTTTACCCCACAGTGATGTTTCTGTGTATCCATAGCCAGATACTTGCATTAGAGATTCATTCCAACAATGGAAAACAACATTTTTAACAAACATACTGGGAAAACCATTGTTTATTAGAATCCAGTAATGAAGGAACCTATCACTTCTAGGGAATAGGATAACTATCACTTCTAGGGTACCAAGAGGCTGAAACACAGATTCTTTCAAGGCTGACAGCAAAAGGCAGTATGAGAGAGCACGGGACATTCTAACATTATTATGTAGTTTTCTACAGGAAAGCGCTACATCAACATGGAATCATCAGAGTTGGAAGGGACCTCTAGAGATCATCTAGTCCAACTCCCCTGCTAAAGCAGGATTGCCCAGAGCACATCACTCAGGACTGCATCCAGGTGGGTCCTTAAATTCTCCAGAGAAGGGGACTCCATAACCTCCTTGGGCAGCCAGTTCCAGGGCTCTGTCACCCTCACCCTAAAGAAGCACACAGCGAGGCTTGCTGCAAATATTCCATTTTTCCCTACTTACACTTCACTAAAGAACATACAGAGAGGGCTGAGACAGCTTTATCTTTACCACATACAAAAGTCAAACCGTACACTGAAATACTTACAATTTAGTTATGGTGCTCCAACAAGGGAATACAGTATTCCTGAGTAAAATAAATAAAACCTATATCTAACAGTTCCACTGGAATTTCATGCAAGAGAGGAAATACCTACGCACGTGCTTAGCACATATATAATTTGTATTCAGAAACGAACCTCACTACATACTTGGTATTTTCTGAAAGCCTATTTCTTGGTCAAACAAGCCTAATCCCATGTTGTACAGTGTACAATCCAGAGGAGATGTTTACTACACTCCAATAAGAGTGCTGAAAATAATCTCTAAATGCTTGTTTTCCTTCCCTTCACAGCTTCATTATCCAATAGCCCATTAGATCATAGCATGTTTTCCATGTCCTTTTCATCTTTTATCCTTTCCTCTTTCCTTACATTGTCCCATCCATCTCCTCTGACTTCAACTCTCGGCTTCCCCCACGTCAGCCCAGAGCCCAGCTGTCCCCTCCAGTAACTCCTATTCCTTATGTCATGCTTCAATTCCACTGCTCCAATTTATGAGAGCCATGCTATTTTAGATGTCACCACTGCAGAACACACAGTATTGTACCAAGTTTTACAAGGAACAAGTATTTACAGCGGGTATCGGTTAAGAGCACTGCACGGTTTGAGAGACAAAGCAAAAGATACGTGAAAGTTACCCTCACAATTCAGCAGCCTGAGATGTAACCCAGATTTCAGGGACAGTCTCTTTCAACTCTGATGATTCCATGATAAGCAGGAAGGGGCAGAACAAATTCTTTTAAAGCTTAAGGGCTAACAGGAGGACTAGCATCCTATAAGCATTAACATGAAGGATTTAACTTTTAAGAATACATGCACAAAAAGTCACATTAAGCTTCAAATCAAGTTTATTATCTACATTTTTTTCAAATTAAAAAAAAAATAAGGAAAATATGATTCAGCTAGTTAGCCCTGTACACACGCTCAGTTTTGAAACACTGGAATTAGAAATCATTAAGTAATCCACTCTTTCTTGTTTCTATGTCTCCATAGCTAAATTATTCCTAGTCTCTGATCAGGCATGTCAAAACATTGACTTTATACCCGAGCATTCACCCCACTTCCTGCGGGGTAGCCAAGTCTGTCCTGAGGGGAAGTGTGTCACTAATATCAACATCCTACAGTCTCACTCTCAACAGACCATTGATTGATCTGTGGTTCCATACAGCAGAGCATAACTAGGTTATATTTAGTCATATGTCAAAAACACCACTTTTCCAGACATTCTGGGGTTTCACAGCGGAAATCACTTCTGTTCCTTTAATAAAAAGCATTTTCTGTTCATTTCTTAGTTCTATTTTGCCATATACTAACATGAATGGAGTTCCTGTTTCTTTTCATATTCAAATAAATCCCAGAAGCTAAAGCCACCTTCATTTTATTTTTCTGAACATTACACAGTGTGTCCTTCAGGTATCCTATGGATGGATTAAACAACCTGAGGCTGGAACAAAATGCGGCTCTGCCCATTGCATTTTCTTACTTTAGTACTCCCCTTATGTGTAAGCAGCAGTTTTAAATCTCAAACAACTTTCCAGGTGAACAAAGACAAGCCCACTGACTCTGGAGGTTGCAACCAAGGAGGACTATAGCATAACACTACTATATTGCTCTCTATTGCATAGTGGTTGACATCAATATCATTACACAAGTCAGAAGCATAAACAGATGCCAGGCAAGGCTCCAGAAGTTCACAGGCAAATCCATGACTATCTCAAAAGCTACCTACGTGTAAAGTCTCTCGAACTGCTGGTTTCCCACCTTTGGACAGGGTCTACCAGAAGAAGCATAACATTGAACATACGTGTCATTAATACTCTCCCCCCAGCATCTGTTACTGAAAGAGACTGGCTATTAGTCTGCCATAGTATGGCATTTACACTGTTTTGATCGAAAGGAAACTTTTCAGCTTACCAAACTACTTTCCACATGAGAAGGACAAAGTATTTCCACTGTTCTATCAGTCTAGCCCTAATTTTAAAATTCAACTACATAAATGTTAACAGGTACAGGAAATTTGCATTCAAAAAGTTATTTTTTTTAATGTACATACAGAATATGGTTCCTTGAGTCATGCTCACTTCTGCTTATTTTATGATATATAATTAACATGGTTTTTTACATATTCCTAATTAGCCTCACAGGTTTTACCACATATCTACGGTTTTGTTTTCAATCCTCATAAAAACCACTACAGCATTTAGCTTCCTGTGCAACCACCCCCTTAAGGTAGTCATAGGCTGTAAAGACGAGAGCAAAACCCTACAAAGAGTTAAACTTTCTTTACTTGCTACTGGAATCTGACCTGTTTCACTGAGATTTTAAAGCTGTGAAACAGACACTGATAACTATGGCAGAAGTCAGGCCTATATTATTTTCTGCTGCAAGAGACCATGAAATTCATAAATTTGAGTGCATCAAGAAGATAGTTAAAAGCAGCATGAATGAATAGAACAAATGACTGCAAGCTCTGGTGCATCAGGATACTTCTTTAAGAGCTTCATCTGCCAGTATTCTGCATCATTATTCTTCCTGCAGCCATCAGGACTATATTTGAAGAGTTAGATTACTGTAGTTATAATCAAGTTAAAGTACTCTTTATTGTTCAGTATCTTACTGCACTACATACATTTGACTGGTACCTTTTCCCACTGGCCACTTTTTCCAGCCAGCTTTAATCATCCAGCATGCTTGTTTAAACAGCGAAGTGTCTTCCAGTATGTCCAACAAGTGAAGCTCTCACCTTCACAAAATTCAGTTCCTTGAGCATGCAATCCCTTCTGTATTTGTACAACATACTTTCCTAAGGTGAAAGACTGACTTCACACAGAGATACATTTGCTGACTCCAGGAATATGTGTACCCTATCATTTACAACCATTTTCACTTGGAAATACATGGAAGACAGAGAGTAAATTGATGAAACTTCAAGTCACCAGTTCTGAAAGACATGTAAAACCAAAGCTGCTACCACAAAATAAAGACATGTGTTTTCAACAGCAAAGCTGACTTAAGCCATAATAACTCTACATTGTTATTTCAGATTTAGTGAAAAATAAAACCAGTAGATTCTCCAAGGTCCTACCACCACTGACCAACTCTGTAATAATAAACAGGACAGACAAAAATATCTTCCTTAAGAAGCTCTCAAGAGAATTGAATAGCTAAGAAGAATCAGTTTAACAGTAGATTACAAAGAATTATGGAGGGAGAAAAGAGAAAAAAAAACAAACAAAACAAAAACAACTAACTCCACAAATGGCTAGCTTCCATGATAACTGGTTTTCCTAGAAAACAGCTGTTTACCAGGAATAAGAATGAAGAAATACGGAATAATACTGATCTAATACCATCTGCTAACAACACGATCTCAGCAGACTGAATCTAAAGCCACTTCAATCACCAAAGCCACTGCCAACGTTAACTTTCAAAAAACAAGCGAAAGGACAACAGGAAGAACAAACGTGAAAGACGGGCACAGCCAGGAGTGCAACACCGAGCTGCTAAGGAAAGAGACAGCCAGGGCTTTACAGCGCAGGCACTGAAAAATCGCCGTTGCACAGGGCCAGACACACTGGGAGTGATGCGAAGGGGCAGGAGAGTCCCGGGCTGACACCTGGACACCGCTCACAAAAGCGATTCGAGCGAAC
>VZRU01004732.1:22165-50417 GCA_013398155.1 Pedionomus torquatus
AAATTTTGTACAACCATTCAGGAGTTTTTTTATCTGGAGAAATGAGATATGTTTAAGAAAACGAAGACAACTCCTTTCCAGCCACTGTATCCCTAAAGAGCTGATGTATTGCTAAAAGGCAAAAAACCTGCCCGTGAGGTAAGTTCAACCTGTCATGATTTCTAACCAGGGATATGAGAAAACAAATCCTAGGGCAGTTATGATCTGCAGTAACTATCAGTCTGGTCATTTCAAATCCTGAATGAATTGCAATGAGTTTAAGCAGGGTCACGTAACTGATGTACCACATAACACTCTAAAGAACACCCATTGGGAAATGCTTTTACAGCGGTTATGTTGATGGCACTCTTCTCAGGAACAAAAAAGGCATTACAATGCTGGCCTCCACAAGGAGTCTGCATGGTTTACTTAGTAAATACAGAGATGTAAGCCATTTCTCAATACAGAGGGAGCACAGGTGTCCCAGAAAGGAGCACTAGAGTATTTATGCAACAGATTGATGCTGTCTATCTTGCAACTTTATTTAGCTTTTACGCACTCTGAACACAAAAGAAAAAGTTTCTTAAGAGCAGGATTCACAAAACCCTACAAGCCAAAGAAGAAATCAGCTAAATTAGCCAGTATCAATATTAAGAAAAAGACGTTAGCTATTATTATGTTTTGAATCTTCCTGAAAGCCTCTGGGATTCATCACTTACAACTCAGAGTCTTTCCATACCTCATCTCCAGCCCGGTCCTCCCCAAATCTGCTGAGTCCTTTCTCTAATCAACTTTTGCTCTGTTTATTCCTGTGGCAGCCAACTTATTTTCTCATCTAATTTTCACACTATGCTGTAGGGTATTCTGATCTAAAAATGCTCTACACTTTTTTGTTGAAGCTATTCTACTTCAAATTAGGTAGGCACAGGAGATGCAATGGTCAGACATTGTGAACCAGTAATCTGCTAACAAGATTGTTCACCTCTAAGGGGGAATACTTAAAATCCAGCCTGTGTTTGAGCCAATATTTGACATGAGATACTTAGAAGAAAATAAATAAAGGTAAATAGAAATGGAAAGTCAAATCTCTGACCTCCAAACAAGGCCAATCATAGGATAGACCTATCCTTATTTTGTCTGTCTGGCAAAACAAATATTTAATTATATCAAAGACTGCATAACAGCCCCATTAAGAGAGAATTTTCTTGCATTAACTATTATCTACAGCTTGCTTCTTCATAAAGGAAGACATAGGTTTGAGTGAGGGAAAGGATGAAATCAAAGCATCGCACCCAGTTGAGTGAATCACTGAAAATGTTTCTAGGCTCCTTGATGTAGGATTTTATGCTTTATCATAAACTTAGGATGCTTTAATACTGGAAACATAAAATTCCATGAAACTTGGAGCATGCAGTGTTCAGGACCTATGTTTTGCATAGTGGCACTTAAACTGTCAGTGGTGTCCTACAGCTTCCTTAGCATGGTGTTTGCTTCTGCTAAGGCCAGCATAAAATTCAGAAAATGTTGAAAGGGCTTGTTTGCATTTACAATATCTTTAAATGCTATGAAGATTTGAATGGAATCTGGTTTGCCACTGGCATGCTTGACATTTCTTCCTGGAAAACTGGATTTATGCTCCAGTATATCCGCACCCACAGAATCAGACAAGCTTATGTGTAGACGTAGATAACCACGTACACAAAGAGACATATACATGCATACAAACACACACACAGACTCACTGTTGACTGGTTTTGGGTAATGTTTTGGTTAAATGTAATGCTTTTAGAACCACCTTCCAGGGATTCAGCTGTTTTGCTCAAACCTTCTTCAAAGCTGAAGAGACAAAACATGGGCAGCCTTTTTTATTGAATTAATTTGATTTTTGTCTTTTGTCCTGCCAGCTATCAAAATTGTCAGATAAACCAGCTTTGATTCATAAATAATGGTTCCATTATATTTACTGTACCACCGGTCAGAGTACCTGAAATTTTAATTCACTTGTTCAGCTAAATTTCATCCTCAGTTCACGGCTATAAAATTCTGTATTGACAAACTTTCAAACCAACTTTGACTCTGAGGTATCTAGTCAACATTTTTCTTCTGTGTGGATATTAGTTTATTGAATAAGTGGCATCTGTTTTCCTCAACATCACTAGTGGAGTAGGTATTTCCTTTTGACAGCTTTGCACGATTTATGGGTTTGCATGCTCTGAAGAAAAATAGTACTAAGCAAAAAATTCCAATTCATTACCTCTTAGTACTTAATTAAGTTCATACACATTGCACACTATAGGTGAACCCTGAAATGACTGTGACAGCCACTGAGCAGCAAGTTAGATTATCTTTGGAAGACAGAGAGACTTTTAATTATCTTGACCTCATTTTTCCATCTATGATATCCATAAATTCTCCTTCTATTTTGTTGCCTCCATCAGATGTACCAAACCATTCTGAAAACAAGATTATATCCTTAGCTATTTCCTTTTATCTGCACATTTAGACACCAAATGTTTTTACAAATAGTGAAGTCAAGCTATGGTTTTTATCGGCTTACTTCACACAGCAGCAGATGAATTATGTTGTACAGGCTCCTCCTAATAATGGTTTGGTTTTGGAAATGATAACAGCTTGATAAAAGAAGAAAGCAGTGGATCTGGCTATCAGTAGATACAGAAATAAAGAGAGCCTGGGCTTTACCTGTCAGGGTTCTGCGTACACACATGCATCTGTAAGAGGATCCGCTGGGTGAAAGTCTTAAAGCATTGCCCACATTTCCAAAGATGCCAGTCACTGAACTCAGAATTTAGTTGGCTCGTTGAAGTTGGGCTTGCAAGAACTCGTTGGTTTTTGACACTGATCTGGTTAAATCCTGACTCGATGGACCCAGACTTATCCAGGAGAGAAAAATTTCTGCTACACGGAGTCTGTGGAAATACTATGGATCGCTGTGGAGTGGCAGGGGATAGTTTGCTAGTTTTATTAAATGGCTGTAGGGTGTCTTGTCTGGACATGGCCTCCATTACAGTCGAAGGGACATTCACTGGGAGAAAACAAGAAAAGTAAATAAGATCCTTTTTATGCCTTTTTAATACTAATACAGTGTTGGGAAACACCAAAAAAAAATACCAACATCCATTTTCTTGACATTAGAATTAAACATCTTTATTTTAACAATGCACCAAAAAAATTGGGCTGGCTGGAATGAGACAGTGATCTGGATGGATGATGTTGATTCTGTGACATTGAAATGAAAACTCATGAAAAGGAGTGTCTGAGACTGAAAGGACTCAGAGAAGCCTGTCTGTGATATAAGTTTATTGCACCATGGGATTGTCAACTGAAAGAATATGCTGCTGTATATATGACACCCTGACTGTGCATGTTGCTGTCGGCATGTCCAATTGCTATATCACAGACAAGCATGAATTTTGAGAGCATGGGAGGAAAAAAAACTTCCTCAGACACTCCTTGAGGTACAACAGGGCTTAAATATCTACTGCACCAGTAGTTCCCTTATTGTCTTAATGGGCAGCCACTAACGATATTACACCATTGCATCTCACAAGTAGTCACACAGCCAATATGATACAAAGCCAGTGACTTCACTGTGACTCATATGATTAAGGCTACAAGTAGCTGGATTCCCACTAGACAATGTCAAAGATATCTCTGTGCATCAATTTACACCCTACAAAATAGGAATAAAAATCGTACCATGGAGGTCTTATGGTTATTAGATCACAGTTTATGAGGCACTCAGATATTTCAGCAACAAATGTGGTATGTTGTTCTCACAAAGTAAGCTAGTGCTAAATTTGGATGTTGTGGGCTAACGTAGGCAGGAGGTCGAACATACAGAAGAAAGTTGAGTAGCTGCCTCACACCTTGGGTACCACCTAGATCATGCAATCATGCAGTGAATGATTTCCAAGGGTTCTATGGAAAAATGGCATCAGTCATTTAATTTACTTAAATTGAGGTCCTATCTAGGCTATTCTTTTCTGGAGTATCTGGGAACCTGATTTCTAAGTAGAGTTACACCCAAAAGGGTTGTCTATCACAAGTTTCCAGACATATAATACTTCTTCTACATCTCTCTTCAGTACAAAAGGAAATTATACACTTTTATTTTGTCCCAGCATTCTCACATGAGAAGCAGACCACTTTATTATTATTTTTTTAATTGTATTAATTGAAGTCCACAGAAACAATAAGATCGGGATATTAAGGACCTAAGAAATATAGGCAGAGTTTTTACTGGGTAAAAATGCCTTCTACAGAAGATAAGCTAAGGTCTACTCTGAGAGATTAAGTGGCACTAAAGCCATATACCAGTCTGCAGCTGGCTCTATGCTCAGAGAAAATTTAATCTGCTCATGTCTACCCTGTGGATGAAACTCTGGTTTCTATCACAGCAAAATAGCAAGTGACAATATTTAGAGATTTTAACCATAATGCTTTGCTTTTCAAACAAAGCTTTTGTAAGCTTCAGCTCTTGAAAGAAAAAATAATATTTCTATATTGTACACTGCAGAGCAGGAGTTTTATCAGCAAACATTACTGCTAGTAATTAAATTTCTTTTAAACTTTTCTCAAGCCCAACAGATTTGAAAACTCAAGAAGAAAAAGGATGTTTATTTTTGACAGTTTAATCCCTGCTATCTTGCTGTTTTATTGCTCCATGGTTCAGTATTTAAGTTGCCATGAGACACAAGTTCATCCTAGCATTGCTGTTTAAGTATCCAAGTCGTTGGCTAAAAAAATACATCTTATATGTAATTGATTAAGCATGGCCAGCCACAGGTTTACTTCTGACCAAGTCAATCAGGCATCCATTACTGGTTTCTCCAACCATGTAGATACAAACAGCTGGCAAAATGGATTAGAGGTCTTTGATGCAAGTTCTGATCAAGTTCCACACACAAACAGTGAAACCAAAGGATGTGCTTGGATCATCCATTCCCATTACAGACAAAAGTATCCAGCACTAGATTTCACTGGGTCTGCAATATAAGTTACAGGTTTAATTTTGTGATGATTCCTAGCAAACTGAAAATAACACATTGAAAAGGGGTAGAGGAATTAATGGAAGTGGGAATGGCCAGGATGGAATGGAAGTCCATGGTCATTTCAGGCTACTTGCACTCAGTCTCTAGATAAGCTGGCTTTTACCTTTTAACCACAAGGTTCTCATCTCTACAATCAGTCAGACAAAGCTTTTCTTGACATACTCAGTGGTAATAGAATGACGAGTCACTAACAGAAGCCTTGTGGACCTGCAATGCATTACTGTTTTGGCAAGACAGTCTCTTGCGATAGGTCTGATGATGGAGAGGGCCAAGCAAATCAGTTAAGAATAGACTAGGAATGAATCACTTATAATGGAAGAGTGATTCTACACACATCAACCTATGTTGGGCTGCCATGGTGGGAAATCTGCTATTCAATTGCACATACCTGCATGCTTCCACACACCTTTTATTTAGGTAACCATACCATGATTTTGCACAGCTTAAGCATATCAATTTCAGGGTTTTATTTTGTACATGTCAAGCTTACCTTTAACATATAACTACTTTCATTTAATATATCTTAAAATATAGCTGGCTATGTATGAAACAGAAATTTTGGATTACACAGGTAGAAATGCAAGGAAGAACTTACAATTTTCATCTTGTGCAATGCACTGGAGAGGGATTCCAAAGAAGGATGTGTAGCTGTCATTGTACCACACCAACAGTTCAGTGCCCCTGGGGATATCTATACAAGCCCGGTAGAATATATTTGACCTGATGAAGAGGAAAAAAGACAATGCTTAATCTAGGAATAGAGCATTATTTTATTATCATACATGGTATTACAGTAGAAATCCATTGTTTTGGAAGCAGTTCTGTAGATAACTAAATTAATAACTTAGTAATGACTTTAAAACCAAATCTATTACAAGGAAGGACTTTGTTCCTGTGGCACAGGATAACAAAGAGCTTACAGGCACTTTGAACCTAGCATATTTTAAACAGATCTTACAAGCACCCAGATTTTATTAAAAGGCTGATGTTTTCTTGCAATGTCTCTTTTAAAGTGGTTTCAGAAGTGCTGCATTTTCCTAACACAGTACAAGCATCAGAGTGGTGCACATAGTTCAATAAGTTCAGTCATTTAAACATTTTTGCCTTTTCATCTAAGGTAAAGTTAATGTATTTTAGGAGTAAAGAGATAACAATTCTTTCATTTGAACAAAGGCTTTTAGCAAGAGGTTTGAAGCAGTGTGATGTGGCCTTTCATGAGAGCAAAATAGCACCAAAAGATCTTGGACTGTTGTGTAAAACAGACAGGGAAATTAAAAAATGGGGTTAACCCAAAAATATAAAACCACAAAATCTTTCCCTGTACAAACACAAGGATAACGTCGATAATCCTTCAGTAAGAATAAATATGTGACACCGCATATGTGATGTCTTATCACATCACTCTGTAGGAAAAGACTGGATTTTCCTAGACCACTGAACTGGGAGTTGAGGGGGAAAAAGGGAAAAATCCTGGAGTCTCTACTGTAAAAACCAGAGCCTTATCCCGATCTTGCACTGATGTAAATAGCTTCAGAATGATACTTCTACAGTTAACAGATTTACATGGAGGCACAAAGTGTGTAAGATTAGAATCAGGCACAAGATAAAGTGAAAATGTTATCAGTTTATAGTGGCTTTTCCCTTAGGCTTCACATGGAACAGTAAAACACACTCCTGTGAGATGGATAGAAATTCAATATATACAAGAACACTCCACTCTCGTTGAAGGATTACATACCAAAATGATACAGTCAAAGTACCAAGAAATGACCATTTTTTATAACAGCTTATGTGAGGCAGAAAAACATCTATAGACCAAAAAAAAAATGTTAGGCCTCAACCGGTTTTCTGAGTGAAGAATTGCTACAAATGCTAGCCTGAAGTTCAAGATAAAAGTGTTTAGGGTTGGTAGGCCTTAAATTTAGACTTTCTGTAAAGAATTGGCTGTAGCGATGCAATTTGTTCCTTGTATAACACTGCAGACATAAGGAGAATCCTTTACCACATTTTTCATGGCAGTGAGATATGCACTTGTCAACATATTTTGTCACCGCAAAGTGGCTCTTGGCAACAGGATCATAAAGATCAATAAAAAAGTGCAGATTCTCAATATTTTACTAGCAGCTGCAAAAATTTCATTTATCTTGTTATTTTCCTCGCTTACTGCCACCCTGTCTCAGGAGGGCACTGCTAGCTAAGCAAAATGGTTTTCCTACCCTTCTATGAATATCTGACAAAAACTCTCCCCTTTGTGTCTCCCCTTCTCCCCCTCTTTCCTTTTCTCCCTCTCTTTCTTCCCTGAGCTGCACATTTCGTTAATTCTTTCCACTATTACATAAAAATGAAAATCGGAGCCATGCTATAAATTACCAGCATCTCCTAACTTGAGAAAAATTGAGTCTACTTTGTACTTCACCCTCGTAACATTTCATCTCTCAGTTTGGCTTCCCTTAACATAAACACAGCAGCCCGGCAAATGAATGTGCTAAAACCAAATGACACACTTTGCCGCTGAAAGAGCAGAACTGTTTTTGAGCAATGGGTGGTCTGTGAGGCTTGGAGTAGGCACGGAAAAAAAAGTGTAAGCGTACACCGTCCCTTACAAGCGTGCAGAGCTTCCAAAACTCGCAGAAATCTCTGCATGCTGAAGTACATCAAAGGGATTTTTCCCTTTTTGGATAATATTTCCTTTGCTGACATGTATTTAGTATTATGGTTGGATGACTCATAAAGATAGCTTCATGGCGTCCCAACGCAGTTGAAGCAGAACACATGCCAACAAACATTATTGTCAGCCTCAAAATAAAAACAAAACGTTCAGCTAAGGGTCAATCAATCAAGAGCACTTTGAAGAAAATTCCATTTAGATATTACAAATCATAACAGAATGAATTTAAACCAGCTGACTTTCTGTGAGGAGGACATCCATGTACAATAAAAATTAGGCCGGTTTTTCAGTGTCCAACTTTTCTATTTTCTTACACTTGGATGCAGTCACTGGTGATGGATGCCAGTTTTTTAAATTGTGTTTTTGTAGTTCATTTTATAAAGATCTGAAGTAATCGAAAACAGATCAACAGAGGGAACTCTAAGTAAAAACTCCATCATGAAAGGAAAGTTGTAAAATCCACTTAATATTGACAGATGTGTAATGACTTTCTCATGCTCACTTTTCATTTAGGTTTGTCGTCTATATATACGTACACACATGCATTTTTTTCTTATTTTTGTAAATATATGTGCATATTCATGTGCACACACTACCTCACTGAGAAATAGTTCACAAAATACCTGCAAAAATACTCTTTCATGAGAACAATCTTTATTCATTATGCTGTGTTTATTTAAAATCTGACAGGATTCTAGCTATAAATATCAGATATTTAAGGTTATGATAATAAAAGGTTTGTAATGTATAAATAGGATTGTTATTTTTTTTTAACTGTGGCATTATTTAGTAGACTGGCCAAAGAATAAAAACACTGAAAATGCATTTGACCAATTTTACCATTGTTAAATTGGAACCCTATGGGATAATCAAAGTTTATAAATATTTCATTTTAGCTTGCTTTTGTATGTTTTATTTTTAATTTTAAAGGCACTTTAAATAAGTTTAGGATTCTTCCTAAAGAAAAGAAACTCCACTCTCTAAAATGACTAGCCAAAATCAGGGCTTCTCACTACAATTGGCAAGCTTGGGGCTTTCTTTGATGTGCTTCCTACAACGTTTAATAAGGCCAAGCAGTTGCTGCTGATTCTGATGCAAAAGGTTTGTTTGTAGCTGAGATCATGTATTTATGTAATGCGTTGTCTGGGTTTTCTGGATCCGTTTGCAAGTGCAACATTTTAAAATATGCACCATAATTTCTTTACATTTTTTCTTCACATTTTGACCTTCTCTAGCCAGTGAAGTAAGAGGCACAGACAGTAGCAATCCTGGCTAGCAGGTGCACTCAACATACAAGCTTTAGGTGTATACATGTCTCATGACTCTTTCTCAGAAAACCTTTGGGTTCAAATCTCCTCTCCTGCCATTTTCCTTCTGCCTCTCGCACACACAGCTTTATTAAAGGCAGAAGATTTCTTGTGTTGCCTTTCTCCTGATAGAGACCGTTTAGGAACCTGTGGAGCTTTCTGTGCAGTGTGGTGGTCATGTGAGTGACACAGGGATGGTCTTGTTCCCAGGAGCACCTGGAGGTCTAGCATGCTTACAACAATGACCTCAGCTCAAGGCAACCAAAGTTAAACCCATCCTCATCACATCCTGCAGCTTTTCTATTGAGCCAAATGACCATGTTCACAAAAGCCCAGCTACTGTGTTTGCAAACAGAGACAGTAGTACTGGTGACAGTTAGAGTCTGACTTCTTCCTAAGAACATTTTCATTTTGTTGCATGGAGTAAATCAAAACGTACTTTACCTGTACTGCACCACGGTTAAGTTCTGCTCCCCACAGTGCCTTGCACATCGGATATACCTCATCCAGCTTGACTTACTGGGTTCTCCACCATCAATAAAGTGCTGCAGTGTCCCATCTTGGTCATATATCTGGAGGAGATGTCACAAGGTCAAGTAGTTAGAAAAAATCATCAGCAATCATTTTCACTGTTTTGCTGGTGTCGCTCTGTGCCTTTTCCAGGAATTTATTGCCATAAGATTTGTCATTCCATATCTATGCTCCTAGAAATCTACATGGAACAGCAGGAAAGTATTTTGGGGGATGCAAGTTTATCATGTTTCTTTTATCAAGCCAATCTTTTTATATTAAACATATTTGTGGTGTCTCAAAGATGTCACTATGTTTCCCAAAGAATATTTAACCTATTTTGACAGGCTGACCTTAAATAATGAACTGCCAGATAAACAAGAAAATCTGGATGTAAAGCCTGAATTAAAATGGCTGGAACATCTGAGCAAAGGGATACTAAACAAAAAGTATCCCTTCTTTCACATCTCACTTGCAGCAAAAGCATGTGCTTCAGCAACCTCACATGATACATTAGGGAGTTGCAGGATTCATAACACCAAAATACATGAGACTAGAAGGAAAAAGACAGTTAAAGATACCCTTAAAGGCTCCCTTGAGACATATATTTTTTGAAGCAGTAAATGAGAAATCAGCCCAGAGGGAATCATGGCTTTCATAAACATGACATCCCTGCTGAGGACATGAGAGCCAGTAAAGGTAATTCTTCAATAAATAAATAAATAAAAAAGACAGCATTATGTCTCTGTTCTGCACTGGGTCCTCCCTCTGAAATCAAAGATTAAAATTGTTCTGGAGGCTCTGAAATGAAAAGACACATGTTTCATGCACATCTGCCCTTCTGTCTGCTTAAAAAATGTTATCTATTGCTGTTAACAATATGCTGTTAGTTTCAGACTTTAGTTAGTTAGAAGAGGCCCAGCTAAAAAAAGTAAAACTGTAAAACAGAAAATCGTTTTGTTTTACCTCAAGCTAGGACACTTAGGAAGTGCTAATCCTGGTAAAAGCACAGTCTCACAAGAGTTTTACCTGTTATGCAATTACTTTGTAACTTCAGAAATGCATCTGAACAATTAGGTACTTATCTGAAGCAATCCTGATCTTCAGATCTTTTGCTCCTCCACAGATGCCTTCTGCTTTAAAAATCTTACCCCCGAAATGTTATCCCTTTTTAAATCGTTCGAGTACAAATTGATCTGTCTTCTTGAAAATACTGATTCTACTAATTAAAGAGGAAGCACATTTATTATGTTGAACATTTCTAGAGCAAGCAAGTTAACAATTTTGTTTCCATTTCAATATTAAGAAAATAATCTCAGAAATTATGTGAGTATATTCGATATTTCTGATTTATTAAATGAGTGTTTCCTACAATGCACACAAAAACATACACAGGAGCCAGAATTTAGTTCTTTACACTGCCACACAAGTCTCGAATTCAGGAATCAGCCTTGCTTTTGCTTTTGACCAAGAGGGACTGGGAGTAATCAGGAGCAATACATCCTTTGCTAGAGCATGACAGTCAAGGAAATCAAGTGTCTACAGAGATCCTTATAATTTGCTCCCGAGTACCTGTGACAAGGACCAGTTGAAACTTGGCCAGATTCTCCTGGGCTGGAGAAGCAAGATGCTACCCCAATATGCACTGAGTGGTGCAATAAAGTCAGACACATCAGAAGGAGTCCTCAGAGGCAAATACTCCTATACAGGGGATCTGGTTTATCTTGTATATAGGGTACCTTGTTAATTATCGGCAAGGATCTGTTCTTATATAAACATGTTAACATATGTTGAATACATGAGCAAAATATGCTCATGAACAACAAAAATCTGTACTGGATATGGAAAAGTTTTATAAGAAATCAGCTTGGAAAAAAAAAAAAAAAGAAAGAAAGAAAATAAAAGAAGAGAATTAATGACTAACAGTGCTTGGCTAGGGCCATTTTGGCAATATCTAACCAGTCTCAGCACAATGTTTATTATATATTTATTTACATGGTGCTTACTAACATAGCAGTATATGCCTTAACATGAGGCAAATACAATTCTCATAAATGAAGAGCTGATAGCCTCCTAATCCCCAGATGATAAGAAATAAGAAAGACAAAGACGACTGCTGTAATGGGTACTGACAGTCATATCTAGACACACCAGGACCTACTCAGAACTTTGTATATATGGACAGTCGTGAACTGACATGAGAAATTACAACCTGCCATGAAAACACAGGGCTGGAGCTCTCTCGGGCCTTGGTCTGGAGTAGGAAGGACTAACTTACAAGCAAGACTGAGTATTCTCAAGTACTTTATTCTTGTGAGTACTGATGCATCAGTCACACTATTGTCTCTTTTTCTAAGGGGTTATTACTGACACAGCAAATGAAGCTACATAGTCAGAATCCATCCCGCAGCATTCTTAGCCTTGTTCCTACAGGAATGAAAACCCAGCTGCAAAGATGCAGATTTCCCCAGTCTTGGAAGGGAAATGGCAACACTGTGTTGTATATGTTTATTTGTCAAATTGCATAATACAGGCTAAAATCTGAAAAAAATTAACTGATATGTTATTATTCGTATTAGCACTGTGCACCCATTCTTAGTAATTTTACAGTTGCTTAAATCTGGGAACCACTATATAATCACCTGAAGAAACCATCATTAGGGAGTAAACTATGACCTGCAATAGCAGAGGAACAGCAAACCTGTAGCTCAAGTTATGAATCCAGCCATTATAGCAAACTACATGGATATACGTATTCACCTGCATCTCTATTATACATGCATATACACATAAACACTCGTAATATCTATTAAAAAAAACCCACTACAGAAGAATCCTGTAGTAAACTGATTTTACTGAAAATATTTGACTGCCTCATGAGATCACTACATCCATCTATGCTGGTATAACTTTTAACATATTGTAAGAATCTTGTGGCAAAATAAAATACCATTTTTCCAACTCCCTATGTAGAATGCATGTATATTTTTTCTGTATCTCACAACAGTCATTGATCTAACTGGTGGGAAAAAAATTAGCTATTTCATTTTTCTACTTTGGTTACACTAGAAAGTGCTATTTAAACTTCTCACTGGGTCTTTTCCCCCTTCTGACCCAAAGTATTTGTTAAATGTTGGGTTTGTTGAGTTTTAAGGTTTTAGCTTTTTTTGCTTTTGCTTTACACTTTTCAAAGCTTTAAGACTTCTTTTATATAGTCTGTTGTAATTTTGAGGAGGGCAGCAGACTACTGTCAGGACTGTACTCACCTTATTATTTGGCATAACTTGTATTCCTCATTAGCAGTTCCCACATAATTACTTAACTTAATAGGCTTTTGACTGTTTATTGGTAGTTTACTGTTATGTTACACATCAAGAGACTCAGAATGTGAGGCTTATTGTTATTCTACAAATTCAATTCTTTTACTTCAGAATACAACAGAAACAACTTCATGTTCCAAGAAACTAAATCCTAAATGTAACCAGCACAATTCAAGTCTTTTTTCCACTTTTTATACTCTTTTCCTTACAAATACTATTTTACTACGTAACTAACATGTAAATACAGAAAGACATGAGGATTATGATGAAACATCTTACAGCGTACCACTGATATTTCTCACAATCTACACATGCATTCTAGCTGGGAAATATGAGAAAAAGCAGGTTGGATGACTGTACTGACACTGGTCAGGTTCACTTGTAATGGGGTGTAAAAATAAATTAAATATGAAGGACTGGATTTATTTCTTGTTGTATTGGTTGTTGATAATTATTTGGAGGCTGTAGATACTGAAACATAATGACAATGATGATAACAACACATAGTGGTGATAATTGTGTCATTTCTAAAGCACATAGTTTCATATAAATGATGCCTTAAGATCTATGAACAACTATTACTAAATAAGATAGCCTGTCATTGCTGGAGCATCTGTCACTGGCAATGTACCAAGTCTAGGTAGGACCATCTATAGTATACCATTTAAGTAGTATAACAGATAAGGCAAAGTGTTAAAGAGCCTTCTGAAAACTCTCAATTACTTCAGTACTGACATAGTATTGCTCACTTGGATAGATGAGGACATAGGTAATTCCAGTGCTAAAGACTGTTGTGCCAGTTTCTGTTAGAGATGCCATAGGCTTTCAGAATAAAGGAGCCCAAATATAACAGAACAGCTACAGAGAAAGCCAAGCAATGAAGCAATTAAAAACAATTTCACAGAAGAGACAGGGAAAGCAAAAATGGTTAGCTTGTTGGAGTTCTTTCCTCTCTATCTGTTGCTTTCCTTTGTTCTCTTTCCATGGCCTGCTAACAGATTGTGTTTTTTGAAATTCTGCCTGCATTCTATTTTTCCATTTAGTCAAACAAAAAAAGGTATTAGCATACAATTTAATTGACCTCTCATTTTCCTTGCAGGCAGAGGGAGAAAAGACCGGTCCTGAAAGTGGAATTTTTCTCTGCATGTATATTTTTATTGTAAAAGTAGCTGTTAGTATCTTTTTTTTTTTCTTTTTTTTTTTTTTTTATGTTGTAAGACATCAAAAGAGATGTGAAGAAAACCACAAAACATGCAAGAATTAATTCTTACCATTAGTAGATAATCTTGCTTTTTTGCTGCTCACTGCTATTCTCATTGACATTGCATGCATAAGGTCATAGGATTTTCAAATCACTCAGCATTAGCCTTCTCCTCTCACAAGAAGTTCTACTCTTGACTTCAGAGGGAAGAGTCAAGATAGCAAGGAGTACTTTTGATGAGTACATACATTTCATAAATCATTAGCCATCTGGTTAAAAACCATGGAGATGGTTTCTACTAGAAATGCAGAGAAAAAGGTTGTAACTGTCTCATGAAGCAGACTGACATGCCAAATATGGTAGCATTCATACAAGTTATGGATTCATTCTTTCTATAGCAATGTATTCACCTAGCAGCCACAGTAACACCGAAAACTTCAGCCTTTGCTGGCTTGGACATCAAAACTGAAGAGTGTCTGCAGTAGATAAATCTCAGTACTGTGAGACGTTGTTTTTGACATAACAGCACTACAACATCCTCTACAGGTGACTGTACCCTAAACAGAAGTTGACAGCAATGCCAAAAAGAGCAATGTTTCATAAGCCTGGGTCCTTAGTTGACAGTCTGTAGAAGGTGTGCAATTATGGAAGACTACATTCTGAGACTGGACCTATAAAGCCTGTTCTTCACACTACAGAGAGCAGTCCTGCTTGCATCCCTTTGTCACAGCCAGCAAGACCCACTGCACAGCACATAATCTTTCTAATGCATCCTAAACTTCAGAATCTGGTTTCCTCCCTGGGGACCATAACTCTTCAGCCACTCAGGCCATGCTTCTCTGTTAGTCTGCTCATTTGGACTTTTGGAGAAGAAAACTACAGGCAAAAAGGCCCAGGATCTGCATATATGCTACAGTCTTTTGGGGCTGGTTCCACTATTGAATTATTTCCTTTGAAGGAAACTGCCATATTTTTAATTTGGTTTTTTTTTTTTTTTAATTTGCTTTGTTGCTTTGTATCGTAAGTAAAGTTGAATACATGTATGCTTTGATACAGTGACATTAGTGGTAGAATAGAGCTCTATAGCCATCTTTACAGATGACAAGGAAGGTTAGTTCTTCTGTGAAGCAGAAGAAATAGCAAACGCTCACTTTTCCGAAAAAACTCACACAGATAAGCACACAGTAAAATTCAGTGGTTTCAATTGCCTAAGGCAGTGATCATTTGGCAAAATGCCAATGGGTTCTAGTGTTTATGTATGCATGTATACATTATTTATTTGTTAGCATTTCTAATCATGTCAAAATGAAAGCAAACTGGATCATATGCATGACTTGATAACTTACTCATTTAGATTGGATTCTGTGTAATACACTGGTGTCTAGCTCCCCTTGAAATCAACACACTGTGAAAGGACTTCATTATCTAGAAAGTTTAAGATGTTCAGAAGATGCTTCAGGAACTGAGTGAGACAATGAGCAAAATTCCCTAAATAAATTACATTTAAGGAGCATAGTTTATGCTGAAGGTCAAACTACAGCTAAGTTCATATTTGATGATAAAAACTGTTTGAAGAACAAATGCTTTAGACTTTAAATGCCTTTATTATTTATTAATATTGGGCATCCAATTTAGAGGAGGAAGACCCTTCTGAACCTGCATCTTCTCCCTGATACACATTAAACAAGAAAGCTGTGTAGGAACAATCATGCATTTAGCCATCACATCTTTCTCCTTTCATTCACTAGCTTGGTGATCAAGTCAGGCTGTTCCTGACTTGCAACTGGCAAATATTTTAAGAGCATCTTTCAGTCTCTCTATATAAAAGAGAACATGAAATATAATGAAACTCAGAAGCAAACTGAAATTCATGGAAAAGTCTTCAAATCTATCATAACTAAGAAGAAATGCTGATAGGCAATAACAACATTATATAATCCCATCCTTTAGAAAGACCACATCTCAAACACTGAAATGATTTGTAAATTACATGCTATCTTTTATATTACCTACATAGTAAACAGGCAAATTATACCCAGTGTAAGGAAACATCTACTCATCACATTGTGATAACTCTATCTTTGATGTTTAATAAATATTATTGAATCTGTAATAATCAACTACACACATAAGACTGGTATGAAAAAAACAGTAGTATGCATGTCAGCAACCTCATTTTACCATAAGCAGAAGCCTTTGGACAGACTCCCTATTCCTCTGAATTAACGTTATTTCAGAAAGACTTCAGTTATAAATGCTTCTCATATATTCTACTGAGGTTTGACAAGATTAAAACTGATTTGTTTTGTCACTTAAAATATCCTTTCAGATTCTTTATGGGCAGACATCAGAATTAAGAATATAAATACAGATAACATCTAAGTTTGTTGGATTATGATGAAATAAAAATGTTTTATTTTTGTTATGTAGACAGTGAAAGCTAGTTACTACAGTCTTTATATGTATGTGAAATAAATCTATATCAATAACTAGTTACTTGCTTCAAAGTGCTTCTATTTTTTAAATAACTGGATACTATTTTATTGCCAGGTAGAAAATGCAACAGTTCATTCAAAGAATGAATTTTATTTTTGCAATTTTTGTATTACATGAAAAGTGGTGTCAATTTCCTTATACTGTGAATTATCATGAAGACTTCCAAATGTTTTTAACTGCACTGAGGCATTCTGAACTGCTGCAAGTTATTAACAGCATAGAAATCTGAAATGTGAGCAAGAAGGAAACATTAAGAGGCCTCACTGGTTAAAATCAGATTAAAATGTTTTCCAACATTTGTTGGCAATAATCTCCCTGGGATGCAACACCTCTGTGAAAATCCACAGAAATGTACTCTGACAGCCAATGGTCTTTAACTGCTCACACTATTCAAAGCAATTTTCTACAATTAGGCATATCTGATATGGAGTGTACATCTTGTAATATCTGCTTAATGTTTCTTCTCTTTAATCTAGCAGGCATCATCTAGCAAGTTTTATAAAAGAGAATACTTGCCAACTAATATTAAAAGCTATTTAGTTTTAATGTTTCTCAAAGGATTATAGCATATGAAACTATAAACATTGTTTTGAACTGTCTCTGCTAGGTGAAAGGCTTCATCTCTCACTTAGACCCTAGTCCAGCAAACACTTACACACATGTTGTGGTCCTATTGATCTCAATAGGACTACTCGTGTGTGAAATCAAGCATCTGTGTAAGCGGTTGGAGGATTGGGGCCTTATTCCAGAAAGTGTCACGAGAGCAATGTCCTGCTGATTATGTGGACTTCATTACATTATTTTATTTTTCAGTCAAGTCTCAATGGTTTGTTTTGACGCTAGCCCATGGAGGTCCTGGAATAGGGAAGAACTGTGAGTAACACAAACTGGTGTTACTCAATAACAGGGCAAAAAGGGGAAGACACAAAGCAGGAAAAACACACATGAAGACAGAAATTTGCACACATGCAAACAGGTCTGTAAAGGACCGGTGCCCTTGCAGTATCCACAAGGCCTCTTTGGTGTGTGCTTTCTGACACATCCAGTGACGGAACAGAAAAAGCAGTGGCAGTCTGGGTATGGGTCGTTCTGCAATGGCGTTGGCATTTCCACCATGCTCACTGCATTGTGGTCCCATGCAGCCCTGGTAGCAGAACACCACGGGGAAGCAGCAGACTGAAGTTGTTATTTGCAGTTTCATTTATGTGAGACATGGAGCATGAAGAGAAAAAGTGTTGCAAATTGGCACTACCAGTATCCAAAGAGACCTGGACAAAACAAACTGAAAAGGAAAAGGTGATTCAGGGAAAAATCAGGGAGGCAAGAGACCAAAGCTGAAATAAGCCAAACAGAAGACACTCACACCAGTTGGCTAGTAGATGCATATCCCAGTATGCATATCAGGAAGGTAGTTGTAAGAAGGCTGTAAGACCCTGATGCTAAAAGCCCTCACTCATCTGGGAAGCCTCACTGAACTTACTCAGTAATAAAGCTCCTAAGACAATATAGCGAACCAGGGAATCTAGACAGTTATGATGTTCTTTGTTGCCCCAGGTGCCCCTGAAAACATGACTGGTTCCTTTCCAAGGTAATGACAAAGCTTTGACCATTCTCGTGCAGCTTCTCAAAACCTTTATACATTGCAAAGTGAAATTTAAAAAGTGTTTGCTTCATATTGTTTTGTTCTTTTACCAACAAAAAATTACTCTAGAGGGGTCCTCTGTCATTCAGCTGAGGTGTTCTTTCAGCCTATTTCCATGTAGTTAATACACCCATCCAGTCAAAGAATCAAACAGTATGTGATTGGAGGACATAATGTGATGGAGGACAGCACCCCAAAGCAGCATGTGCAAAGACAAGTTTGGGCAGATTTCATCACTCAGCAACATCCTAGGCAACGCAGCTGAAACAACTGAGTGGGTACATAGCTCCTACATTGACTTACTGATAACTCTGTGACCTTGGAGATATCAGTCAGGACCAAAGGACACTTATAAATGGAAATAATTCTAAATTGCCCTGATTCTGTTACGTGAGAAGAAGGAAGGCTGCAGGGAGAGCAAGGAAGGTCTGTTATTCAAATGTGACTCGAGGCTTACCTTAGCACTGTGCAAGAGGGACCTGATTACACAAGGAGAGAATAAGTTTTGATCCTTCATTTCTGTAATTTCTATTGAGTGTATCTTGAAAACATGGTTCCAAACTGTGTTTTCTTGGATTTGTACATGAAACTGTGCCTGTATGTGAATTAGCTCATTGAAGAAGATAGTAGATTTATGACTTACTAATCCCAACCTCAGTGCTTAGAGATACTTTCAGACATAGAATCATAAAATTGTCTAGGTTGCAAGGGACATGTCAATTCATGGCACACAGAATATGACACAGCCATCATTCTGTAAATGAAACCTGCTGGATTAGGGATTTGGGGGCATTGTGCTTTTTGGTTTTGCTTTTTTTCCACTTTGAAGCACTTGGGGCTTCTCATTGTTTTCTGTACCTTTATGATCTTTTAAAACTCCAATACCATATCCCCCCACAGCATTTTAAGAATCAGTTTAGAAAAGTTTTTGTCTTCTCAAGCATGGAGTTCCCAGAAACTCTCAACCCTGTAGTGAAACTGGCAAAAATCCCTCAGCAAGTTAAACTTAAAACTGCCACTGAAGTCAATGGGGTTCGAGTCGGAAACATACATCCCTGGCTGCTTTTGAAGCAGGCAAAAGCAGCTATAATTTGCCCTTTTGATGCAAGACTTCTTGCCCTGAGACAGGGAATTCTTCTGTTTCCTTGTATGCACCATGAGAGGCTATGGTCTCATCTGACGTCAGGCATTTCAGGGAATCGTGGAATCACTGAGGTTGGAAAAGATCTCTGGAGATCAGCTCATCAGGTCACAGGATAGCGGTGACCTCCACCACCTTCACTTTGAAATTCCAGCCTCATCATTCATGGGCATCCTGTGAGTAAAAAAGGAACTCAAAAAAAACCCCTTAATTCAGAAATTAGTTACATATGAAAAAAAAAAAACATTGTGAAATGAAAGCCTGGCCACAAGTACCTTCACTTTCAAACAACATCAAGAATATTACTTTGTTCTGACAAAAGCACTGCTACCTAGTGTAATGGTTACAACCCACTTAGAGGGGTTTGGCACTGGACTAGCATGCATGGAGTTATATCCAGATCTCTAAAACTTAAGTTTCCACTACTCTTTCTGATGGCCCTGAGTATACCTCTGAGTCTCTACTGGCTGCTCCAGAAGGCAGGCAGATCTCTCTATGTTCTCTGTTTTACTATCAACCCGATCTGTATGTCTTAGACACTTTCCAGGATTTAAAATGGCATTAAGCACCCTTGTTCAGACACTGGAATTGCTCTGCAGATGCCTGGGTTCAGGTCCTGCTATGAAAAAGGTTTGTCACATGACTTACAGCAACTACTTAAACTCTGTGTCTTGGCCCCATGGCTCTAGAAAACATGGGTTTTGATACTTCTTTTTTGTGCACTGTTTATCCTCACTCTGAGTTTGTAAGTAAATACAGTGTATGTGTAGAACATCTATTTCAGCAGAGCACCCATTTACTACTGCAGTACAGACTTCACAGATAATTCTTGCAATCCCTTTTTAAACATCTCATTAAGGCTCACCATAAATGAAGAATTTCAGTAAAAATGACATATTTTAGAAAATATACTTAATTCCTTTGTGAGTTCTAAATAATGAGGTACACTGATATTTTTAGTTTGGAATATTTTGGAATGTCTGGAATGCTAAGTTCCCCAGATGATGATTAAAAGGTCAAGTAATAAAGTGTATGATAAACTATGCCTGAGATTCCTCATAAAATAGATGAGTAATGGCTGTACAAACTGTGGCGCCATGTTTTTGTATTGAAAAAATGCCTGTGCTGTATTGTTCCTTCAAATTTGTTAAATTATAGGATTGTCAGAAAAACAGCATGGTGATGGTAAGTTTGCAACTGCTTTGTGGCTGATGTTGGAATCAAGAAGCAGATGAAAAGGGTGCATTAAGGAATAGTGCTGGTGTTGCTAATGGACACATTGTGGAGAATGTGAAATGGATTTTTTTCTTGCCAGAGTGCAGGTCTGGTATTGGTAAGTATCATGTTAAGTTTCTTTGGAAAAGCATTTGTTTCTGTGAGGATTATAACATTAGATTAGACCATTGCTTGAGTCACAATCACAGGAGCCCTCCAGAGCTGTTAAGCATTTGGCATATCTCACTTATCTCTAAGGGTGGCAGGGGCCATCAATACAAAGTGGACAATCAATCAATCTGGGGTCTTCTTCAGACATTGCCTGTCAGCTGATCAGAGAAGGACTTTAGAGAATCAGCTTTCCATTATCAGGATTTGGTCTGTGATCAGAACAAGCCACTGAACCTTTTACTTTTCACTTGGCAAAAACATACACACTGGAAAAAAGTCCTGACAGTTCATTCATTTTGCTCCATCACTGGAGCCAGATGATGTTTGACTGGAGAGACCCACCCTCTTTGATGTTGTGCTCTTTTGAGAGTGCCCTGCTGTGAAAAAAATTTTCTCCTTCCAAATTAAAGAGAAATATTTCTGCGTCCAGCTGTTAAATGTGACGTTTGCCATTTTTCAGTGCATTGGCTTTGTGCCATCTCTCAGGCTGTGTTTCAAGCCTATCTTTTTCCCTTCTCCTTCTCAACAGCAATAGCCACAATGTGTTAGTGTCTCCAACTTCTACATAACATCAACACCAAGAGGGACAATACAAGTAATACTGCATTGCTCTGAACTACAGCAGCAATATTTAAGCACATTTCTTCTGATTTTTTTTTAGTTAAACAAGCAATCATTTTATTTCATTAAATGGAGGATAAAACCCATAAATACAATCTATCTATGAAAAGCTGACCGGTTTCATTCTGATTGCAGTAGGCAAACCACGCTGAAGCAAAGGCTCTGTAGAATACATTTACCAGCTAAATGAGTGTGGATGTTATTAAAACTTGTTTCATGTGTACTGAGTCCACATCAAAAAAATGGCATCCGTTCAGCAGCCCTAGCTCTGTTTAAATTAAGACAAACTTCTCATGAAAGCTTGAGTAAACATTTAGGTTTAAGTAATCAAGAAAACCTGTATCTTCTCATATTTATTAAGTGTAATTTTCAGAGTTATAAAAACCACTGTCATGAATTGTGTATACTGTAAATAAAGGGTGGACTCATCATTACTATGTTTTGCCTATCTATTGAGGTGGATGAAACAGAACAGGTTCCAACTGCTCTCTAGCTTAAGTTTTCCTTCATCTTTTTGATTTCCATATTTGCTGACATGGAAAAGGATCAATGCTTGATAGATTTTGGCAAGCTCATTGTTGCAAACCCATGTTTTGTAATTAATCTCAGGCTATGACCAGCAAATCCGAGTACTCATGTACTCATCACATATTCACACTGTGAAAATTACATGGAAAATTATTTTGGAAAATTACATGGATGATAAAAAAAATTAAGCTTTTCCCTTTTAGGTATCCGCAGTCCAAATTCATGCAAGAAAAATGGTAGTCAGGAAAGACTTGATCTAGAAACAAGCAGTAAAGCTGTAGCCTGCTCCTAATTTGCACTACATGTGGCACTCATGAACTCAGTTATTAAAACTGTAGAATGATAGAGATTTACAAATAAATATAAATTAGCCTCTCTTCAAGAGGCTAGCATGGAGCCAAGCTACATTCTGCAGGGCTTCAGTCAGTTCTCAGAAGCTGTCTAGTACCTCGGAAAGGCAGTACTGGGACTGGAGATGTCTAAGCAACACAGAGATGCTGGCAGAAACAGTGTTGGCAATTCAAGAGGAGGCATGTTTCCTTGTTCCTAGAATGAATCAAACATGGCCACTCCTAAAATTAGGTACAACGCATATATATGCTCTATGAATGGTTACATTTGGATCCATGTGTTATGCAGTTCTATGACTGTAGAGCATCTTGTTACAATAATATCATCTATGCTACTATGGTTCTTCCCTGTCCTTATTTCTAACTAGATTTAGAAACATTTTTCTTACCATTAATTCAAACTTTCTCTTATGTCTCTAACCAATGTTATTCAAAATTCTCTTTTCTTGCCTTTACTCTCCCATCAGCCATGGTTTCTCCATGCTCCTTTTTCGTGTCTCTCATGTTAGTACGGCAGCCGAAAAACACCCAAGAATACCTCATTAGAGTGAAAAACAAGGACTGACTGCAAAGGTTTTCATTCACCTTTTTCTCTATTCAATTCTGCATTTTTCTGTTTCATCTTTAACACTATGCAATTTACCTTTATCCCTCCAGCTTTTTGCAACTCTGCCCTTTGTGCCAAAATGATTTCAAGTAAAATGGCTTTTTTTTTTCTTTTTTTTTTTTCTTTTTTTTTTTTCCTCTAAACAGTTTTAAATGAAAATATTTAGATGTCTTTTGTTAGGAAATGTTTTCAGAAATAGAGTAGTTTGAGCAGCAAGTGTACTGGCCTTAGATGTTGACTTTTTTACAATGGAACTCAAGGCAGATGAATTAATTAAATACCAATAGGACCAGTGATTATAATCCATGCTGAAAATTTTAGCAGTAAAATGATTCATCCAAAATGAGTTTTATTTTTTCCCCAAGTCTAAATTCTAAAAACAAAGCAAAATAAACCAGTTCTTCTTTTTATGATCTTCCCACCATCCTCAAACTTTAACACAAATGGAAAATGAATCACTATTTAGCAGAGCTGCATGCAAAATTATTTTATTGGATATAGCCCAAACCTCACAATGTTTGTAAAGCAATAACAATAACAAAATGTTTGGGAGCAAGTTTGTTGTTTTTGTTTTTGTTTTTTAATTTAAAAAAAAAAAAAGCATTTGGATGATTTCAGGATTTTATAAACCATAATAAAATGTTACATTATACTGAGCTTTAGAACTGAAAAGAGTTCTGAACTGAGAAATGAACTTCCTGTTTAGAAAATGTAAGAACAACATGTTTAGATGATTTTGAACTATCTTCCCCAATGTTTTAGTCATCAGAAGCTTCTCTGAAACTGACATTTTTATGCAAACATTTTCAGTTTCTCGGCTTTCTCTGGAAAAAAAAAAAAAAAGTTTGGTTTCCTTGGAAAACCCCAACAATTTGTACACCAGTGATAGGCTATTAAAGGCATACATAAAAACAGCCATGGCACCTAAGAGCTTGTAATCTAAAAGACACAGATAAGGCTAAATGAATTGGGAGACCCAGCAAATGTGATGAAAGCCTAACCTTTCCCCACTCTTTTCCTGTTTCTTTCTCCCTCATGCATAATTGCAAAAAATCTCGCTTAAATACAAAGAGATTAATAGGGAGTGCAACTTCATAGTTTTCCTAAGCTAAGCAGGAATTGCTGCACTTCCTGTCTACCAGAAGAGAAAAGCCTTGGGTTTCTCAGTGGGGTACAAAACTCTATGAACTCCCTTCCAGTCATGGAGAAAATAAACCCTGAATCTACATGAAGACAAGCTAAATTCTATGCTCTTTCTTGGCCAGCTACTATCCCTGGAACACGTTCATGCTAATGGCAAGCAAATGAGACCTTGTTCTCATTTGAGATCTTCTTTTTTATGGCCCACAGACTGCATACTTACTATATGGTGCTGACTTTCCTAAATGGTTTGATCACTACACTTGTAAGACAAGAGATTATTAAAATAACTGAGTGCTGACTCTTAGCCACACACTCAGGTTAACTATTTTCAAAGAATTTGATGAAGCTGTAATAAAAATCAATTTATCCATAGAAAGAAGCACTTTTGTTCTCAAGCAGCAGATTTATGATTTCATGCAAACATGAATGTCCTAGAGCTCACCCTTTTTAATAAGGAGTCTTTTAAAAGACATAAAATATTTGTCCTAATGAAGTAATGGTTTCCTAAGGTTTTGCTTCTTTTCTGTACTGCCTACAGTTTTATGTCTTTGTTGAAATGTGTCACTTCTTAAATTATGATGTTTTCCTAAGTCTACTATATTCTTTTTCTAACCCACACTAAGAAAGCATAATTGTCAGACATTATGTTTTGAGGGCGAACTGACCTCCAACATATTGTGGATAACATAAATTTCATATTTTATAGTTATTTTGAAAACGTTCCTAAATTCAAACCCCTTGGTTGCTTAGTATCTTGAACTCACTCCACCCAACAACAGTAAACTAAAGTGGCCAATGTTTTCAGTCAAAAATCAAAGTAAAAGGTGAGAGGAGAAGATGAAAAAGAACTTTAGCATTAGGGAGTCACTGCTATTACAGAGTCATGGCCAGCTTTAGATAAGACACTGTACTAAGACAGCCGAAACAGCTGCTGCAATCCCAGGACTGTCATCTTTGGCTGTTCAAATTTGTCTAAAAACTCCAAGAAACTGGGAGTATGGGAAGAGTGAGACAGGAGAGGTTAATGCACTATGATTCTAGCCTCTGCTGACTCATTCTGTCAAA
Source organism: Pedionomus torquatus (assembly GCA_013398155.1). Taxonomy (NCBI): domain Eukaryota; kingdom Metazoa; phylum Chordata; class Aves; order Charadriiformes; family Pedionomidae; genus Pedionomus; species Pedionomus torquatus. Next base: position 47,202 of record VZRU01004732.1, read on the forward strand.
AAATATCAAGGATCATCCAGCAGCATATGACAGTATGTCACTGTGGAAGATTTTGCTTCTTTTTCTCAAAGACTTTTCATTTGCTAGTAGAGAGCAGAAAAGGATGTGAGTTATTCCAGGCTTCAAAGGAAAGACATTTATTTTTTCCAGATAAGTAAATTGTCTAGTAATCCCATGTGGCATCTGGATAGGAAATATATTATACTTACTAGAAAATTGAGTAAATCCTTGGAATCAAGGATGAATAAACAAACTGACTGAGAGGAAAAGACACTTACCAGAGGCTTAATAATGAGGTACATTCAGGAGCATTCCATAATTTAAAGGCTAGTTGCTCAGTGAGCAGGACTAATGAAGCTTGGCTTTAGTATGGATGTGTGTTCTTTGTCCCTAGAATTTTCATTGCTGTAACAATCTCCACTTCTGCACTGATTCCAGTGTATAACACTGATATCTAAATATTCTTCAGTTATTACGACCTAGCAATGCCACTGATATCACTGTAAGTCTAGCACATGGAAGAGCAAAATGGACGGTGGAGTCACTGAGAATGCAAGATGACTAGTGCCCTGAGGTATCCAGCCTTTTGATGTGTAGGTAGACAAGAGATGTGGTACTGACAAAAATGCTCACAAAAAAACCCAGTAACTTTTGCTCAATAGTGAAATATAGATTGGGCTAGTGACCTTTGCTGATCCCCATTAATACCCATCTACATCTTCAATAATCTTCTCAACAGCATCCAAAAAGTGTATAACTACTTTTAGAAGTCACATCATGAAATGTTGTTGCAAGAAGGTGAAATAAGGAACAGTACTGGGCAGAAAAGTCGTGATTTACAGTTTGCATATGCTTAACAAATCTCTTGCGCTGGACCAACTGCACAGGCAAGTGGTCCAGATGCAGTTGCCATTTTCACGAGTCTCTGGAAATTTAAGCTGATGCATGTTTGGAAAAGCATCTGTTGCCATGACAATACAGAAAAGAGTGTGCCCTGTATGCTTTTCATATCTGACTTCACTATATATACAGGATATCCTGTATTATACAGAATGTCTGGCAGTCCTAAAAGAAGAAAATGACATTTCCTGTTGTCACTTACTTTGTTGCTACTTTTTCCACATTTCTGCAGATTTAACATATATATTACATCAAATTTGGTGAAAATGAAGGAGGGATTGCCAGCTTCATTTTACTATAGTTATAACTAATTTATAAATTAATTCCAATCAGTACAGGTAAATTATTAGCAATAACATAGTTCAATTGCAGATACATCTCATATTCATCAAATTTAAATGTATTTTTTTGTGACATAGTTTCTGACTCTAAAATGTAATTTCTCTAAAAATGTTATAAATCAGCAGACACTAAAAAAAAACCATTAGATTCTAATAAAGGTTTTAATGCTGTAAATAGGATCTAAATCAGACCCAAAATCACACTGACATGGGCAACTCTTAACACACAAAATTCCATGCAAGGACTAAAAATAGTGTCAAAAGACATCATGCTCCACACTGCAGAAGGCATCTATGCTTCAGTCTTGTAATTACAGTGTAAGTCTGTACAATAATAACCAGCAGCAAGCAGATAGCAGGCAGATTTTTCAATGATTGTGGTGATGGGAAAGAAAGAGCCGGAAGACCCTTCATCACTTGTAACAAATGATTGTAGCACTTTTAACCTATAATATTGCAAAAGATACATATTACAATTCCCATTTTACACCTGAGGTAAACCGTGCCATTAGCAATACAGCTCTGCCTAAACACTCTGTCAGCTTTAATGGCACATCTACATATACTGTGCACATAAATGAGAAAAAAATCCAAACCTCATCTCATGCATCATTCACATATTGCACACAGTCAGTCTTGAGATTTGTATTGATTTAATATCTTTGAGAGCAAAAATGAACAGAATTCAACAGATCCATCATGATGCAATTATCCAAAGTTTTTCTCTTAAAATGCATCTATATTTGGTCCTTTCCAAAATAATTTTAACTGTAAATTTGCAAGTGTCTCAATTATAAAATCTGCACAAATCTGAACTATAACAGTCAAAGCTCAACTGTTTTATAAATGCATTTAAAATATGGCATCAATATAAAAATCCTATATCATACAACCAAAGCAAATTAATATAACTTGCTATGGCAGTAACCAGATCATTTTTCCAAACAAATAGATAAACTCCATCATGTCATTTTGAACTTCTTCTGACCTTCTGATGGTTACAATTTGGAACAAATGTTATCCAAGAAAAATATTGGTGGTTCTGCATTTACAAAACAGAGAATGCTTAAATTAAGCAGCCTTTGCTTCAGTAGACATATCAGATGCATTGTACAGGAAAAAATACTGGGCCAGTTTTGTTTTCACATACTTCAAGTATAATCACAGATTTAAAATCCTACTGATTTAGAGCATGTCTAACCTGCAACCTGAGACTGATGCCAAAGAATCTGTTCTCCAGGTGTAAATTAGCTATCTATCTGAGCCATGACATCAGGGCAATCACAGCAGCATGGGACATACTTAAGATTATTTGCCACACTTTACTGTTAGTTTTGCGTCCCATGGTAAGCTCAGTAATGCTGCAGTTACATTATTTATAAGGCTGAAACAATTATCTCAGTTAAAGCTAGTTGGCTTGTATCTTCCCAGAGGTGCAGGCACATCTTTGGCTACAATGTAACATGCCCTTAGTGAATTTACTATGGGTTATTTCCTTTGTTCACATGCATTGTAAAATTAAGTTTGTTAGGAAGTTGAAGGTAGGTTACATTTCACATAAAAATTAAGGAACTAAGGTTAGGTATATAAACTAACCCTATTGCTCAAAATGTCCTTGTAGAGCTATGGAGAGAAATACGCACAATCAGAGGGCAATATGTCACAAGCAAGGACTGAGGCCAGAAACTTAACACAATGATATTAACTGTTAGTGACTGAGAGTGCAAATACAACCTGCTGTAAATTACCACACCCTGGGTGGAGTTCACTGAGATCAGTCCCCCAAAAAGTCAGCCATTTTTATATTGCTGTTCTGTTAGTTGCTTTCCCATGCTCTTTAAGAAAAAAGAAAACAGGTACAAACAACCTTTATGATCTTAACATTTGAATGTTACTGTTGTAGTGCCTTTTTGAGTAGCAAAAGAAGAAGAGCTTCTTTAAATAAATGAATTTATAAATAAATGTGTAGTATATT
>VZRU01004733.1:0-29846 GCA_013398155.1 Pedionomus torquatus
AAAGAAGGGGAAAGAAGAAGGGGAAAGAAGACGGTTTACCTGTTGATCCTTCAGCTTTTATACGGGGCATGATGCGGATGGGATGGAATACCCCTGTTGGTCAGTCCTGGGTCACCTGTCCTGTCCGCTCCTCCTTGAAGGCGGGACCCTCCGACGGGCGAATGACGAAAATTATCTGACCTTGGTTCTTCCAGCAATAAGTCTAAACAAGGGCCTCTCTGCATACCATCCCCCGGTACAATCAGGTCCTATCACTGTGAGACAGAACAGCTCCGCACAATGTGCTGTTAATTTCAGAGCCCAGCTAGCTAGGAGAGGCCTAGCTAAGAAAGCAAAACTGTAAAACAGAAAATTGGTTCATTTTACCTCAAACCAGGACAAGGGGAAAAAGACTTTTAGCAACCTGAGAAATATACAGAGAAAGCAAGTTCCAAAAACAAGTAGAAGTGACTTTGTTCATCATAACACATTCTTGACACAAACATCTATCGTAGCTGGAGAAGACAAATTTAAGAATAACTGCTAGCCAGTGGGGTTCTTTTGCAAAAATGATTTGCAAAGTTTTAAGCAAAGCAATAGTAGAGCAATTTTATACAAGCAACTGCAATACTGGAAAAGTGGGCAGTTGAGTAGTTAATACAAAGTAAAACTCCAGCAAACAAGAGTAAGACATAAATACTCTGATACACCTGGTCAGGAGCACAGATGCAGAGTGGGTGTTGTATGCTGCCAGCAGAATTTTGTCAGCCTCTTAATGAAGTTAAGGAGCTCCTTGGGCCTTGTGTTTTAGTCTCCTGAAATGGTTGGTGAGGATGTGTTCTGACTTTCACATGGCAAAATTTATATTTTCATGTTACCGAGAACCTTTGATCCTAGTCTGGGGTTTAATAGTCTGGCTTCTGTCACACTAAACTATGTTATGGATTCATTCCCTAGTGTATGACAGTTCCCTGAGGTCCAATGCAAATATGCTCCTCTGGACTTGTGTAAATGAACTCTGGAAGGCTGGTGGCTTCTATGAGAGGCCTGGGAGGAGCCTGGTCAATTACTTGAGCTTTCCACCTGCTGTTGTTGCTCTGGGTTCCTTTGTGAGTGTGCAAACATCTTTTATCACATAACCTAGCAGAAAGAAAACAAGACTGCAAATAAGAGAGCTGATAGTGAAAATACTCTGGAGAATATCGTTTCTCCATTTATACATATTTACATGTATACATTTGTAAATACAAATGTTTTTCTGTTGTTCACAAACTCTACATCCTTCAAGCTTCATTATTATTTTTTTCTATGAAAATAATCAACAAAACCAGCAAAATTTAACCTCTTGATGATCTAAATAATCAAAAATAACATTTTGCAACACCTATCAAGCAGTCCACATTGAAGTTTTATGAGCAAGCTTCAACCTCTAAATCTTCATTCTTTGCTAGTGACTAATACATTATCACATTGCACAGGTGTTCTGCTTTGTAAAAGATTAGTAAAATCTTTCCTAATGTGGTGTGTTATTATTGCAGAGTCATTATCAGCATACTTTCTGAAACACTAAAGGCAAATACCTTTAAAAAGTGTCTGTCATGTCTATTAAATGATGAATTAAAAAGCTCAGTCTCCAGAGATCTCTGAACTGAAATACACAGCAATTAATAACAGCTAACATATAATGAGAGCCATTTATATATGGTAACCCAAACTAAGAAAAAACTCCTTGAAAGACAGTTAAGATTTCAGTTAACTGTTCCTTGAAAGACAATATTTCAGTCAAGACTATCAATTGCAATTTGAAATGGAATGGCAGGTATATGTTTTTAGAGATCAGCTCATTGTCCAATTATGTTTGCAGACTTGTTTTAAAATATGCGTGCTGGCTTTGGGTGGGATAGAGTTCATTTTCTTTATAGTAGCTAGTGCAGGGCTACATTTTGGATTTGTACTGAAAATAGTATTGATAACTCAAGGATGCTTCAGCTATTGCCTAGCAGTGCTTACACAGACTCAAGGCCTTTTCTGCTTCTCACACAGCCTCACCAGTGAGTAGGCTGGGGGTGCACAAAAGCTGGAAGGAGACACAGCCAGGACAATTGATCCCAAGGATATTCCATACCATATGATGTCAACTTCAGCATAGAAGTTAGAGGGAAAGTTGACAGGGAGGTTACTGCCTGGGGACTGACTGGGCATTGGTCAATTGGTGGTTTCTCTTTTGCATCACTTATCTTTTTTGGGTTTTATTTCTCTGTTGTTTTGTTATTTTCCTTTTCATTATGATTCTTTACTGTTGTTATTGCAATAGTGTCGTGGCTCTGACCTAATCAGAAAAAGACAGATCATGTCCCCCCTTCTCCCCTTTAAGAAAAAGAGAGGAGACGAAGAAATTAAAGAGATTCAGGAGTTTAGAAAAAACTAAACTACTTTAATGAAAACATACATAATAATAAAATAATAAATAATAAAAAGAAAAATTAAAAAAAAAAANTGATGTGGATGGGATGGAATACCCCTGTTGGTCAATTTCAGGTCACCTGTCCTGTCCATTCCTCCTTGCAGGTGGGACCCCTTTACACTTTGCTGCTTCCGACCCTCCAAAGGGCCAAATAACGAAATTCCCTGACCTTGGTTGTTATAGCAATAAGTATTAAGCAAGGGCCTCTCTGCATACCATTCCTTGGGATAATCTGGTCTTAACACCATAAGAGTGAACAGTTTTCTGAAGAATGTGATGGTAATTTCAGAGTTTAGTTTGTTAGAAGAGGCCCAGACAAAAAAGTAAAATTGTAAAGCAGAAAATTGGTTTGTTTTACCTCAAACCAGGACAAATAGTAGTAGTAGTAGTAATAATAATATACTTGATTTCAATAATTAAACTCTTCTTATCTCAAATCACAACTTTTCTTGTTTTCACCCTTCCAGTTCTCTTCCCCCATATCCTGCTGGGAGTGGAGTGGGTGAGTGTCTGTGTGGTGTTTAGTTGCCAGCTGGGGTTAAATCATGACAATAAGTTATATTTATACAGCTGATAAGTATACAGGAAAATTGTGCTGATAACAAATAAGTACATGCAAAATTCAGAATATATTTTGTATACAAAGTATATAAACTATGAACAGACACAGGGAAGGGGACAGAGGGTTCAAACTGTTTGTGTTGTTTTGAAAAGTACTACTTAGATCATTAGTGAGATAGTTAAGTCTCTCTGGTCCCCAGAAGGAATACAGTCCCTTTGCTCAAAAGCTTCCTGAAGCTGGTAAGGATTTTTTCCCCTTTACCAATGCACACAGCTTTGTCTGTTCCTTCCTACCTCTATCCCATTAGCACTATTTAACAAACTACTTAATTAAAGATTTAACTTCAGATAGGACCTCTTTCTTTCCTCAAAGATAAATGTATTCTTTGATGCTTTGTTCATCTACAGTTTTAAAATAAATTTACTTTCATCACAAGTTCCTCATGGTACACCTTTTTCTTCTTTACCACTGATCTCTGCCATCAGTCCTGGCACGTTTAGGATAATAAGATTGTCATTTCTACCTTACAAGATCCCAGGTTTTCCTCCAATGTGACAGTGAAAGTTGTATAATGGTTCCCAGAAGTAACCTTATACTCAGTTCCCTTTTCAGTACAACCTGATTTATTCTACTAAGATCTACCTGCTTTATTCCATTTTGTGCCTTACATTGTTTCTATGGATTTCTGCTTTAATAAACCCAGACTTCAATTTAGTCCATTCTCCATCTAGCTCTGTGGAAATTCTTATTATTTCCTCTGAAGGTTTTTCTGCATTCCTATGATAAGATTGAGGTTTAGTCTTAGATATTCTTTTATACTTATCCTATCCATGTCCTTTTCAGATTTTTCTTAAGACTAACAGAGCTTGTGCTATTCTTTTTGAAAGAAAATAAATTGAAGTGTGTAACTCAGCAAGATATTTTGTATTCACAGTTTATTCTTGTCCTTCTAAATTTTAAAGACTTAGTTCCATTGCTAAAAGTCCCTCTTTTCCCTTCCCGTTCTTTTCCCATTCACTCACTCCACTCACTGCCAAAATAGTATGGTGTTTAAAAAACAAAATGAAACAAAAAAACCCGCACCACATACTTTTCATATCCTCCCATTTTCATGTATATGTGTTCTTGTATTTCTAAATTCTTGCCCCCATCTGTAAAGAAATCTATCTCCCTGCCAGTTGGTCTCATTTAAATTAAATACACAGCTCCTGCACTTAAAAACTAATTAAGTAGCCCAGAATACTTAATTCCATCAAGGGCTCCTGCTTTCCTTAGGTGTATTTGAGAATACAACTTCCTTAAAGCAATTTCTGGAAGGAAGGAAGGAAGTTAATGAGTTCTTCTCTCACTGGATTTTCTCCTGTTTTCTCTCTGAATACCTCTTGAACCATTAAAATTCATAGAAAGATGTACAAATATAATGTACCACTTATTTATTCCAGTGTACTAAACATTTATTCATACCACTAAGATAACAGTGAAATAAAAAAGTAAAAGTGAATATAGCCAAAGTTAGCCCAACAGAATTTTCTAATAGAAGCAAGTATATTTATTGTCCTATGCCTTTAGTATTATTCAATGCTAGCTCAACTAATTGTCTGGGTACTGAAAAAAGATCCATTGAATACCTATTGATACAGTGTTGAATTTGCACAAATTGACTGAGTTCCATTTTGAAGTCATCACAGAAAAAAGGTTAAAAAAAAAAAAAAAAAAGGCCTGTAAAATCAAAATTTTGATATTGGAGCCGTATTGTGTTCAAGGTGTTCATGACCTTGAGCAAACCATGTCTGGTCTATTGGGTTTTTGTACTTAGGGTTTGAGTAGCCCCTTAGCATGGGCAACTGACATTAGGGAGCCTGCTGGAGCACCCCATGCCAGCCTGTGCTGCACACAGGTGGCTGTTAGAACAAAGATGGCATTACAGCTTGCCAGGAGAAGATGTATGATTTTGTTTATGAAACATATATTTTGTTTATGAATCATATGTGTGATCTTTTAGATTAAATTTGTGAATGTTCTGGGTTTTTACTACTGCATTCAAACATCTCGGTATCTCAGTGACTTCACAGGCACTGTTAATGTTGCCAGCAGAAAAATAAAGGATCTCATCTTTATGTATATTTCACCAGGCTTAATTTATCACCTGGGATTGTAGTTTGAGTAGAGGTTGACACAACTGATAGTAAGAAATCTGGAAAAGAGGAGGAAGAGATATTGCTATAATTTCCATACTCGTTTTAAGCAAATTAATAGTGGTGGACCTAGTAAGGAAAAAAATAATAGGTGCATGGGCAGCATAAGTAAGTTATGCTGTTGAGAGAGGTAATAATGTAGAGAACACATTGAGTGAATTGGTTCTCTTCCAGGGTAGATTTAAAACGTCCTTAATATCTGAGGTTTAATCGTGTTGTCATTTCAGGTGAAACTCAACAAGAGAAAGATTTGGGCTATATAATTGTGTAACAGTTTTTGATATACCAGGAAATGGATTAAGTAGATTATGTATTTTTTAATAGACAAATTTCTAAATCAAAAAATTTGCAGTGCATTTCCAAACACCAGTAACTTTGCAAAGTGTCTTTCTTCAAACAGATTTAGATTGCTGGTATGTTATATAAAAGAAATTTATTGCATACTTTCAGAACTGTAGAGAACTTATTACCCAATATGTGGCTAGTACATAATAAATAAAATAAGCAATTTTCTCAATTCAGCACAAGCCTATGAATATTCAGACTAAAGGAGCTGACCTGGTTATGTGTCCTGGTTTGAGGTAAAAATGAACCAAGTTTCTGTTTTAAAATTTTACTTTCTCAGCTGGGCCTTTTCTAACTAAACTCTGAAATTAACAGCACACTGTTCAGAAACTGTTCACTGTCGTAGTGATAAGACCTGATTTTCCCAAGGAATGGTATGCAGAGAGGCCCTTTGATTTCAAGATACCTCATTTTCTGTCCTTGGAGTTTCTCACCCTGATTTCATATATTCAAAAATATAGTCAACTTAAATTTCAGCTCAAACATTTTGAAATTTTATTAATTAATTAATTAAAAATTTTTGTTTTGTAGAAAGGTAACATTACTGAATAAGAAAAGCTTTAGTATGAGGAACCCAAATGCAATTGATAGTTCCTGCTAGGGGTTTTACACATACATAGCTAAAAGTAAAAAGATATGCTCTGAATTTTGGTTTCAGAAATTCTCCAGTCTTCTTTTCTTTGTCACAGGTAATGGTGTACATTGAAAGGAACTATGAAGAGCTGGTTTGGGTGATTAATTCCAGAAAGTACAGCAAGCCACCTAGTGTAGACAGCTCTAGAAAAGTAGCTGTAAAATAGTGAAAATAGTAAAACCAACCTATGACAGTTATTAAAGTAGTCTTTCACAGCCTATATTTAGCACCATACTCAAGAACCCATGTTACTCTTCTACTTAAGTTACTTTTCTCCTTAGTGATTACTCAAGTAATGACATCAGTAAAAAAAAAAAAAATTGCAAAATAAAAATATCAAAACTAAAACCAAGGCAACAAAAAACCCAGACTGAAAAATAATGAAAAACCAAGAAAGCCAAACATAAAAAATCAGAATTCAGTACAAAATTCAAACTATTCTTAACATTAACCTCCAGTGATATGCAATTGTAATAAAAGTTACTACAACATAAATTCATCATGAGAGGTCTGTTTCTTCATTGAAATGAGTTATTGTCAATATGCCAGGTCCTTTGTGAAATAAATGTGCCATTTTGACCAGTTGCATTAAAAGCAGCAAGAGGGAACCTCAGGTGTAGTGCAAACCTGACGCTTCCTGGAACTATTCCTTCATCCAGCATCGGTCAAGCCATAGTGGGTGTGCCTACGCACAACAGTATGCAACACAGAGTTTGTGCTGTCGAGTAAGGAGTGCTACAAGACACAGCACCATAACAAGTCTAGAAAGCATTGCTTTATTTAAGTGTCATTGTTAAGATTAACTCCAGTTAACATGTAGTTATGTATAGATGCTGGAAATCAGTTCTAGGGAGAGGACAGGTGGGACATTTGATTTTTAATTGCAAATCATTGCAGCAGAAGATAATGGCACCAAAACCAACTGTTTGATACATAAGGTTCTCTGCAAGAATAAGTCATGGTTTAGTAATATTAATTCAACAAATACAACCCCCTAAAATTATCATCAATGGAAAACTATGCCATAGGATAATCATAACTAATGTCTCAATTTACATCTCTAACTACAGGAATACAAACAGTCTTTAAATTCAACAGCAGAAGCTTATTTAACTATACCTTTTTCCAGCTGCTGGGAAGAGAACCAGAGCCAGGTTGTGTCCAAGGCTGAGAGTATTGCTGAGGCTTGAAACAAGCTGAAGCTTGATGTATATTCTAAACTAATTCCTTATAACACTTCTACATTGAAGAGTTAAGGAACCATCTAATACCCTAAACAAAATGTTCTATAGTCTTATCCACATCTCCCAGGCTGAGAGGGGTCGAATGTATATTAATTTAGCAGAGTGCAGTGTCATCTAAAGATATTAAAAAATACTACTGAATGAGCAAGTTTATGTAATATATCTGGAATTCTTAATATATAATTGGTCAGTATCCATAGTTTTAATAATTGTAAAATCTTTTACTTTCATACTTATAAATGTTTTATAATCGCTAAGATTTTCTATTATGTGCTTAATATATCTCATTCATTCAGTACTCTTTTATTCATAAACCTTTAATAAAAAAGATGACACACGTCTTTTCTCATCAGATATTTTTCTATCACTTGAACACCAAAACAGTATCTAAAAATGCTAAAATCTTTCTAATGGAGTCAAGGGTGACAAATAATACATTAATCAACAATGCTACCAGGCAAAATCATTTATGGAGCAGCATGCCATATGTATAAAATAGATTTCACCTGTATAAAAAACAGATGATCCTCCAGTAACTTATTTAGAAATGTGCTGCAGCATATGGGTAGGTGTCTTTAACATAACTCAATACCTCCTGAAAGCATCCAGTTGAGACATGTCAGAGAATCCCTTCCTACTTCTCTTTTCGCCACTCCTTTTGCAATGAATCTCTCATTTTCAACTGCCTAGGAAAGACAGTCTTCCAAAGATCCAGAGGTCATGAGGTGTGAACAGAATGACTCCTTTATATAGCAGCTTGGATGCATAAAGCATTTTTTCTTCTGTAAACATGAATTTGACATAAAATATTACTTTGACACTGCCAAATGTTTTTCCTTCATCAGAGGAGAACATTGTAGTCTATAGCTGTAGGAAAATAGTACTTCACTTTCAGAAAATGCCTATTATATTAGCCTACAACAATTCCACAAATATTTCTTTTCATATTCTGGGCCATGTTTTTCATTAGAAGTCAAAACACATGTAATTTGCTTTCGATTTTAACAGAAGAGTGTGGTTTTTCCATGCAAATAATTTTTAGTCTATACTTCCAGAATCTTGCAAAATAAGATAAATTGATAGTGTTATGAGCACAAAAAAATTTATTCCTTTAAGAAAGATAACATGACAGGGATCAAAATAAACTATTCAGTGAAAAATTTTCTGCAAATTTGTCAAGGTCCTGGCCAAAGACACAGTTTTAGGTATTCAATCATCTGTAGCATTTGAGTTCCATCCAATGGACTCCATCTGCTTTCATCTTTCCTGCCTTTCATGAAGCCCAGAGTCTGCTGTGCCCTAAGTTTTTTGGCACATGATGTCAGAATTTCCTCTCTAACATTGTTAGCTATGAGCTATCCATGTTAAGTGGGTACAAGGTCTTCAGTTTACAGATCAAACTCATCCTGCCAACTTCAAATCTGTATATGAGACCTAAAAAAAATATGTGGATTTGCTTAACTGTGTGTTAATCCAGATATTAGATATTTTAAAGTGTTATGTGTGGATGTCAAAATCACAATATGACAGCATGGCTGGAGTATTCTTTCTTATGAGTACAGTATACTGATATAAAAAGAAATAATAATATATATACAATTTCTTCACAGTTCTTAAGCATTTTCTAGGCAACTATCAGTGTTCTATGACTAGAGAACATCTGATCATCAACTCAACATGAGACCACATAATATGAGGTACAGAGAGGGTCTCATCTACAACTTTGATCCTCAGTTTCATCAAAGATATCAAAACATTTTTCTTTTCCTTCTTCAAAGCCATTTCTTTTTGCATTATCTCCTATATCATAGTTCATTTGTCTGCCCTACCAGCTATTGTTCAAAAAGGTTGTGATACCACTTCAACTTCAATGGCTTAATACCAGATTTCACTACTAACGATTTAAAAGAATGATTTAGGATTAAACTGAAAAATGAAATAGAAGAATAAAGAGTGGTAGTACATTATGCTATGAAATTGCGACCAAAACCTTCATAATACTGTTGCATATACAGTCAGTAATACAATTAAAAAGCAAGAACTGTCACAAGTTTCACTTTGGTTAAATTTGGTTAATAACATACATGAAGTCTTTACACCTGGTTATTGGGATCAGCGTAATCATTTATTCACTAGATTTCACAGAAGGCTCAAGTTACAAAATAACTGGATTACCTATTGCTTTCTTCATACAACATGAAAAGGGAAGGGGAGAGAAGAGGAGAGGAGGGAAGGAGAGGAGAGGAGGAGAAGGGAGGGGAGGGGAGGGGAGGAGAAGGGAGGGGAGGGATCAGCAGATTGCAAATGTCATTGTATTTCATTAGCATTCTGGTTTTTGGGGGGATTTTTTAAATATCTTTTTATTATCAAAAATATCAGAAAGTTTTCTATTCAACAATTTTGTGGCAGTTTTGTAGTTAAATTGGCTAAAATGAGGAATGCGACTCGAGTCCTTTGTTCCTGTCAAGTTGTGCTGTCAACGAGCAGTTGGCAGAAAGAAATTCTCCAAGTGGTATAAAGCTGTCATAGTAGCCAGTCCGTAAAATAGCTCTGACCTAACTGTTCACCCACATATGAACATCAGCAGTATTGCCAGCTCTAAATGTCCAGAAATACCAAGCCAGTTTTTAAGGAATTTTTTAATAGTCTTTTATTGTTTAGTGTTGTTTCATTGATTCAATCTTGTTCAGTTAAGTTTAATTTTTCTAAAGTTGAGAATCGGTTAAATGAATCCAAGGGGTGCTTGAAGAATCATAAGACAGGTGATAACATGACAGTTAACAATGCAAGTTCAGAAGTCAAGAAGAGTTGTGTTGCAGTGAAATCCTATGACAGAATACTTCTTCTCTAAGGTTGCAGATTGGGGAAGGTTGGAGGGGAGACACAGAAAAGTGGATTTAATCAATCCCAATTCCTTCTATTTTTCTGGAACTATTTGTAAGAACTCATGGTAAACAGGAGGAAAATAATTGTTTCTTTCTTTCTGTTTTTTGTTTTTGTTTTTTTTTTTCTCATAAGGTTATTTTTCAAACAGAAAAGTTCCCCGACTTTCCACCACACAGGTTAGAACAATGAAATGGGTGATGCAAGTAAGGCCTGGTAGGGGTTTAATTGGTTCTGCTGATGAATCTGTGTCTAGTCTAAATCTTTACAAGTCAGTTTAAATTTTTATGGGCCTATTACTTAGGTGACATATTAATGCTGTAATCTGATGAACAGTGAGTGATGAACTTTCGTCTCATAATTTATACTTCCTTTTGTTAAGTAACTGCACAGAAAGTCCCCAAAGAGCTCTATGGAACTGTCATGTGTTAAACTATATAGCAGGCTTACATAATGCAGATCACTTTACAGGGCATACATTAAATGAAGCTGAATAAAGTGCTTCAGTCTTCTCATCCTCTTTCGTCTCCACTTTTTCTCCTTTCTTCTTTGTGTTCTCTACAACTTCATATCATCTTTAATGTCTGTTTTATTTGTCAACATCAAACTTCTTTAAAAATAAGAGGGGACAAACACTGGATTCTGGCTGCACAGAGAATGTTCAATGTTAACTAATCCTTTGGCTAAAGAATATTACCATTCTTGTTTGGAACTCTAAAACTTAGCATCAGAACAGAGTGGAAGGCTAAGTTTCAGACAAAAAAAATTACCCATCAAATTTCAAGTTGATAATTTCATTCTAAAAATCAAAACATGCAATAAAATTGTTTCTACTGAAATCAGAGATTTTTCACAGTTTTTCTATTGTGAGATTACAGATCTGTTTAATGGAGACCAATACATCGAAAGTAGTATAAAGAAAAAATTCCTTTCAATGGGAAATAAATGAATAAATAAAAATGGTAGGACACTTTTGGAATAAGAGGTGGAAAGCTAGAAATCCTCTATGAACTGCTTCACTACCCTCACTTAGTATATGCTATCTGATGTTAATAAAATCCACCTGCAATAATAAAAAAATCTCAGTAAGGCCACAGTAAAAATTAAGTAATGCGTAATTTAAGAAAACCAGGATGTTATTGACATTAGAACTAATCAGGAATCAAAATGTGTTTCCAACAGACAATCAACTTAATTTACTTCTCACTTCATCTGAATTGGCATGTTCCCTTGGAATGTTTTTGTTTCATAATTCAGCAATTACTAACGGAAACATTTCCAATGCAACATTTTTAAACAGCTTTAGCCAGCATTAGGGGGGGGTGGGGTGTTTATTTTCTTGACATCATAATTCTTTATTCTTTTCCTTAGATTATAAATACTATTAAGGAAGAAAAAAAAATATGAAAAAAAAGATAAGAAAAGTCTAGATCATAATCTGCCAACATTCTGCCATAGAACAGAAACTGCAGTATGGTACTTCTGGGAGGGTCAGGCACACATCTAGATAGATATTTACAAAAAATATATAAATTAATTTTGTGGTGTTGAAGTTGAAGTTGATAGAGATGTAATGGCTTAGAGTCTCACCTTGCAGAAGCCTGGTCTAGTGTCTATTCTGTGGGTGTTAGGAGTAGTTCCCTGGGAAGTGTGCTCACTGCCACACACTTGGCAGAGTTCCCTTGCAGTCTTAGCTGCCAACTCAAGCAAGCATGTAAGTCAAACAATGTCTTCACATTTCGTCCCTTTTAACTGCTTTTTTCATGAAATAGTTTGAATATAAGCATGGGGACTTGAACATGCATGGCCTTGATTTTATTCTAAAATGGCCTTGTTTTTCTGTAGAAGTGAAGCAAGAGGTTCTCATGCAAACATCCATTATATAGAGAGGTGTTTTCTTGTGTGAAAATCATGTAATAACTTGAATGGCCAAAAGGAGGAGCTTCTTTCCACGGGGAGGATCTGCACAGCATTCCATGAGAAAGTTATTCAGAGTCCATCTGATGCTACTTGAGCGTGGGGTTCCCAGCATCTGAGGCAAGGTAGGATTTACTCACTATCTTTATTTGTATTCTATCCTATTTTAACAGCTACTTCATTAGGACATTTGTTGTTGGATCTTTCTTCTTCAGATAGAAACAGAACCCTGCAATATTTCTTTCTCCTTTCATCTTCCACTCCAGTATACAACACATGGACAAACTCCCTATCTTCCAAACTTTTATATCTCTTTCTGTGCTTTGAAAGTTGTTGTAAGAGAATATGAGAAAGGACATATTTTCTTCATCTTTCAAGTGGCCATAATTTGTAAGTGGGAGTAGCTATCAATTACTTTTTTTTCTTATCCCTGACACAGGCAGCCTCGTGTATTGAGCAGCCTGAGATTTTTCTCAGCTTAGCATGCTAACAGAGTTTGGAGGAATATGTTACAATGGGGAAAATTCTGCAAAGCAAATCACTCTAGAAAACTGAAAGAGATATGATTCACCATAATTAGGGATAAATTACATGTATTCTCTTTGGTACCGGTCCAGTTTCTTTAACCAAAGGCAGTCGAAGCACACAAAAAAATATTTACTGTAGATTTACTTAAAATATTTGAAACTATTTGCATTAATTCATACATAAACAGCACCCCTGGAGTTAGACAGCAAACGATGTGTCTGGCAATAGATAACCAGTAATTACTTTTTTCCTGAAACCACATTAATGTTCTAAATAATGCAGCCACTTCTGTGTTAAAATTTCATGAGCTTGATTGTAATTATTCTTTGGTTTGTGGCAGTCTCAGCTCAACAGTACATTCTACAAGGCTTGCTCCACATCTAAAAATAACATCAGCTATGCCTGCTTTGTCCTTTTTTGACACTAGAAGAGTGTAAACATGGATGGAAAATCCACTTTGCACATTATTAAAAGGTTGCCAGTTATGCACAATTACCCCATTTGATTTAAACACGTTCTATAGTAATTTTTTTCCCTCAAACTGACTAAGTGAACAAGCAAACAAAAACCCCTAGGTAGCCTGTTAATAAGAAAAGACAACTTTTGAGAATTATTTGGGAGAAGGGGAGAACAAGTTGTGGCCTCAGTAGGGAATTACAAGTTCACGGCAGAACCCCATGGGGAATAGACATGTAATGGACTTTACTGCTGGCCTGAGAAGAAATTGATTTCTAGTTCTTCATTCAATTGGTAGCAAGGTGGAAGACCAGACATTCCCTTCCTGGGTCATTTGACACAGTTTCCTCAACTAGAAAAGTTAAGTTAGGCTGTAACAACCTCTGTTGGCTGAGTTAGCTTCTTAAAGGAACAGCCCAAATCCTGAAAATTCCTTAAAAATTCAGAGGGAGACACAAATGGAGCCAGGTGTTATCACACAGCTTTCTCCTTATATTTGTGGAAATACCTATTCCATATTTGAGTAACTTACGTGTCTTGAGGCTTGAATCAATTCCTGTTTCAATAGGAGTAGTGTGGGATCTCCTCCTTTCTAACCGTCTTACTACTTTTCAGAACACTTTTTTCTAAGATATTTAATCTCTCTCTTAATTTCCCTCTTAAGTGATTTCTTGAAAATTGGCATATTCCAGCTATGTTTATCTTTAAAATAATTATTTATTGTTTATTCCTAGGTTAATCTTGGGAAAAAGAGCAAATAAAATTGTCTCACACGGTATTCTGCAACAGAAGGTGCTGGTCCATTATGGACTCAGTAAGGTATGATTTTAAATGCCATTTTTAGAGGCAAAACTGCCTCTAAGAGAATTGCATAAATAACCTTAAATTCCCTTAATTGATGGGAATGTATGCACAGAATGCAATGCAAATCCCATCCATAGAAGGGATTCTGCTCTTTCGATCATTTGAGCTATGACAGGTTTTTCTCACAAGGAAGCAACTTGAGCTATCCTTTCTACAGTCAAACAGAAGTTAAGTTTATGTAAGAACTTCTTTTTGCACTTTTAGATAAAGGCAAGGCCATGCAGATGGTGCAGTGATCGGCACCAAGTGGGAGCTGGCTGAGGTCATACTGTAGCCAAAGAATTTTTGCCGCACCACACAATCCTGATGTCCATACTAAATGTGCAGCACAGCATAGGCCTGGATAGACTCAAGGTGACTTTTATGTGGATCACTAACTTCTCGACATACGATGGTCTTCCAGTCAGGATCAATACACAAGGAAGGGTGAAGCATCTGCTGAAAAGCCAAAGCCAGTAATAGAAGTATAGGGATACAGAAGAAAATGTATCTGAGAGTCTATCCAGGGGGAACAATGGATACTTAATTTTCAAAATACCACTTTTACAGATACTCTTTTGCAAAATAGGAACAGTATCAAACTTCTTTTAACTTGGACAGCTTTTTAGAATTATGAGCTTGTCATTTTAGTCCCAGACTATTGAATTGAAACTGGTTACTACAGAAAATGAAGCTACTTCACAAGGAACAATCTGCTTTTAATTTTCCTTATGGGTAAAATAATCATCAGGTTCAATTCAACAAAAGTGTAAGCATGTGTCTACCTTTAAATACAGGTCAAATAATCTATTAAACATTTCCACCGCTGACTTTCTCAATGTATATCAACCTATACTTATACAGCTAAGTCCAGTTGACATTTCATTCCAGTCACTGAAATTTCAAATGCATTGTGCTAGTCATACATCAAAAAACTTTGTTGACTGGGAGATCAGGTATGGGAGATACTGCAGAGGAACAAGTGAAGGTAATGACTCCCAGGAAGCCAAATTTTAAAGAGAGAATAGTGATCCCAGCTAAGCAACTTTGGCCCACAGTGTGTTTAGCTTCCTGTAGCTCCATTCTAAGCATACATAGCTTCTCTATATAAGGTAAACATGAGTTTAGTATAAACATATTATTACCTTGTCTTGCAATTCATCTGTCCAAGCTGATCTTTTGTCATATTACTACTGTATCCATACAGTTTTAAATGATCTAATATTACAATTGTTTTGAAGATTTTGACAAAATTTTATACCTTATTTTGCTATATGCATAGAATAAGGGTGAAGAAACTGTTCAGACCAAGAAGAGTTTGCTAGAGTGACAGAGTTGTGCCTGACACAAAGCACAAGCAATAAAAGCTATTCATCCACTTTCAATATCTCAGTAATTCAAAAGTCAGAATATTTCTTCAGCTATTGAAGGACCTCATATAATTCTGCTAAATTGCAACAGCTGCAACCTTTTACAGATTATTAAAGTTATAGGATTTAAGGGCACGTACTATTGATTCTTTTGTCCTTTTTGGAGTAGAACACCAAAGAGGAAATTACTCTAGTTGTCTGGTGAATTAATCAATGATGTCAAAATTTCATTAAAAATAAACTACATTAATATTCTATTACATTCTAATTAATATTCTATTATATTCTAGTATGTGTCCAAAGTGTGTAGGTGTACTCTAGGTGCTTTGTAAAAAATCAGATCACTTGTTCAAATGTTATACAACTGGAAAAGCAAAAACATTAATACAATCTTTTCAAACTAGGAAAAGCCTCAGTCAACATTTTTTTTTATTGTTCTACTGTGAGCACAGAAAAAAACAGCAGTTTTTAGTACAGAAACTGCTGAGTTTATAGTACCATTTAATGCAGACAGGTTGTTTTGTCAGAGTAGCACAACACATTCTATTTGGTCAGAGCTAAAAATAGTGCAACCGTACAGAGAACACTCTGTAATACCTATATTTTTAATTTCTTATCTGTAGCAGATGATAGGAAACAAATATCACAATTCATAAACCATCATGGTGTAGAACTTAGTGTACAAGGAGAACACTCCAGAGTTCATTGTGATTGCCTTCCTGATACTGAATATTTTTTATTGTGAGTAGTCTTATTGAAGTCAATTTATGAAGTCAGGTGCATTCGGTTTGCATAAAAAGGTTTTAGTAGGAGGGATGAGGTGGGGTGGGGTTACAGGGGTGGCTTCTATGAGAAGCTGCTGGACGAGCTCACTGGCTCCTAGATGTACCCTCCACTTGCCCAGGCTGAGCCCATCAGTGGTGGTAGCACCTCTGAGACTTTAGGAAAGTGAAATAGTGAGGCTGACATAATAGTGACATAACAACTGTTTTTCATGTATATTTTCTCAAATCTCAGCTCAAAGAAAAATGTAGCAATAATTGCTAGCTACATAATAAAAATCTCAGTGATTTGTGAAAACACTTAAAAAAATCTGCATTCAAGAAACAAATAATGCTGCCATTCTCTCAGTGTCATTGTATTTTATTACACTTTCCTTTGTAAGTGTTCCCAAATGACTTGAAACCTTCATCTGTTTTATAAAGCAAGCCCTGTTTTGAATGAATTTGGTAGCACAAGAACCAATTGTACCTTTCTCCTGTTACCTGAGATATGCATTCACTGCATTTTTTAGCCTTCATTAAAATTTATTGTCTGGAATATACTAGATTATCCAAAGCGTGTACACATTTAAACTGAGTATTTTTGATGCAAACTGAAATCAGCCAGGATGTGTAGTGCAGTTACCTGTGTAACTATGGAATAAACATTAACAAATGATTCTAGAATAATGTAATAGCTTGAAGAGAATATTTCTGACTAGTAGTATGTTCAGATTTATGGGTTAAATAGAGTTTGTTTTTATCAAGTCAGCCAAGTTCTTGTGACATTTTTAAAGGTCAAGGCCTTTTTAAAGTTGTCTAGCATAATGTATAAATTATGTTGCACTGAAACTTAAGGAAGATGAATAAGCACAACAAAATTTCGATAGACAATGGAAGATAAATTAAAAGATCCTGTAAGAGTGGGCATTTCCAAAAGAATCTTGGAGATATCTTTTTGATGTATGTTGTACATTCATCTGTGTCTTTCATAAAAACCCATGTGTAGATTTGAAGTGTATATCCTAACCTGTCCCACAGGTTTTAATTAAAAAAACAAAGTTGAAAATTACACTTTCATATATAAGGGTTTTTTTTTTAAATATTTGTTACAATGTTCTTATATTTGGAGGGAATAAAGAAAAAAGTGTTTTACAAGAACTAATTGGGCCCCAGGATGGGCCTCTAAGGAAAGTATTAAGTCTTGTCTTGTCTTGTTCTGATGGAACTGTAGCCAGGAAAACCTTGCTTTCACTCTTAGAAGGTCAGGGTTGATAAGCTTCACAAGGCAAAACTATCCTGGTGTTAAACCGCTAGAGCAAGACAAGCTGTTGGAAGCATAGATGTCAGTGATAAAGTGAGGCCAGCAACAGAATTCCTGCTTGCAGCTGACCTTGCCTATATTCTCATGAACATAGCCATATGTTTTACATTACATAGCCATTGACTTGTCAGTTACAAACCCCCACCGTACCACCCTTTCTAAGACTTGGCTTTCTACAGATCATCCTGTTATTGCTCTAATAGTTCATTACAAACCCAAGCTGCTCATTTCTGCCTGATATAACCAAATATCTTCCTGTTCTGGGGTCTATATTTTCTTCCACTTTCTTGTTGCCTTTGAGATCAATAAACTAATATTTTCAACTATGTAATTAAAAATTGAGAGCTAGACCGCAGATAAAATCTGTGGTTCTATAATGTAAAGAGAAAAGTCTCTTACTGTATATAAATAATGTAAAACTATTTTTTTCTAACATATCAGTTGAATACCAAGTCATTTGTGTTGCTCAAGGCTGTGTATCAGATAACTGGAACAGAATCCTGATTGCAAACCAAAAAATCAAACCGATCATTAAATTACTGAGCCTTAAGAAACAGTTATTTGAGACAAACTGAAGAGATCAAACAAAATGCCTGTAATATCTCTTAATATTTAATATCTTCTCATGCTTCTGATTTCTCAGATATGCAATACAATGCATTTAGACTTGATGAACAAGTGAAATAATCACCTTTGTATAGATCTTTCTGCCAATCTCTAGCACTGCTACCAAGTTCTTAAAAGATCTGCGTTAGTGTGCTTCTACTCTCACAATCTTAATTTGAGAAGTGTAAATTTAAAAAGCAGGGATTGAATGCTAAGCCTGTCTTGATGTTCATTTCAAGCATGCTAACTGCAATGCGCTTTACAAAATCTAAATTCATAAAAGTAACTATAGGAATAATTTTTTTTTTTCTTTTTGCACAGGCAGTGAACTTTCAATGAGTTAAGTAGATGTTTTCTGCAGAAACACAACATCCCATGCCATGGCTTGCTTTCTTGTAACCAGCATGCTTTAAGTCCTCTCTGTAGATCCAATTCTGGGAAAATCTGTGGAATCTGCTTCCTTAGCACCTGGCCTGGGGTCTCTGAAGGCAATCTCTGGGTTGCATTGGGACATTTTAAACATGTTGTAAGTGAAGGGTGTATGCAAGGATGTGTTTGTTTTGTCCAAGACCTTAATTTTGTCTTTTCTCCAAAAGTACAGCAAATGCAAACATGTTGATTATATTACAAAGCAAAATTTATTGCACTATAATGTTTTTAAACTTAGCATTAAGTATCTGAAAGACAGGAAGCAACGCTGAGGTGAGATAATAGTTAAGCTTCATCTTTTTGCATCAGTATTGTTCTTCTAAGCTGTTACACAGAATTCAACTGTGATTTTTTTTCAGCGATATTTGAAAATGTAAAACTTCTGCTTAAGAAAGAAACTAGCTGAAAATATAAATAATGATGTGTATATGTGAAGATATATGGGGGGTTCAGTGAATATACATCTTAAATCTGATCAGCAAGTCAAATGGCCGTTAATAAATTATTTGCCTTAGTTCTTCTGTATTTGCTTATGACAAGCTACTTGAAAAACAATATCTCTGTGGCAAAGCTTTCTATGTCAGCAGTTGATTTGTCTATATTATCATTCCTTGGGTGGTTAGAGAAGTATTTAATCGATACAGATTTTTCAGGGCTGTTGCAGTTATGAGAGACAGTATAATTTTTTACAAAATTGGACTTCAAGGTGGACTTCTAATGCTGGAGTAATATTAGAAAAAATATTTTGTATGATCAGCCCAAACCACATGTAGGATCACTAATCTATCTACTCTGACCTTACTGCTCCCTAATAAAGGGCTTAATAATTGCCAATGATTCTCTAGGATCTATGGATTTACACTTGAAATTGGTCTATACATTTCAATAATTTCCAATAATAATACAATATACATCTCTATAATAAATGTAAATGTAATAATAAAAGTCAATGGTCTGAAAGACATTATTACTTAACACATTAACCTTTGAAAGTTGAAAACAGCAGAAAATACTGGAAAGTAAGAGAAATCAAACACTAGACAAGCAAAACATAACAAAAGAAGATAAATGCACACCTCTCAGGAGGGGAATGACTGAACCCTGCATAAGAAACTAGTTGCTTGAGGGGTATACATATAGTGGGTCATGCAGTAGGCTTTTCCAGTTACCTGATTTTAGAGGTGCCATATCCTAGAAAGAATATGCTTCCCAGTAGGATGCCTTGGAGTTGAACCCTGATCTGCCTTCTGCCCTGGGACCCCAGCTGCTTGGCTTGGTTTTATGAGAGAGCCTGCATCAGTCCCCTACCTGTGTGCGGATCAGAAATCTTATAGAGCAAGAGAATCACTGGGGGAGATATTTGCATAGTGTTTGTAAGTGGAGACACGCATCACTTGGATTTCTTCTCAACACTTATTCCATTGGGTGCTCTCAGACAGAATCTTGCCATTGACACTGGTGTCTTGGGTGAAGTTTTCAGTCATCCTAATGCAATTTCCCATGTTTATTTTTAAGACATTCTCTTCCTCTTAATACTCTATCAGTTTTACATGTTAGGGTGCACCGTTCCTGAATCCTAGCTGCAACTGCCTTTATTATGATAGCTAATTTGTTCTTTACAGATATTCTGACTTTTTTTTCTGGCTTATCTGGAATTTGCAAAGTCTAAAGCTCTCCATTTAGGAACAGAAAATATTCAAATAAGTCTGTCTATGTAGCCTGAGAAACAGTCTCTGAGGTAGGTGGCTCTATGAAAGTGTGTTTTTAATCTTTGGAATTTCTTTTTAAGCAATTTAACAAATACACCTATGTGAATTTTTTGGAGTTAATATTTCAAAAGTGTCAACCTATATGAACAGCTAGAAGTTATAATACTTTCAGTTAGCAGCAATTGCGTTGTGGTTGGATCCAACCCTTCTCTTCTCTTCTCTTCTCTTCTCTTCTCTTCTCTTCTCTTCTCTTCTCTTCTCTTCTCTTCTCTTCTCTTCTCTTCTCTTCTCTTCTCTTCTCTTCTCTTCTCTTCTCTTCTCTTCTCTTCTCTTCTCTTCTCTTCCAGTTGATCTGCACCTAACCCATCAGAGCAATGATAACTCTGAATGGAGGCAGAAAGCTTCCTGTCATTTCTCCATACTGTCACACTCCCAAGCCTTTGTCAGTTCGGAGTCCTCATGAGCTTAAAACTGTCACTGGTCCTGCCTGATTGATCCTTCAAGATCTTCCCTCTTCTCCTTCCCCTTCAGCACTACCTAACCCCCAGATGATGGAACATAACCTCCAAAAGACTCTCATGCAGCTTGCATTGCCTCCTGCTTTCAGCAATGTGAGAACAAGGAGACACCAGAGTGGCAACTATGCTTCTTTTAACGTAGGAATCAGTAGAGGAGAGAAAAGCATGCCCCTCAGACTCTAGCTGTTAGTCATTAACCTTTGTCAATTCTCCAAGACAAAACCAAAGACTTCTCCTAGGAACTTAGATAAGGGAATCTAACATGACAATTTAGATTACAGCTGATATGCAAGTAATTCTCAGGAAAAATAAAATGAAATTTAAAAAAAAAATGAATAAAATCTGGCACTCCAGCTAGCCATACCAACCCAAAGGTATACAAATGCAAAAGCACTCCTAATATTGGCACTGGCTGGGTGGGGAAAGAAGGCACCTTATATTAGAAGGCTGTTGAAATCCAAAATATTTGCAGATTTTTGAAGTGTTTTCTATCCTTGAAAAAACCTTCCCCTCTTCACTGCAGGAAAAAAAAAGCCTTGGGAAGCCAGTTTTCACATCTTGTTTCCCACTCTAAACCTTCCCCTCTTCCCTCTTTCCCCCTCAGCTTTATATGCTAAGCATGATACCATTTGATATGTAATATCCTTTTGGTCAGCTGGGGTCAGTTGTCCCAGCTGTGTCCCCTCCCAGCTTCTTGTGCCTCCCCCAGCCTACTCACTGGTGGGGCACTGAGAGAAGCAGAAGGGGCACTGAGAGAAGCAGAAAAGGCCTTGACTCTGTGTAAACTCTGCTCAGCAATAACAAAAATATCAACATTGTTTTCAACACAAGTCCAAAACAGCCTCATGTTAGCTACTATGAAGAAAACTAATTCTATCCCAGACAAAAACAGTATACAAGTGAAACAAATTGAGCTGATTTTGGTGGAAA
Source organism: Pedionomus torquatus (assembly GCA_013398155.1). Classification (NCBI taxonomy): domain Eukaryota; kingdom Metazoa; phylum Chordata; class Aves; order Charadriiformes; family Pedionomidae; genus Pedionomus; species Pedionomus torquatus. The sequence goes on from VZRU01004733.1 coordinate 21,698, forward strand.
TACCCACCAATAAATTATTGCTTCAATAGCTAAACTATATTACAAAGGAAAAGATTGTTCTCATACTTTCTGGGAAGTGTAAGACATCTAAATTTTACATCGGTGTTGAGATTTTGTTTTTTTTTCATTCTGGTTTAATTTAACAGCATGATACTTCTACTTTATATTTCCTGCCTGCATCCAGTGAACTTACCTAATTTTGTCCTTCCCAGCCACCTCCTCCTGCTAACATTCGTCACTCCCTCAATCTGCCTCCACAGCCTGCACTCCACATCCTTTTAAGTGATGCTTAATTATTGATGCTTAATTTATTTTCACTCATCTAAGATGACTTTTTACAAGAAATGCAAGAAGATGACAATGACAGGCTAACTCTAATTTCTAAATCAGAAACGATAAAAAGAGATAAAGATAAAAACTTTGCTTTTAGACCTATTTAGCTAATAAATCACTTGAAAATATGTTTAGTTAAGACTAAATAGGTATAGCAATTACTATAGCCTGCTCTCCACACCATAGTATAGCAATTCATTCAAACAAAGTAAGAAACATCCTTTTGAGCAAATTTGATTTCATGCAATTTTGTGATATTAAACAACTATATGTGTGATACAGCATACATCTGTGGATAGCTTTTCATGATACTAATTTGGCAGGCTCTGTAGTACATTATGGACCTTATTTTAACCACATGATGGTGGTTAGTGGTTCATTCCTTGAGACCTTAAAATTGATGTGTTGTTGTAATAAACCCAGGATTTCTGTAGGCAGGAGCAGAATAGGAAGCTCATTTCTACATCTATAATGGAGTCTGAGACTTCCTGTCATTTTTGTAAAGATGTAAAAAATGTAAAGATGTAAAAATATAGATAATGGTTCAGAGATGTGCACACCTTTACAAGTTAGGGATACAGAACTTGAGCTAAAAAATATGTAGTTTATATTTTATAAACCGTCTTTATAGACTTCCAGTGATAACACATAGTCTTTCTTCTTCACAAGCAGTGAAATTCACTGCAGCAGGGAATACTAACATCGTTGTGCTTAACTAACTCTCACTTAAACTGTTATTTGCAGCTCAGACCTAGGAAGAATACATTGTGATAACTATGTTCCCTAGATTCATACAGCAGAAATATCACAAAGGGGACATGTTTGCTTTAGCCTAGTGATGGTACTGAAGGGACTCTATGAACCACAAAGGAAAACTGTTTCTTTACTTAGGTTATGTGGGCTGGCTGCAGAAGAATTTTGGAGAACACGGTATTCTCAAAGATTTTTCCTTTAAAGATCATAACATTGTAGCATAGCACTCTAATGTATTTCTTTATTTGATAGCTGTTATTTAAGTGTCTGATCTGTGTTTGAATCTGTTACATTCACGGAACCTGTATGTACTGGATAGAATTGGCAGAAACTCGATTAGATAGAGTAGGGCTAAGACGGAGTGATTTGTGACATTCATTTGTGATGTAGAACTACCGTTTCAAGCAAAAGCTAATTTTCACTTTTTGCTTCTTTTGTAGCTATTTCCTGAGATGGGAACACTACTTTAACCACATAAGGCCCAAGTATGTAGTCTTCCTGTAAAACCTTAAGGAGTAAATAAAAGTCTTAGATTTTCTACAGCAATGTAGAATGAGATGACGTGCTGCACTGTAGGTGGCATTTTCCTGGAAGTCCCTGCTGCAGTTCTTTCATCTTTAACTCATCTTATTAGCACTCAACCCATCTAAAGGAAAAAACAGTGCCATCTTATCCATTGTAATTCTACAGCATACGCTCATGCTGAGGTCACACACACGGTTCATAAAGGTGTTACAGAATTCCTATACATTTGACTTTTGGCTATTGTGTGCTGTGGAGAACATAGAGGCAGTTTTGCTGATTCACCATTAAATTCAGACTTTAGTCCAAATGTAGATAAGTCATCTTTATTTCCTCCCACTTATATGCTTGGATGAATCAGAACCAATAGGAGATGATGAATTATGTGGTATCCTGTTCAATAATACCTTAATCACAATTGCTAACAATAGCCATGTTTGTTGAAATTTAAAAGTTAGTTGATCTGACCTAAATGAAAAAGGAAATTTTCTGTATGAGTTACCAAGTGAAAACCAATGTTTTATTACTATCCCTTATAACTGCAAAATAGTCTAAAAGCTGTAATGCCATTTATGAAGTGCTGAATAATACACAGCAGCATGTGCATTATGAATAACCACCTATGTATGAATAGAAACTCAGCTAGACTTCCCTGAAGGTATACTTCAAGGACTGTTTCTTAATGTTACATCTGATGAACTAGTTTGCAAAGATGAATGTGACATTTATTATTCATTTAATTATTAACTGTAGGGAAAGACTTTCTTTTTAAATATAATTACCCTTGTGAAATGTGTAGTATAGATCCTTCAAAATCTGAAAGACTGTCCTTGTGACCAAAGCCCTCAAACAGCAAGCTACCCTAACAATTTCAGTTATGTCAGCTGTGGTAGTTATGTTTACATTCTTGTACTCGGAGAAATTGCCTTGAGAGTCCAAAAGAACAAGATCTTCTGTGCAGTTCACAAAATATTTGGAATAGTAATGTGGTAATTTTTACTGCTAATAAGAAATTATACAGGTTAATCGATGTTAAATTGACAGTGAAGTGTTACACTGAAAGCACTTAATGACTGACCATAAGACAATAGATAAGATGATATGATGCCAAATGCAAAGGACAGACCAGTGCTTCACAGTGGTGCAGACATTTTGTGGGAGTCTCAATTGATGAAATGTAAGTACTTACAGTATAAAATTCCACCTCTAATTTAGTTACCTATTCTCCATCAAATGCATCCCATGTTATCCTAAAGCAGTTCCTGAAAATTCACATTTTTCTCTGTTGAATACAAAGAGAGATTAGGATAAAAGTATGAACCCTAAGACTTCTTCAGAAAACGCCAAACTACATTAACCAAATTTTCTAGTATCCCTTTGGGCCAGAAATACTAGACATTACTGATGTATATTGCTACACTGCGGTACAAACAAGTCACACTATAAACACTTTAATCTCATACTGTCTAAAATGTGCCTTTTACTTATTTTTTTTTCATCTTTAATTTTAATAAAATGGTTTGTATTTGCCTGAACACCTTCCCCACTGCAGTACTAATTATGTTAGGGCAAGTGCCAACCCCCTTTCACCACCTGTCACAAGTATCAAGTTGTCTGTGTAGCTAGTTTCTCCAAAATATGAGGAATATCCAAGACAATGAATTTTACTGTGTGACTCAGTTACCATTGTCAGGACTCAGGATAAGCCTTCTCTCAGCTCTTAGACAACAGTCTACGTATCAGCCAACTCTCTTCTCAAAAGCCAGTAATATCTCTGGCTACAAAGCGGGGCATCTCTGCAGACATGGGAAAAAAATCAATAATGACTGGATTGGCAGCACAAATCTCCAGTGTCTGCACTTCTGACCCCTGTTATTTCTGTGGATTGATTGAATTTTTCCGCTCCTCCAGGTAAGAAGACGGATATTTTCACTATTATAAAGCCCTATATATATGTTAATTATTAGAGGGAGATAACAGCAACCAGCAAGGGAAAAAAAGGCGGTTAAGAGAAAAAAAAGCACTGAAAAAATGTAAGTATGAGTCAAAAACGAATGCTGAAAAGGACAAGGCAAAAAATATGTCTTTCTAAGTACAAAGAATGGAAAATGCAAAGGAAAGAATAAAAAAATTCTAATGAACCATATGTAGCACAGAAACAATAGGAAGGGAAAGAAATGCACAAGAGTGTAAAAAAGGGTAAGAGATTAGAGATGGAATTTCTAAATATATGTGGCTTTTTGCATTTACTTATCAGGCATGACTGATACAAGAAGTCTAGAAAAGATATCGTCTTGGCCCCTTAAAGGTAACACTGCTGCTGGTTTCTAGGCTATCTATATGTTATAGACAACAATGGCCAAAACGGTTTGTGAAGAATTAGTTTCATTTTTTCTCACAGCTCATTCTTTGTTCCTCTAAAAAAATGGGTCCCTTAATATTTTCTCTAATGCATAAATTCCTGGTGCTCTGTATGAATTTTTCATTTCCATTAAGTTTTCTGAAGCAGGAAGAAGTTTTCACACTTGTTGAGCAGGGACTAGCACATTCTGCTAGTGCTGGTCTGCAACATCAGAAGATGTTGACAGCATGGTCTTGTTTGTACCCTTCTTGTTAGTCTCTCTGCCCATTTAGCTTCTGTCTTCACTGATACAATTTTTCAGAGGTATCACTTAATTGATTATCAAAGTGAATTTCAAATTCATTTAAGAATGTCTGAAGCAGAACTATATGCTTATATATATATATATATATATATACACTATATCCTTACTATATGTAAGGACTAATTTGTTTTTATAGATTCCAGTTAATAGCCTGGGAGTCACTTGTTTTGACAGTTGGGGTTAATATTGATTTCATAAGTAACCAGGGAAAATGCCTAATTTCCCTCACCTTATTGGTGTATTCCTCACTGCCAACTTAATAAGGTACATAACATTTACAAAAAGGGTGCACTAGGGAGCTTTGAGGGAAACTACAGGGCAACATTTCATATGGATGAAGGGAAATGGTTCTTCACAATAGGTGGAATTAAATTGTCACAAGCAATTGTAGATACTAAAAGTTTACAAGAGTCAAAAAAGCCATAGGTTGCATCCATGGAAGAAAAAACATTTTTAAGGACTACTAAATTTAAAGGATCTGCTCCACTTGGAGTGTCTCAGCTGTAAAGTGTTGGACAAATACAGGAAAATTTTCTGGGGAGCCGTAACTTGCAATTGCTATATCCTTACCCTTTCTCCATGTTCTCCAGGCTATGCACTAAGCAAGTAAGCAGTCATTACTCACATCTGATTAGTCGTAGAAATGACAGTAGCTGAACATTCTTAGTAGTACTAGATTTCAGCTGATAATAGTAGCAAAACTGGAAGATAATTATAACATGTTTTGATCACTAGGAAGACATACTGAATTTTACAGGGAATTAGTTTATAGGCTTTTGCACAAGTTCTGTGATGCAGATGATTAAAATACTTCACATAAAGATTTTTCCATTGAAAATTTTATTTAAAAATATCTAAATTTTTCAAGTGGAAATAACTTATTCTGTAAACATTTCTAGTACATTACTTTTGTTGTGTAGTCTTTGCAACAGTAAATAAAAATTTTTGGACTTTAGTGTAAGAAGTGGAATTAATAGGAACCGAAGAAGCTATAATATAAACCATATTAATAACTCATCACCTCTACTCTGTGCCATTATAGCATCATCTGACCTGACATTCCTGACATTATGCTGCCTAGTAGGCAACCCATATTTGAAACTATCAGTTGTCGCACAATATCAAGTTATAAACCAATTCTAGTCACTTCTTTGGATTTTATTTTAGTGTTACTAAATATATGGATTTTTTTATTATTATGTTTTTTTACCAAGAAGAGGTTTCTGCTTCTTTTTTGGGCGTGGCAGGGGGAGGAAATTATCTGCACACCTGTACAGTCTACAATGTGGCTATGAGGAGAGGAACAATTCTGGTAGAAAAAAAAAAAAATCTAGAAAAAGTCAGAGGTCTCAGAGTCTTCATTGATTCCCTAAATCAGGCAATCAGCTGCAGCTCTAAAACCCCTAGGAGCCAGCTGGTTTATTCTGGAATAAATCCCAAGTGTCTGACCTGTAATTACTATGAGCATAAGAAGATATAAGCTTCAATTCAAATGCAAGCCTAAATTAATATAGCAGGGAACTAAGGAGAATCTTATGCAGTATTTAAGATGGAAATATCAATATCAAATATCAAAGATGGAAATTTGAGCCCATATTATTATGCTCACTTTTCAGCAGAGCAGAGCTAAACCATAGCTTCCTAAGTTATCTGCTTAGAGGAATACTTCCTTTTAGCTCATGTTTGTCTCATGAAATTCTTCTCCCACTGAAAAGTAACACTATAATACAACACATCTGCCTAAAATATGTTACAGGCATGTTTTATTTAATGTCACCTCTGAATACAAATAAAACATAATTATATAGCATTCTGTAAATTACTTGTTCATTGAAAGACTAAACTCATTGGAAAAACAGAAAAACAAATCCCTCTGAAAATCAACAAACTGAGGTTCCCATATCTAAACAGAAGATGGAAGTAGAGAGCCAGTGCCAGCACAACTTCAACCACTGGGCTTCATCAGGGTTATTTTCAGATTACACAAACTATTCAAAATATCCAGAAATTAATGTTAGTTTCTGTGCAGTAAAGGTTTCCCAAGCAAGACTGAAATGAATTTGAATTAGCTCAGTGACAGAAGAGAACAGAAAAAATGTTTTAAAAGTCCATAGTGATATCCCCTGCTTGTCCATCAGACAGTGAGAGAACAGTCAAGAAAGAAATGCTGTTTGTTTAAAGCAACATTTTGGGTGCCATCAAGAAGCTCTAAAGCATTCATCAAGTGTTAATGTAGCACCTAGGGTACATAGTACGTAGGATATGATGGAGGTCTTAAGGTGCTCTCTAGGGGTTTTATAAAAAAACAACATTTGTGAATTCATCATCTCATAATCAATGTTGAGGAAAAATCACTAGATATCATCATCTGTCACAATCACACAATACAGAGCATGCCAGACACTGCTGGCTCCTTCCTGATCATGCTTTCAATAAAGAATATAAAATAAGAGGTAAATGGGAACAGCAAGGGTGAGAACGACAATGACTGTGTCAGCATGATGGGCATTACATTAAGCTGCCTAATAGCTGACAGGTTTTGAAAAGCGTGAGCTGTTTACAGGCTACCAATTTATGTGGTACTCTGAATACTGTCCACCTACTAGGGAAATATCAATGAAAGAGAGTCCCTCTGAAAATGAGAGTGGTAGATCAAGACTGATGGTAACACAGTTCTCAGGTTGATTCTTTCACACATTGGATAGTAGAAATTGTACAGAACAACGTACTTTTCCCTTCTGTTAGGGAACTCCAAGTCACAGAGCAGGCTTTCAAAAGGGAAAGCAAAGAACAATTTGTTAAATTGCTTTGAGGTTTTTTTTTTTGTTGTTCCTGCTGGAAGTCTTGCTTTGTTATTAAAGCCCATTGAACTGAAAAAAATATTTTTCACATATCTTTTTAGACTCTTCTGTGGTTATCTTTCTGTTTACTTGTCTTTAGCAACTTTTCTGGGCTGTGGAAATACAGTTGACATTCTGTTTTGTTCATGTCTTTAAGATCAAATATTTACTGGTATCGTTTTAGCCATTGCATGGGCAGTACAATTTTTGGACCATTTTACTGAGATTCTCAGCATGAAAAGATGTAGACTGTGGAAACTGAGCTGTCATCTTAATTTGAGAAACAGCAACAGCAGCAGGAAAATAACAAGAGCCAGCTAACCCTTTAGTCAAAGGAGCTGAAGTACAGCAGCAGCAAATGAAATCCCTGCTGTGAGGGAAGAATTCTTGTGCATTGTTTTCTTGACTTTTTTCTGGAACTGATTTGTTATACAGAGGTGTTATTCCCTATTTGATTTACAAAGAAAATAAAGTCAATAAAACCGAACCAGTAGTCTAAAAATATACCACTTGTTTTCCTTTTGTAAAAAAATCATATTTAATCACTTCTTCATACCCACACCAACTTTTGTATTTTAATATTCAGGTTTGGGAATTTCAGTCTTGAGTTTCTTCCTGCTTCTCTTGAAATTATAATATCAATTTTTGGACCACAATCACTCCTAATGTAGCGGCACTGACAGGACTAACATTAGTGCTTATAAGGTTGGTTTGAAGGAGGATGGAGCCAGATTCTTTTCAGTGGTTCCCAGAGACAGGATGAGGGGTGACATGCACAAGTTGGCACATAGGAAGTTCCATTCAAATATGAGAAAAAACTTCTTTGTGGTGAGGGTGACAGAGCACTGGAACAGGCTGCCCAGAGAAGATATGGAGTCCCCTTCTCTGGAGATTTTCAAGACCTGTCTGGATGCAGTCCTGAGTAATGCTCAGGCAATCCCGCTTTAGCAGAGGAATTAGACTAGATGATCTCTAGAGGTCCCTTCCAACTCTGACAATTCTGTGATTCTATGAATGAGGAATATTTAAAATTCT
>VZRU01004733.1:29923-59135 GCA_013398155.1 Pedionomus torquatus
CAGGCCCATATGCAATAACATCGCACCAAACAAGCTGCCAGCTGGCCACAAAGCCTGCCAGACCTGCACCCTGGTTACAGGGAGGCATGAGCAAAAGCCTTCCCATCCAGCAACAGGAATGACTCTGCAAAGGACATTTCTAAATTTTAGTTTGTGACTTATCCTCTGGAACTTGCAAACCTATTGTTGAAAGTCACGTTTGTTTTTACTCTTTCTTTTTTTTTTTTAATAAAAATGCATTCATATTTCTTTGTTTATGAATCTGAAATAGAGGGTTCATATTGATTTTAAAGAGCCAAAATGCATTTTCCCAGTCAACAAAATTGTATAAACTATTTATGCAGAGCTGGCAATTTCAGCAATATGATAAGGCTTTCATGAGATTTACTTAATTATTGGCATTCCAGTCCTGATTCCCACTCCAAAGATACCAGAAATAATATTCCAGTCTTTATAGCAGAATTAAACTAATATTTGTCATACCGTCTTTTGTCTCCTTTGGAGAATTTCAATTAATTTTTTGGAAGAAGGTGTTTTGTCACAAAATTTTTGTTGAGCCCCTAAGCAAGTCTGGGTCCCACATGCTGAAATCTCCTGCTTCGTAGCTAGCTTGATCTCACTGAGACTAAGCAGCTGGGGTCTTTTCCTTTAAGCGAAAAATGTCTTCTTCCTTTAAGGGCAAAAAATGTCAGTTTTCTATATTCTTCTTTGTCCTATATATCTCAGCAGAGTTACAGTCCACGTGACTAAGCTCTGTAATGTCAGGCTATATTCTGCTCTAGTGGCCTGTGTTGTTAGGTTTTGAGCAGAAAAAGTATTGACAGCAGTTCTGTTTTCATTGACTTAGCCTTCTTGCATTAACCAGTTTCATTCTCTGTTCTTTTTCCAGCTGATAATAGTGATATCTGTTCTGAGTGATACTCCATATTTTAATCTTCTAAACCCTGGAGTAAAGATAATTAATCAAAGCAAAAGTTTACGGATGCTTTTAAACTGTTTTGCAGATATTTGCCTAGGAAAAAATGCAAATGTAGCCAAAGAGTTTCTTTTATGAGCAGGTATTGTTCATTCTGAGAGTTTGACCAGATGTCCTGGTTTGAGATAAAATGAACCAATTTTCTGTTTTACAATTTTACTTTCTTAGCTAGGCCTCTCCTAACTAACTAAACTCTGAAATTAACAGCAAATTATTCAGAACTGTTTTGTCTTGCAGTGATAAGACCTGATGATACCAAGGGATGATATGCAGAGAGGCCCTTGCTTATACTTATTGCTAGAAAACCAAGGTTAGGGAATTTTCACCATTTGCCCCATTGGAGGGTCAGAAGCAGAAAAGCATAAAGGGGTCCCACCAGCAAGGAGGAGCGGACAGGACAGGTGACCCAAAACTGACCAACAGGGGTATTCCATCCCATCCGCATCATGCCCTGTATAAAAGCTGAGGGATCAAAGGGTCAACTCTCCTTCNTCTTGAATCTCTTTAATTTCTTCCACTCCTCTCTTTTTCCCACTGTCAATCTGGTTTTGGTAAATTTGGCTGAAACCATGACACCAGAGTATCTACGTAATATATTGTCTTAGCAGTTGTATTTTCAGTAATGATTCCTGTCAGATAGGAAGAAATCAAAGATCATGCATTTAAAGTATGTATTCTTTGTAATCAACATCCCAAGCATTGGTCCTAGGTTCGAAAGAGCATGCTTCTAAAACTGCATAGAACACACTCTAAGGCTGTGACCTTCTTGCATAGTATCAAGCATCTAAAAATCTCTATCAAATTTATTTTTCAGTGTCCCACAGGATAGAAAAATGAATAAAAAAATACCAGTACTCCCCAACTACATAATTAATTCTTCACAAATCAATAACTAATGGGACATACTGGCTCTTTAATATCTTGGTTTTAGCTGAATTTTATGGAGGAAAAAATGTAACGCCATGTATTTTCCACACAGTATTGAATATGTTTATCTTTTTAAAGCCCTTTAGTGTTTAGCTTTTCATATGTTCCTCTCCATGTGAGAAGTGATATTGACCTATGTGGGGCTTTTAGAACATCTATAGTAAAAATACCATGGTTTGTAAGATCAAAATGGGGAAAAGAGTTCTCAGCCACACCCATTCATCTTTAAATTCTCCTAGCTTCATATCAGATTTTGTATAGATCAAAACACACAACTACATTACAATTATAGAATGTGTTTTTATGTGTTCTATAAGAGCACAAAGAGAACTGATGATGATGACTGTAATCCTTCCCTCTCAGCTTTAGGCTTGCTAGAACCTCAGGTAATAAAAATCTGCTCAAGTTTGCCTCACTGTAAGGACTTTATAGTATGTAGACTGATGTACTGTTCAGAATTCAGCCATTCTGACTAAAACTATCCCTTCATACTAGTCTAATAATGCTGGAATCTATCTATTCATACCAACTGTTAGATTTGTTCAAGTTTCTTACTTACCTTTTTGTAAATGTGGTCAGAAAGCATCAAAGTGAAAACTTTGATGCGGATTCCTAATGCATTAAGGTATGGCAGGTAAAAGAGGTCTACTGCTCAAGTCACAGAGAGGAAAAGGCAGGAGGACACTGGATAAGAAAAAATTGATATGCCAACAGAAGTGTGGGTCATGAAAAAGCCAAGGTGAAGGGCAGAACATTTGAGAAGGACTTTTTTTTGCATTTCTTTATATTACTGTACATCTGCTCATTTTCTTACACTCTTATTTTTTTCCAGCAACACAAAATAGCCATTGGCATTAAGAAACTATTCTCAGACTGAGTAATGGCTTTGTTGCTGATGTGCTCATTAATTCTGTGAAGCAATTCAGTGAAAAATAATTGTAATCTGTGCTGTGGGCTATTGCAAAAGTATGTACTTCTAATGCCATTTAATACTTTTCTACTATGTTTCCTTATGCTTTGGGAGAATTCAAGCAACATCAAGCTGTACCTTAACTAGGTACTTGCTGGGAAAGTGATGCTGGGCTTTCACGTAATGATGAGACTTAATCACATATTGACTCTGAACTGGCACTATCTCCCTGTATTTGGACTAGCAGTCTTGGAAGCCCTCTATCCCACATCTAATGTATATCTTTTCATATGCAAAATATAAACCAGTGTTCAACCTACTCTTCTGAACCATGAATAAGACTTTTCCACTAAAGAATTATAGGAATGATAGGTAACTTCCTTGACAAATCCTCTGTGTATCAGGAAGAATCTGAATCAGGAAAGTGAGTGCCCAACTATTAACACCTAATGGATTTTAACTGCTATATAAATATTATATAGTAATCCCAATTTTTTATTTCCACTGAATTCAAAGATGATGTTTTGCAACCTACTCAAGAGGGGGAAGCTTCAAGCTCCATACCCCAAAGAATTTGTCAAAAATGTAATCCTAAACATTATCAGAATATTTTATTGTGATATGTAAATTATATTCATTTATTTGATTATATCAAAACCCTATATTTTTGAGTGAATTCAAATGGGAAGAAGTGACAGAAATTTTTCACATTTAAACAACAGTATACATTACTGTGATATTCACAGAAATCTTCAATCCTAACTACTCAGTAAGTGCAAACTTTGTCAGAGCATCTGTTAAAGAGGAAATTAGATAAGTTTCTCAGCATCACAGTATTAACATTTTTTCAGCATAATTAATTCCTGTGTTTTATTTCCATTAGACTAAACTACTGGGTTTTCTTAAGAACATTCTTTTCTTGACAAATAGCCCCAGTGGTTTAAGTCACATAACACAAATTTAAAATTTGCCAGAAGTATATAGTAACAGGACATATAAAAGAAGATTTCATAGTGATTTCTTCAAACAAATAAAGAAAAAAAAAAAAAGAATTTCAAGATCACGAACTCGTTTATCTCCTTTATTTATTTATTCATTTATTTCACCTAATCAATGGGAATAAGTCACCAGTTTTTTCTAGCAAGGGCAATGTGTTTCTTCCTATGAGTAATTCAAATGGTATATGTCCATCCTAGAAGAAAAATTTGTTAATATTGCTGATAGAAATACAGAATGACATCCAAGTTCACTCTCTAAAAAGTAAATAAATATAGCACCTTTTACAAATACCATCTAAAAATAAAATTAGTACGTGTAATATAACTCCTAAAATCTCCATCTTTAGAAATATTCACAATGTTTGGACATAGTCCTGGGCAACCCGCTACAGGTGATCCTGCTTGAGCAGGGCAGGAATTGGACCATATGACCTACAGAGATCCCTTTCAACCGCAATAATTCTGCAAAATCAGGTTCAAATGCATTTATTTGTTCAGTCAGTATCTCATCTAGTAGCAGAAGTCAGTAATATGATTTGTTTTCTATAAAGGTTTTTATTTTATAGGGTTCACCTGTATCAGTGCAAAAGGAGCCTTTCTAATAGTTATCTCAGACTGAAAGGGTGACCGAAACAGATTAATAATCTACTATTTGTAGTTACCTGACTCTCCTCATTGTTTACAGACAATTTTCACTAGGTCAGCCTAGAAGGTATTTTCTAGATGGCTAAAGTTAGTTCATAGTAATCACAACCTGAAGGACTGCTTTCACATATTTTGGGGAAAAAGTCTTCCATGTTGACCAAAGTACTAGACATAATCTGTTGAAGAACCTGGCACAAGAAATCAGAGTGAGTAACTGAGATGTACATATCTACACTGTAAAACACTATCCTTAATTTTCTATAGCTAAACCCTGAAGTCAAACTTCACAAGCATCTCCCTAATTTGAGATACCTGGTTTCAGCAGCACTTAAGGTGCTGTAATCACCGAAGTGAAATTAAAAATTCAGTACTCCATATCATTTTTATATTCTTGCACAAGTGCTACAGGATAAAATATGTCTCCCTCCTCCTAAATACAAAAGTATGTTAAAATGTTTTTAAGGTGCAAGTTCACGATTCTGTAGATCATTAATTCAATTTCATTACTATTTTTCAATGTGACTACGAGAATATATGTCCATTAATAATTCAAAAGCAAATCCCACTGAATTTTAGTAGGCCTTGGGCAGGCACTGCCTTGTGCCTGTAAACTGCAAACTCACTATATCTGATATTAAAAATCCTCATGGTTTTTTTTAAGTAGCAGTGCACTGTCAAGCATAACAGGAACATGCAGATAATCAGAGATTATGAAAGCACCAGTGCTGGAAATGTTGTAAAACATCTGTTTCAATTTAAACCTTCCCACATGTGGACTCACTATCTGTTTCTTCTCCACAGTTAATTTTGTACCAGACATGAATCTTACAGTTTCTGAGAAGGCACTTTTTATTCACATGAGTAAGAAACTAAGGAGAAATAGAAAGAACACAAGTGGGTAATATTTATCAGGTGTCAGAATGTTTTTTTTCAACCTAGTAGTCATATCATGTTTGTTCAAACACTTATACAATATTTGTAGCATCTTAACTTGAACATGTTTCAAGAGAAAACTTGCCTCTTTTCCATTTTCAGAAATCTCACTCATTGAAATATAAATCAAGGTGGACTTAAAATCTGGTGAATCTTTGCTTCCAGAATGTCTGTAACTTGCAAATTCCATATTCTGTATTTTTATACTCTGAAAAGTATATTCTGAACATTATTTTCAGTTCTAAGGCTGAGAACCATTCGTGGCTTTTCCAAATAAATTTGCCATAGAAAGATTTGCAGCTTCATATATTTTTGTTATTTAAAAAGGTCTGTAAAACATTTCTTCTTAAAATCAACCTTGTGTACTACAAGAGTGTGAATACCCAAAATAGTTTCCTAGATGTATCATTATTCCTCAGTAAGGTCCAGTAGCAAAGGCTTTGACCTCCTTAGGCTTTTTGAAAACTGCTAGGCTTAATTTCAAATAATTAGCAGAATCACTTTGTCAAAGTTTTACACAAAAGTTAAACAATAAAAAGCATTCTGCTAAGTAAAAAGTAAAGACAAGTTAACCTAGGGAGTGGGAGGGACAGTGAGGTAACTGGTGATTTTGAGGGTATCTGGAGTTACATGCTGGTGTAAGTGGAGGAAATGTTCTTGGAGACAGCTGAATGTAATAACCAAAAGGTTTTTACTTTGCTGTGAGTCATTCTCAGCTCTGAGGTAAGTATAGGCAATTTTCACTTTCACTCTGAAGTGTCTTGTAGTTAAAAAAAAATATCTAAAAAACTGAAAAACTTATCCTCAATAACTGTAGACAATCACAAGCATGATGGAAGCCTGGGTTTTGAACAGTTAAATCTTTAAATGTCATTTTAGATACCTTCTGAACATTGGTTTTTAATTGTTATTGCTTAGAAGCATCAGAGAGGCCACAGTCCAGTCTTGTGGGCAATGTATGTAAATCTGCCACAATGACAGTTTCCCCTGAGAAATCTAGTGTCCTCAACATGACCAGTACTTTCAAGTCTTCAGTCATACACATTTAAGGGCCAGATCTGTACCTGATTGAATCAACTTAATGCTTGGAAAATAAATATGGTGGTTACATTTATATCAGAAGAAAGGACTTCTGTGGGTGCACTAGAGAAGGACGTAATAAAAGAGTCTAATGTGAGGAATTGCAGATGTGGTTACTGTCACAGATTTCCTTGCAGACTTGAAAGGCACCTTTGAATGTTATGCTTTAGAAGAAGGAGAGAGGCAATCAACTGGAGACACATGATGTAACTTCATGCTATTATTTGTCAGAAAAATATAGACTTGATCTCTTTCTAAGAATCTTGCATTGAGAAGCTGCAGTGTTAGCAGAAGTATCATGCTCAGCAGCAGTAATTGTAAGCAGCAATTTAGACAATAGAATTTCTTTCCATTCCTTGGATATTTCTTTAAGTAGAGATTTAAATGAAAGCTGGTTTTGGACATTGCCCAGGTGCACAATTATACAGGATTCCTAATTTCCATCTGAAAAATACTATCAATAAGTTCAACAAACATCTCATATTTTAAATACATTCAGCATTCTCCAAATTTTAATGGTGATTAGTGAAACTAACAAGCACAAATGGATTGGTTTGGCTTGATTGCAGAAGCTGTTAATATTCAAGTCTGAGAACATTAATCTCTTTCTTCAATGAGCATTTAATTGTGGAACATAATGACTTTTCTATGCATTGCTTTCAGTATATTACTACATGTAAATAAATTTTTACTGGCTAAAAATACATGCCTGCTACCAAGAAAAGTGACCCAGAATGGAAATGTTTGTATCTGACAGAATAGATTTTCCACTTTTTTCAGAAGTCATTACCAAAGGAGTGGTGTTTCTCAGACTTGACTATTTCCAGTGCACTACTGAATCAAACCTGCAGGAAATAAAGCATAAGTCTCCTCTAAGTAAATAAACAGGACTAACTGTTACAGATTAAATTGTTTCTTTTAGAGACCTGCCCTGTGGAAAAAATAATTTAAACTACATTTTCAATTACTTTAACTTCCTTGAGCTGTTTCCTAATGAGTTACAGAAACTACAGTCAAAAGTCACATAAGGGAACCACCCGATTTGGCATTAGGCTCTGCATCTACTTTTAACAGACCACAATGAAGCAATATTTTAGAAATTAAAATTAAATTACTGCAGCTGGGCCACATAGAAGGATGCTTGTACACTTACACAGTTCACACAGAATTCTGATTTCAGTCTCTCATTTTCATAAGGTCTAAGAAACAATAGTATTAATTAAATCAAGATGATCTAAGCAGTTTAATAAATATTTAGAATTCTTTGGAACTTAGATGAAACCTTTAGCATCCTAATGCTTTCTGTTACTTGGAGCTGCTACTGGCCAGCTGTGTCATGAGATTCTCGTGTAGCAATATCTTCACATGCAATAGCTTGTGATTACACTTCAGGTGTAATTCTGTGGGTAAAGTTGGATCACCGACTTCTAGACCTTATGTTCTGTAAGTAACTACTAATTCCCCCCACATGCAGTTTCAGTGTGAAGCAGTAGCTATAGAGGTGATGGGCTGAATGGAACTTTTCCCCAGAGGCCGTAAGCCATAGCTGGAGGACTCCACTGCAATGTATGTATAAGGTAACCCAGTGTCTGGAGTTACTGCTGCAAACACCTAAGCACGACATCTGTTTTTCCTTTGATCTTTTGCTCACCAGTTAGTTTACGGATTTATGAGTAGACAATTGCCCTAGACAATAATATATTCATATATCTCATTCACTAGGTATGAAGTTTGGATAAGGATAATCGATCATGCAGTACACTTTACAATATGCTGAATAAAAGTTTTCCTTGATGCAATGCTTTTTATAGCTATGTCCCTTGCCTTCTCTAAATAATACAAATGAACAGAAATTATGTTCAAGAGAAAGATAGATTTTTAATTTCATTATCACCTACTTGCAAATTTTTAGTCTGTCATAAATACACATGTCAATTTTCATATAAAAGGTTATACTAAATTTTTAATACCAGACATTTTTAGAAATAAATGTCAATAAGAATATATTATTAAATACTGAAAATAAATGTCAATACTGTTTTATCCCACTATGTAGTGGAACACAGAGAGGCAAGGTGACTTGGTCAGTGTCATACAACAGACATGCCTGGTGCTGTCTTATGGAACATGCCTTCCTATGTCAAGTACGAAAGAAAGAGAAATCCAACTACTTTTATTTCTAGAAATAAAACTGATTTTTCTCTAGAAATGCAAATGCCATTTCTCTTCTCCACTTGTCATTCTAAAACAAAATTCAATTCTTCCCTTGTTGGTCATAGGTACCTTTGTATAACAAATTGCTTTTTAAAAAGGCAGTATCCAGATTTAAATAATTGATTTCAAGTATAATCTTACTTTGTTTACATATCCAAACAACACTTCCAAGCTATGTGATCAAGCAGCAAATAATAATAATTTTCCTCTGATATCTCAAATCAGCTTTAATATTCAATGCCTATAGGAAAATTCTTAAAGAATTGTCTATGCTCAGAAACCAAAGCAGAACATAAACTCTCATTAACTCAGCTTCCTCTTCAAGTAATTTCTGCACAGAACTGAACATATTTCCCTGCAATAAAATATTTATTTGTGTATGCAGGAGAAATGCATTAAAATATGCACAATAATACTACATCTGAATTCTCACCATAATATACAATCAGCATTAGCTCAATATATAAAACTAGTTTCCATTGTCTCTACAAAAGCAATTTTCTAAGGAATTGATGAAAAATTCAGGTTATCAATCTTTATTGGGTTGGACTAGATGATCTCCAGAGGTCCCTTCCAACCCAATATCATTCTGTGATTCTGTGTAACGTGTTTAGTATGCTAATAGATATTCCAGGGAAAATTGCAATTCACCTGTGGAACTTTGTTTCTAATGCTCTGATATATTTGTTCAAAAATTTTGTAAGAAACTGTGATGAGTCAGATAATCTCCCCAAACAGAACTGCACATTTAAGTGGTTTTACTGTAGTGGGTTAACCTTGGCCAAGGGCCAAACCCCCACTTAGCTGCTCACTCACTCCCCCTACTCAGCAGGATGGGGGACAGGGGGAGGGAATTAGAATTAGAAAGACAGTTATTTGAAAAAGATACAGGGACATCACTTATCATTTACTGACTTGGGGAAAATTAATTTAATTTATTGCCTATTAAAATAGATTCAGGTAGTGAGAAATAAAGACAAATATTAAAACACCACCTTTCCTGCCCCCTTTCCCACGCTCAACTTTGCTCCTTCTGAGTGTGAGCTGTGGAAAATTTAAAGCAACTAAAGTCAAAGAGAGAATCTTGGTTCTTTTATACTAATAACTCATCTTGTGGTTACCACATATCTTCCAGTATTTTTTTATCTGCCAAGTGACCTCCATCTTAGGAACACTTTTATTTTACACCTACACCAGGGTGGTGCTTTTCCAGACTTGATCAAACTTTAAGGAGTTTTATAAATTAAACTGAAGTTGGAAATTCAGGTGTATAACTGTAACTACAGTAAATGGACACTGTTTCCACCTCCATAAATAGATTTACCAAGAAAACAGAACTATTAAGCTGCAGCCCAGGTGGTATCTGAAACTGTGTATCCATTGCATGGTTACCAGTGATTTTATAGTGTTTTTCCAGATATAATAATAGCAATACGTTAGTAAAATTGCAGTTTTGTGATTTATCTTGACATCTACATCGTCTAGCGGGCTATTAGCTTTTAACGTCTATGTTAACTAAGAACCTTAGGATTTATGGTATAAAAAGGAGGATTCTTGTTTTCATTACTTCAGTGAAAAACTTCAGAGAGCAACCCCAGAAAAGCTAAATAAAAACCAGAACAAAGATAGAACCCCATCTGTAACCCAAACTGATTTGTAAGCCAATTTAGTAGCTTTAGAAAGCTTTGGGATTGGCAATGCTAGATTCAAGCTTCCACAGTAACAGCTGTTGTTTTGCTTTTTTTTTTTTTCTCTTTTGTTTGTTTGGGAGAGGAGTTATGACTTTGCCTGAATTAAAACATGTGTTACATAGAAAAGAGCACTTCAGAAATTTGAATAGCCATTCAGGACTTTAAGCGAAATAATTGCTCTGTTGCTGACAGAGCAGAAATTGAGAAGGATGAATCCTTGAAAAGATAAGAAGATGAATCTCCAGAACAGTTACTCTGAGAAATTTCAGAAGCTAATGTCAGACAGAAAAGTAATACTTTTTTGAAGAAGAGAATAAAAGCCGTTGCAATGGGAAGAAATTGGCTGCTATTGCAAAATAGAGCAAATTATGGGTCACATATTTTTCTCTGAAATCAATAACATATGTTATATCTGTAGTGACAATATATCAATAACATTAAATCAAATTGGTGACTTCTATAATTTGTAAGTGTTCTGATCAAAATGCCCCTGAAAACGTATACAGCACAAAGCAAAAGCATTAATTTAATTCTAGTTCAAAATTATTAGTCACCTAGGTTGCTCAACAAGCGCTTTCAGTAAGCATAAACAGGCACGGATATCAGAAAAAGCTTTGCTGGCCACCACTGAAAACACGCTCCTATTCTCATTCCTCCCATCCCTTACACCAGCAGAAATGATTGTGTGTGTTCATATAGTGAACTGGGTCAAAGAGGTGGGCAGATAAAAATGGAAAGAAGGAAGAGTGAGGGAGAAATAATTTTCTGTCAGATCAGATCCTGCATCTGATTCACTACTTTGACACATGAACAATTTTCTGACACAACTGAGCTTCAAGAGCAGAGAGCATTCAGGTAATGAGTGAGCAGGACTTCTTTAGGTAGAAGTGATGACCCATAACTGCTGAAATGGCTGCTGAGAAATTCCCATTTGATAAGCACTAGATTCAGATTGTTGTAAGAGCTTAGTCTGTTGTTTCCAGGATTTTCTAAAATAATAGACAGGTTGAGGTTTTTATTAGCAGTATTTAACTGTAGCAAGATTATACAAGCAAGTAAAACAGACAAGCACCCATTGATCAGGATCAGTAAGGATAAGCTACAATAAACTTACTTCTATCTTACTGTTTGATATTTTTTCTGCTATTTTACATGTTTCTCTCTTGCATTTTAGCCTGAATTGGACCATTTTAATCTATTCAATTATACTTTAGGTTTTAAGATCTCTTTTATTCTTCACAGCTATATGCAGGTTACCCAGCCTGGAACCCAGGCATACTGTTGGTCATGACATTTATCTACCTTTTATATTCAATTTGTATATTTGAATTTATATAATTCAATGCTGTAAGTAATGAGTTATAGTGAAAGTCCTTTGGTAGATATGAATCAAAGGAAAAATAATGTTTGCTTTCTAGTGGTTCCTACTGTGTTGTTGAGCAGGTAACAATCTTATGTTAATTTTTAAACTTGACTTGATTCTGACAGTTGCAGAAGCTAGAAGAATGTATCATGACGCCAATTTGAGCTCTGTGAGAAGCTGCCAAATACAGTCTCTGTCTAGGGAGAAATGGCTTGTCTTTTTCTCTTCCTCTTTTCTTTCATGGTAACATTTTCTGTAGAGATTCTTCTTTCTAGCAGTACCAGCTCCAAAGCAAAATACAATTCTTACAGCTCAATGCACAATCTATAAAATTATTTAACTGAAACTGTCATTTTTTCATTCTGCTACTTTAGTCTGGCATAAAACTTCCTTTAGGAAGGAAAATATTTTCTCTTCACACAGCAATTTGATACTGTTTATAATCTCCTTTATTGACTAAAACCTTGTATGAAGAAATAAAAACAAGTATATTTTGATACTTACATACCCATACTGATCACAATGAAATATAAACTATTACAGATATCTCCTCAGATTTCCTGTGGCATTGAAGAGGTGGAAAGGTGCCGTTGAACTTCACCATAGCTGGATCTTGTCTTTTCTACATGAGAACAGAACTGGTAACTGGCTTTCTAGTGCAACACTAAAACCGATTAGGGATCCATGATGGAAACAACGTACAATGTGGAAATTCACAGGCAAAAAAACCCAGCATATGAATAATTCGTACACATCAGAGTTCTCTAAATATCATCAAACTGATTTTTGGAAAAGTGGACAAAATATGCAAAGGAGCATACCGGGTCTTCTTTGGAGTCTTCTGCCCTCTGCCACACATAACTATGGGACAGTTTGATTCTGTGGGACCCTCTGAGGTTCTAGGTTAGGATGTAGGTGTAGGTCATGCAGAGAAAAGGAATAAATGAGGCATTATCTTAGGCATCCTATACTGAGATGTGGGTCAGCCCAGGCTAAGCACATTTTAGCTCATTCTGTTATATGAAGAATGATGTTATTTGCTGTGGGGCTTCCTGGAGCTGAAATGTTTCTTTAAGTCTGCTTTTACTACTGATAAAATGGCTGAGGCTCTTCGGAGATTTTTGAAAAGGATTTCAAATAAAAGCTTAATTTCAATTTCCTATTCTTAAGAAGTCACACAAGACATACTATTCTACTTTTAATAGAAGCTGTGTTTTAAGAGTGTGTTTTAACAGAAAGGAATTTTTCTTCAAAATACTTAAAAATATAAAACTGTACTTCCATATTGTTGGAGCCTCCTTTCAACATCTTCCAGGCTTAGGCTAAAAACAAAACTACCTTCTAAGTGAACTAAGCACAAGACCTCCCCTTATAAAACAATGGTTGTGCACATATTAAGAGGAAAACATGCTCAAAGATGCAACATAGCCCTTGAAGAAGAGTGTTGTGTTTCTCCCTGTACAGCTTATCCTCTGATGATGATGAAGCTGAGACAGACAATGGAATCTGCTCTTTCTGGCAGTAAAGCAACATGTTTTAGCATTCTCATATTTCAAGTCTACAACGACTGAGTCTGCATAGTATGTAGGTCTGCAAGTGAGGAGTGGGGTTTGTGTCCTTTGATGTTCTTCACTAACTTCTACACAAGGACAGTTGCAGCTTGTCCCCTTAGGAGTCCTGGAGATGGGTTATCTGCTGGTCCTAAAGAAAGACATATCAATTACAACAGATTTTACTGTTTTGAGGCTTCAATAGAGGATAGAAGTGCTGGGGCACAGATGTGCTAAAACAGAGTAAGAGTAATTTTCAAGGTAGGAAACAGAAAATTTGGTGTTTACAATTAAAACACAAACAAAAAAATCACACAAAAATAAGTATCTAGAGCTTGCAAACAAAATTTCTAACCTATCACAGGCATTGTCTTTCATATTGTGTAATGTTAAAGCCCTGATAATTTCTCATTAATCACATTTAAACAGAAAGAAATAATGGTAACTCCACAAAACTGTCAGATTCACGCATATTTTAGTTCTTTCAGGGCTTGTAAATGCTTATATATTTATGAGCAATGGGTAGCTGCTGAAATGGGCACTGACACTCTGTTCATCCAGATGTTTCTGTGCCAGCCAGGGAAGCCCCCCTATACCCTGTTCTCCTGACTGTTGCTATCTGGCCGTTTCTCACATTAAATTACAAAATAACTTAGGCTGAAAGGCACCTCCATTGGCATCTATCCCAACTCCCTGTTCAAAGCAGGTCTAATTTTACTAGGATTCCCTAGGACAAGTCCAGTCAGGTCATGGACATCCTGAAGGCTCAGGGGTGCACAACCTCTGGGAGTAAACTGTTCCGCTTGGTAAAAAAAGTTCTTTATATCTAATTGGCATTCTCAATGTTCCAGTCTGCGCCTGTTGTGGCTCATGCCATTGCTGTAAACCTCCAAGAAAAGTTTGACTACTTGACTCCACCCTCACATCAGGGATTTGCAGGCAGCAGTAAGATATCTCCAGAGACTTCCTCTTCTCCAAGCGGAACAAACATAATTCTTTCCATTGCTCCTAGTAGATCCTGTCCTCCAGTCACCCAGCCAGCCTGGAAGGGGCCAGTCCCGTGAGAGCCAGCCCTCATGGCACATCTTGTCAGTTGTGCCTGTCCTGCCTATAACTTGATCAGGTGAAAAAGTGGCTGAATGCATAGGAAGGAGAGTAAGCTGTGTGTATGGCCCTCTACTAATTCATCCTGCTTTCTCAAAAGAAATAATGGCTTTGAAATTTTATATCAAACACAGCATTTTTGGGTAGTAATAAAAACTCATTCCCCTGGTAGCTAGGCCAAAAAAGGGGGGGAAATTTAGCATTCCCTGAACTGACTAAAATTTTTCTGATTTAAAAAGAAATGGTGGGGCAAGAATGGAAAACTTGTGCATACTTTTAAGCTTTGCTGAATTCTAAACTTTTATCCTAAGATTTTGCTAAACACAGCTAAATTTTGGTTGATCTTACAGTGATACATGAGTTGAAAATGGAGAAAATAAAGCATTATTTTTTTAATCAGAAAAATATGAGTATATAGGTAAACTATTTTAAAATAAAGAGTTTTGAATGAGCTTAGTATTACACTTGAACAAGGGCATTTCTGTATATACAAGGAAGGAAGATTAGTTATAAAACTATTTTTAAAATTGCACAGACCGTGTTTAAATTTATAATGTCTCTTGGAATGAAAGTATAAATATTCCTGAAGTAATATTATTAATTTCTGTAGTAAACCAAACTTTTAATTAAATATTTCTTATTAAAACTATTTCCTCAGATAACAGAATCAAAATTATTAAATAAACAATAGAATCATAGAATAGTTAGAATTGGAAGGAACCTTAAAGATCATTGAATTCCAATCCCCCTGTCACGGGCACTGACACCTCCCATCAGACAAGGTTGCTCAAAGCCCCATCCAGCCTGCTCTTGAACGCCTCCAGGGGTGGGGCATCCACAGCTCCCCTGGGCAACCTGTTACAGTGCCTCACCACCCTCACAGGAAAGAATCTCTTTCTAGTATCAAGTCTAAATCTCCCCTCTTNCAATCTAAATCTCCCCACTTCCAATTTAAAACTCTTCCCCCTTGTCCTATCACTACACATCCTGACAGAGTCCCTCTCCAGCTCTCCTGTAGGCTCCCTTCAGATACTGGAAGGCTGCTAGAAGGTCTCCCTGGAGCCTTCTCTTCTCCAGTCTGAACAACCGCAGCTCTCTCAGCCTGTCTTCATAGGAGAGGTGCTCTATCCCTCTAAGCATCTTCATGGCACTTTGCTGGACCCATTCCAAAGCTGGACATAGTACTCCAAGTGGGGTCTCATGAGTGCAGAGTAGAGGGGTAGAATCACCTTCCATGACCTGCTGGTGACGCTTCTCTTGATGCAGCCCAGGATGCAGTTGGCTTTCTGCACTGCCAGTGCACACTACATTAATTTATTACAAATATGTAGCATTATAGTTGTCAAATAGTTGTTTCTTGTGCTTTTTATCTTTTATTATCACTTATCCTAATGAGAGCTGAAAAAGGTGATTTGTAGTATGAGAAAGCTGTTCAACTGATAAACTAAGCCCTTAAATTATATGGAATATTAGAATAACTTTTTGTCTGAACAAATGAAGTTTAATCCCCCAAAGGGGCTAACTTTTTAGACATTCAATAAAACCAAAGGAGATATCTTCAGAATCTGATTTAGTCTATTCATCTATTGTTCCATTCCACTAGTGCTAATTGCCATGGGACCTAAGCAGGGAATGGTACTTATACTGAAACTAATGGTAAATAATTTCTTTAAAAAGCCCTTTGTATGAATTATTTTTTTTTGTCTGTGCAATAGACTATCAGCTATGGAAGAAATACTAAAGAACTAATAGCATCTATCAGCAATTTATAACTGAATAATTACTACATTACTATGTAATGAATATTAGAAGCTAGCTAATAAGATATTAATGCTTGTTCATGGAAGATAATATTGAGGTACGCATAACTGAGAGGTGTTTATATCCACTGATACCGAGAGCTGATATGATATTAGAGGATAAAATGTAATTTGTTCAGGAGTCTTGCTAGTTCGCATACCTGCAACGCATTCATTATATATTATTGGCAATGTTAAAAATACAAAGCAGCAGTTTTAGACAGTAGACAAAGCTTCCATAATTTCTGTTTCAGGTCTTTCCTTGTCTGCATACAAAATAGATTGAGAAAAAAGGTTTGCAAATGAAATTTCACAGCCAATATTTTGTAGGGGTTTTCAAATAAAAAGAAAGTAAATAACATACAAGCTTGTCTACATATATACACGTTTTACCCAGGAAAAAAAAAAAAAAAAAAGAGAAAAATAAACAAAAATAGATAATGAAAAAATTTTCTAGTGCTGGAAAAAAAAACACATTGAGCATTTTTTTTTTCTATTTTATCTGGAGTTCTTTGTTTGAGGGTTTTTTTCCTCATTTTCCTAAGGTGTCAAAACCTTGTTTCTTATATGAATAATTTTTAATAAGAATTTTTATCTTTAGCAACTTGAACTGGAATAAGCTTCTGTTCTACAGCCCAATCTAAGAATCATGGCAGAAGGCCATGATTCCTTCTTCTTTTTTTTTTTTTTTCTAATAAAAACCCACTCAATATGGGACAGGTGTTCAAAGCAAATGAGGTGGTTCAAAAGGTGGCACTGTTCCCCCTGTTGAGTTTATATGCTACTGTGTACAAGGACAGGGCACAGCTGTCATTTAATGAATTTGTATGAATTCCTTCCACATCCATTAATGCATATGACAAGGAAATGGAAAATAAAATGTATGTTAATGCTTTGCTTATTACTTACTGATGAGTCAAGTAATACACAATTACAAATCCAATTATGTCTCTTACCTGCCTCTCTGTGCTTACAGCATGTAAAATCACCTCTGTTTGCATTACAGAAATACAAACTATACGATTTCTTTATGAATATTTTTAATTGGTTTTGTCATAATCAGACTTTTTTGTATGATCCATTATGTTCATTCCACCCACAAACACACACCACAGTAAAGAGGGTATCTGCTAATTACCTCCTATCTCACCTGTGTAAACTATTTTGCTATTGTTTTCTCCAGTAAGCAAAAGAATATTTACAGTTTTCAGTAATTTTCAGAGAGGAAAAAATAAGCCACTTTCAAGCTGTAATGCATTAACTGAAAAACTGTAAAATAACAGATGTCAGTGCAGATTGGATTTATTTTTCCAATATGCTTTTAAATGAATGAATGGGAAACTGTTAATACTTGTTGTATCTCAGAAAGTTGGTTCTATTTACATGATTATAATGCCTGTTTCTTAATGTTAGAACTGCAGTCACGTATGTGGGAGGTAACTGATGTTTGGCAGTTTCCCAAAAGAGCCTAGCTGCTATAAGCTTGTCATTTAGGATGACAGCCATCTTTTCTTTCCTGTTTATTTTGTGATTTCATAAATCAGATCTTTTTCTCACAGTTAAATAATGAATGTGGTATTTCTACTCACAGTAGAACTCAATAGTCGGATAAATGTTCCAACAATGCTACATGGACAAATGATGGAGGGTTTCTTTTTCCTAGAAAAAAAAGAAATTCTATTCTCCTACATCAGTCTTGTATAGTTTTGAAGCTGTACAGAGACATTTTCTTCTTAACACAGAAGAAGAAATACATGCAGGTTCTTTGCATGTAGGCACCTTGAGAATGTGATAAAATTAGATCCACTAATCAACCAATCTGCAGAAGTCATGGTCAGGAAAAATAACATTATAAAGAGTGATGTCCTGTTGCTCTGAATTTGTGGCATTGAGTGCTGTCAAGTCAGATACGTTAATGCCAAAGACTTTTTTCACTTCTGTGTTATAGTATCAATACAGTTATGGAAGAATGAGCTGGACTGCAGTTTTCCTTCTACATCATCCAAATTATTAGCTTAGCTCTGTCTGCAGAATCCTCATTAGGAAAGCAAGTGGAGGGAACGAACAGCTTGCTTTTTTCAGATTCCAGATGGAGTTTGTAAATCTGACAGGTGGGGAAGAAAAATGAGTGGGAAAGAAAAATTTTCATACTTGTGAAATGACAAAAATCTATCTAGAAAATTTTGAGAAAATGAACATTGGACAAACCAGGGTTGTGCTCTATATCTTTCCTGAGTATAACAGCATTTGAGAGGCTAATAATTCAAAAATACTTTCAACTAACACCCAGATGTGTGTTAGCAAGGCCCTTTGGTCCATCATCTCAGTGGAGGCAGGGGTCAGAGAACCAAGCAACAGCAAAAACATATGTCTCTTGACCTTCTGGCCACACCCTTTTTTAACGCACCCCAAGAGACTATTGGCCTTCTTGGCCTCAAGGGCATATTGCTGCCTCATGGTCAACTTAACACCAGGAATCCCAGGTCTCTCTCTGCATATCTGCTCTCCAGCAGGTCAGCCCCTAATGTGTGCATTACACACATTAGGGGTTATTCCTCTCTAGATACACAACCCTAAAGTCATCCTTCTTGAATTTCATTAAGTTGCTCTCTGTCCAACTTTCAAGCCTGTCCAACTCCCAAGCCTGTCCAACTCCCATTGAGCCTTCTGGTATGCCAGCCACACCTCCTAGTCTTGTATCATCGTTGAACTTGCTGAGGGTATACTCTATCCCCTCATCCAGGTCATTGATGATTACTGGACCTAGTACTGACCTCTGAGGAACACCACTAGTTACAGGCCTCTAAATGGACTCTGTGCTGCTGGTCATTCAGTTCTCCCATTCAGATGGTCCTCAAATCCACCTCACTGTCCTCTCTTCTAATCCATACCTCCTAAACTTTCAGTCACTAGCCCTTCTTCCCTTGGGGGACTTCAACTTACCAGATGTCTGCTGGAAATACAGCAGGGAGGAAACAGTCTAGGAGTTTCCTGAAGTGTGTGAAAGATAACTTCCCAACACAGTTGGTGAGCGAGACAAGGGAAGGCGCCCCACTAAAACTGTTGTCCATGAACAGAGAAGGACTTGTGGGTGATCTGAAGGTGGGAGGCCGTCTTGAGCATAGTGATCATGAAATGATAAAGTTCAATTCTTGAAGAAGGAGCGGGGTTAGTTTAAATGTCACCTTAGACTTCTGGAGGGCAGACTTTGACCTATAGAGGAGACTGGCTGACAAAGTCCCTTGGGAGGCAGTCCTGAAGGACAAAGGAGTCCAGGAAGGCCCAACATTCTTGAAGAAGGAATAGGAGCAGACTATCCTCATGTGCTGACAGATGAGCTGGTGGAGAAGATGACTGGCCTGACCGAGCCAAGAGTGTTGGCTGGAACTTGGGAAGAAAAGGAAAGTTTATAGCCTACGGAAGTAGGAGCAGGCCACTCAGAAAGACTACAACAATTTTATGAGACTATGCAGGGAGAAAATGAGAAGGTCCAAAGCCCAGATAGAACTTGATTTGGCTACTGCCATATAAAACAATTAAAATGTTTCTATAAATCCATTAACAACAAAAGGAAGGCTAAGCTGAATCTCCATCCTTTATTGGATGTTCAGAGGAAACAGTGACCAAGGATGAGAAAAAGGCTGAAGTACTTAATTCCTTCTTTGCCTCAGTCTTTAACAGTAAGACCAGTTGCTGTCTGGGTACCCAGCCCCCTGAGTGCAGGGTATCTTGACAACAAGGAAGGGGAGCAGAATGAAACCCCCATAATCCAAGGAGGAATGGTGAGGGAACTGCAACACCACTTAGATGCACACAAGTCTATGGGGCTGGGTGGGGTCCACCAAAGGGTACTGAGGGAGCTGGCAGAGGTCTTCACCAAGCCACTTTCCATCATTTATCAGCAGTTCTGGATAAATAGGGAGGTCCCAGCTGACTGAAGGTTAGTAAATGTGATGTCCATTCACAAGAAGGTCTGGAAGGAGGATGCAGGGAATTACAGGCCTGTCAGTCTGACCTCAGTGCCAGGGAAGGTTATGGAGCAGATCATCTTGAATGCTATGCAAGACAACCAGGCAATCAGGCCCAGTCAGAATGGATTCATGAAAAGCGGGTCCTTTTTGTCAGCTTGACGAACCTGACCTCCTTCTATGGCAATGTGACCTGCTTAGTGGATGAGGGAAAGGCTGTGGATGTTGTTTACATGGACTTTGGTAAAGCCTTTGTCACCATTTCCCACAGCATTCTTCTGGAGAAACTGAATTGAGTGCACTCTCAGTCAGATTGCAGATGACACCAAATTGGGCAGGAGTGTTGATATGGTTGAGGGTAGAAAGATTCTACACAGGGATCTAGACAGGCTGGATCAATGGGCCAAGCCCATGAGGTTCAACAAGACCAAGTGTTAGGTCCTCCACTTGGGTCACAACAACCCTATGCAACCCTACAGGCTGGGGAAGAGTGGTTAGAAAGCTGCTCAGTGGAAAGGACATGGGGATGCTGGCCGACAGCCAGCTGCATATGAGACAGCAGCGTGACCAGGTGGCCAAGAAGGCCAACAGCATCCTGGTTTGTGTCAGAAATAGCATGACCAGCAGGACTAGGGCAGCTATTGTTTTCATGTACACTGGAAAGGCTGCACCTTGAATATGGTATTCAGTTTTGGGTCCCTCAATACAGGAAAGACATTGAGGTGCTGGAGTGGGTCCAAAGAAGGGCAATGAAGCTAGTGAAGGGTCTGGAAAACAAGTCGTATGAAAAGAGGCTGAGGGAACTGGGGTTGTTTAGTCTGGAGAAAAGAAGGCTGAGGGGAGATGTTAATTGCTTTCTACAACTACCTGAAAGGAGGTTGCAGCAAGGTGGGGGTTGGCCTCTTCTCCCAAGTAACAGGAAACAGGACAAAAGGAAATGGCCTCAAGTTGAAAAAGTGGACGCTTAGATTAGATAGTAGGAAAAGTTTCTTCACTGAAGCAGTTGTCAAGCAATGGAATGAGCTGACCTGGGAAGCTGTCATGTCACCATCCCTGGAGGTATTTAGAAAACATGTAGATATGGTGTTTAGTGATATGGTTTAGTGTTGGACTTGGCAGTGCTACATTAACAGTTGAACTCAAAATTATCTTAAAGGTCCTTTCCTTCCTAAAGGATTCTATGATTCTATAATACCAGTTTAGATCATTGTCCATTAATAGACTAATTTGCAGAGGAACTTGCATTATTAGGTATTTCATTTGAACTTAATTTTCCTGTATCCTCCATGTATAGAATGTTTCTCTGCTATAGAAATGTTAATCTTACAGATGCAGTTTACTTGCTTGTTTTTAAAATTCAATCTAATGTGTTTTCAGGCATCAAATTACTGTACCAGAGCTATACAGAATGTACTTTTTACTTTGTTTTCACTTACAATTTTTAAGATTTCACATAACTTTTAATATGCTATGTTCATTTTTGAGTTTGTAAGCATGAGGCTGTGATTTTCCAAATATGGGTATTAAACTACACTGCACAGGTGTCTAACTACAGAGCCCTCCAACTTCAGGTCAAGACTTACCTGCTTGCTTTCCTCACATGTGATTGTGCAGCTTATCCTGAAATGAAGCAGAAGTAGAGTAGTTAGTTTGTATAAATCATACTTTCTGGTTTGCACATTTGCAAATACTGGAGGCAATGGAAACGAAACCAGGTTGAAAGCTTAAAAGCTAAGCTTTATACTATGAGCCACTCAATTTCTGTATTTTCCAAATGTATTTGAAAAGCAAAGGGTCAGGAAAGAGCATGGAAAAAAATTGAATGTGTTATAATGAAAAATGTAAGACTGAAAATCAAATTTCCTTTAACAGTTTGTGAATAAGTACACGAATATATCTGATTGCTCTACGTAAATCCAAGGTAGGCAGCTATACAGTACCACTGGCAGCAGCGAGTAGAGATAGGGTATACAGAAGCACAAGGGCATTTGGGGAGCTGGTTTGAGGTGCAGTAGAAGTGCTCTGAACTAAAATTTTGCTGGCTAGCTATCATTGTAGGAAGATGAGCTAGGTTATACATGTTGTTCCTTCTAGTCCCATTTGGGAACAACTGAAGTGAAATTCCTGGCCATGCTGTATTTCCATTAATATGAATATGCCTGGATTTAATTCTAATTTACCTCAATTTAAATTTTCTAGGCATCCTGCTCTGTTTCCATCTCTGAACTTGCCTATCTATTTTATGCCTGTTTTATATAGGCATATATATATATACACAGTATATAAATATATTATATATAGCATACACGCATATATGCATAGTGTGTGTATATGCACAAATGTATATGCTTCTGGACTATAGTGTGCCATGATACAGTCTTTAGCTAGCTTGTAAGCTCCTCTAGAACATATGCAAGTAAAATAAATGGTAGGTAACATAAATAGCTTTATGATGCTGTGTTGAGTACTGCAGTACTTTATGGCATCTGAAGATCTACAGTACAAGAAACTCACAGTTATTCTTTCATATCACTTATAATACATACCCTGACCTTCATAAGAAGTGTATTACAAAACAACAAAAAGTAACTAAAATTTATTAAAAGGAAACTGTGTATGTTTATTTTGAAAGAAAGCAAGGTAATCCTGCACAATATTTCAAGTTATTGTGAAAGGAAACTTACTCTTTTTCAGCTTGCCATTTTTTAATTACACCATTAAAATGGAATTTTAAAAAATTAATTTCCTTTTCAAATTCTTCATTATTTGTCCAGTTGTCTAAACCACTAGACTTGAAAAAGATTATTAACTTTGCATTGTATTACTGTGGGTTTTCTGATCATGTGTTTCGCTTGATTTTTCATGCAGGAGCCGACACTGTTGCGTCTGGAATATCAACACTGAAATATAAGGACTGTTATGTAGGGGCAGGGCAAAGTTCTATCTAATCCTGCCAGTGGCTGATGGCAATGCATAATGGAATAGTATAAGAACTAGAGCATTTATATGATCCTTCTCCTTTTGGTTTCTGGCAGATTAGTTAAGTTGGGGGTTTGAAAGAAAAATTTTATTTTTAGTAATTATCAGTGGAACCATCATCCAAAAATTATCTTCTCCTATTGTCTTTAAATATATGAAAATATATGTGTTGATTTTTGACTTATACTGCTTTACCCTTAAGCCCTTATATTAGAGACTGAATCAAGATGACTATTTTTCCCTAAGAGAATGGCCCCAGAAGCTGCAAATCCATCAAGCAATGTCAAAGCACCTAGAAAAACAGATACATAAAAAGCTACAGTCCAAAATGGGCTCTCGGCAGAGCTTCAAAATCCAGATATAAATTTCTTTTGATCACAGAAGGTCTGCTTCTAGGTCACAGAAGAGCAAGTGCTTTCAAGGAATACAAGATTCACGATTTTGCTCTCAGTGGAGTGTAAAATGCTAAAGGCTGCAAGCCTGTGGCCTGCTTTCAGAAGGAACTCTGGCTCCTTTGTATTCACAGAGGAATATCAGACTCCTAGATAATTCTCTGGGGAAAGAATATATGCTGGGAAAATAAAGGTCCTGCCTCTGCTGCAGAAAAGTGTTACATTGACATTTTTAGAAGTTGTGGAAGGTTATTTGTGACTTGCTATGTTGTGTTATGTGTACACCATAAATTCTTCAGATTTTTGTTACAAGTTTTTATTTTTACTTTAGTTGGATTTAGAAAGGAAAATACATTTTAAGATAATATTTCACACCTCACTTTCTGCAAAGTGAGCAAAAGGAAAAGGTTTATTTAGTGGTTGACTCAAAGAATTCTAATTTCTCTACCCATCTTGTATCTTTATGCCTTAATCCAAACTCTTTAAGAAACAGCCATACTATTTATTCTCCCAGAGGCTCTAGGTAGAGATTTATTAGCAATGTGCTTCTGAATTCTTCGGTTCAATATACAACTGAAATGAAAAATGCCCTTACTGCTTATAGAAATTGCAGCCTATACAGCCAAGACAAAGCATTTTTCATAAACTTAAGCTGGAATCAAATTCCACTGCATTTGTATCCAGAATGGCTATTAAAGGTAGGTAGTAAGAGCTAGCAGACTTTTATTACTTTTATTTCCAATAGAAAAAACACCTATTCTAAAAATATACTTAAAATATTACTTGGGCAGCCTCTAAGAGTGCTTGGCTTCAAATTAGTCATCAAGTACTGAGGGATAATTATAGCACCGTAGCAGAGTGAGTGTGAGGAATTGTGGCTCTCATTGCTGAAGCAGAGACAATTGCTGTGAACAGGCTCTCCACCCTTGCTATTCTATAAACACTCAGTTTGGCAGAGTGGTGAAGAGACTGCTTAGATAATTCCTGCAAAAACTTGTCCATGCATTGTTAGTCTGGAGCATCAAGAGAAAATTTGTTTTAGTCAAATCAGTGGTAATTTTGCTGTCTCCTTCAATAGCTATGTCTTACTCTACCATACTATCAGAGGCTCAAATGTGCTTATTAGTCCGTTTCCCTGCTGTTAGTAGTATCCATTTGATAACAATACCTTTCTGCACAAGTATCCCCAAACGTTGTGATCTCCTGGTGACCTTCCTCTCTCTTTCCATTTCAGTCCCAGCTGTCCTTACAAGCACCAAAAAAGCCAAATAGGAGCAGGATGAAAAACAATCCTTTCCTTTTTGAGGCACAAATCTGTGTTTCAGGTATCTAGCATCTGATTGAAACACTCAGGCCTTTTTCACTCAGGCTGTGAATGTCTGCATCATATGTCTATACAGGAATATTTGGTATAAAAATTTTCTTAAGCAGTTCCCATGGATGCCTTGATTACCATCATATTTTCTCTCCAGCTCTCAACAAAACCTGAATTGTACACAGTAGCAATCTGCTCTATGCAGAGACTGCAGGTGGAAAATGCAGTTCAAGGACTCTGGTATTCAATGAAGATGAATGCTGGTAACAGAACACGCTCTAGAGTACCTAGTTTTGTTTCTCTGTCCCCTTCTCAATCCCACATGTTTTTTTCCAAATCTCTCTTCTCTCTCTCTCCCACTTCCAGAATGGCCAAGACATATCTCCAGGTTTGGCAGCAAATCCACAAAGAAGAATTCACCTGTATTTTTCTCCAACAGTAGCACAGTGTATTTGGGATAGGTTGAGAGAACTACTTCAGCAGTCTCTCTACATTCTTGGCCCACAGTGGAACCCCTGCCATATGGAGAGGGATTTAACATGCAGAAGCAACTCTGGGTAGCATGGAAGTATGGAAAAATGTATAACAATTGAAAAATTCCCCAGTGGTAAGTCATACGTGAGATGCGTCAGTCAGCCTAAGGAACAGAAGTAGGTAAAGCTTTTCTGTTGCAGGTATGGATGCCAATTTCAGACATCCATGCTAGTTTCCAAGAGTCAGCAAGCTTGTGCAGAGCTCACTGTTCTCTCTTACCAGGACAGACACAAGATTAACAGATTGTCTTAGACCGAGAAAAGAAAAAGCACACCTTTCCTTTCCTCTTCCTGTTTGCTTACATTTCTCAGCCCTTCCTTCTTGTCTAGAAGAATAGCTGGCACAACCATGCTGTCTCCTTCAGAAACCTGCAGTGTGGAATTCAGATACCGAAAAGACAAGCATCTAACTTTTCTCACTGGAAACAAAAATACACCTCCACAGTCCCCTACCATCAACTAAGGCAATGCAAATGTTTTCAAAGTATGACCATGAATTAACATACTTTTGTGTGAGAGACACAATAGCCTATGAAGAGATTTTTTAAAAGCCATTCTGATTTAAAATGCTCTTCATTTATCCAAGTATGGAATTTTTGCTTTTTGTTCTGTGATTTAAAAATAATGTAAAATATTCTATTGTTAGATATGTCTACCTCCAAAAACTGGGAGTCTCAGCTCCTGTCCCATCCTTCATTTGCTCATGAAAATGTATGTTCTTTATTGTAAACACAGTGTGTATTTTAAGCAATTGCATTTTATTTGCAAGTTTCCACATTTATGAAGCAAAGAAATATGCAGGTTTTACTACCTGTGTATGCGTATTAAACAACTCTTGTTTAAAATTTGAGAAGGGGTTTTCATACACAATGTAAGTCAACAAGTGTTTTCTCATCCCAGTCAATAAAACTGAGTTCTATTTGAATTAATTTTTCCTCATGTGAGAATCAAATGCTAGTAATGTGACATCATAGTTAGAGAAGCATCATTTTAAACACAGTTTTTATACACTTGTTAAAATAAAAATCACATTATATAATAATATTTATTCTCTCTACACAATTTTTGTTACTAGGCGACACAAAATGTCAATTCCCAACTGTTAAAAATATGACTGCTTTTTTATATTTTAAGTATTTCTTCCCCCTGCAATTACATTACTAAAAACACACTTTCAAGAGTAATTTTCAGTGCTATGCAATGTAATGTGCTTCTTGTCTGGAGTTTTCCTCTAAAAATATATGTATCTATCTTGAAGTCTTTTTATTTTTCACTCTATTGATTTTTTAAATATTTTGAGCACATGACAAAATGATCATCTATTTTTTAAGGAAATAGACCCATTGTCCTTTGTCTCTATATCCTGTCAGTAAAATCCTGTAAATAAAAAATATATAAAAATCAATGTTTGTTTTTTCTTCTTGTGATTATCCAAAAGCACCAGCATCAGTACCATTTATGTAGAAGACTTAATAACTATTTCTAATAACTCTAACTTAAGAGAATGTACTTTTCCAGTAGTTAATAACCAATATGACAATTCAATACACACTTTATGTTCAGCTTGGTTTCAATTTCCAACAATTAGCCCAGTTGATCAGTTTGGGGTTTTGCAAAATCTAATTAGAATCCCACAGCTGTTGGGTTATCTTGCTTCTTTTTAACCAATCCTTATGTATTGAAAATCTCCTTACTTATCACTGAAATTTGAATAACATTAAGTAAAAACTTCTGTTTGACTACAGGGCCATAGGAAAATTTAGTGATTTCTCCTAACTAACATCTTGAACATAGAAAGCCAAATAAATATGAGTGATTTTAATATTGCTTTGCTTTGGGGCATCAGTATAAGCAGCTCTTCAAGAGAGTTGGGAGAACTATAACAAACACCAAAACTTTTGGGTTAGGGCAGTTACTGTCTAAGTTGCTAGTTTTGAATAAGGAATTCCCCCTCTTCTGGGGAATCAGTACTGTGGGTGCTGGTTGGTGAAGAATTGAGAATTAAGCAGAACAGAGACTAAGCATCATGTATGTAACCCTGATACTACTGAGAGTGGAAAACTCAAGAGATGATCCTTTTTCTGGCACCTCTCACAGAGATGGTGAGCAAGAGCTTTCAAACTGGTGAATGCCATCTCCTCAATTTTTTTGCCAGACAATAGTCAGCAGTAGGTTTACTGACTTCCAGAAATGTCCCTTCAACAGCCCACAGTTCTCTGAGGTCAGTTGTCTACTTCAGCAGCTAAAGGGTGAACTCAGCACAGAGTTATGTGCATGAGCATCAACTCTTTCATCTGGAAGCTGCCTTTCCACTGATGATTGCTCTACAGCACTCAGCCAGGATCTTCCTCTGGGTCCAGACAGTATTTGGTGTAGGTGTCTGGATGTTTATGAGACAGACATCTGGCAGTCAGATGCCAGCTCTGCTCCTTGACTACCACTCTGCGGTGTTTGGAGAGCAGGAAACAGTTCTTACTATTCAGTGACCACACAGCTCCTTTCCTGACGACAGGCTGCTGTCAGGTTTCAGACCAGAAAGGCTTCTAAAAAAGCACTCTGGAAATGACTGGGCTGAAAGGCTGTGTTGTCCTAATAGTGATTTGGCTCTTCACCTGGGGCTTTTCTGCAGAGCTAAGCTCAGAAACAGGAGAATCTAGGAACCAGCTGCCAAAAGCACTCCTCAATGTGCCATGCAGATAAGCAGAGGAAAAACACCAGGCAATCTGGAGCAGCAGCCCACATGCCCACAGAGCATGCAAATGTAAATGCCATAGTACGTGCTCTCCTTATTCACGCCTGGTCCTATTCAAATCTGCACTACTTAAGGATCTGAGGGCATAGGGATCCCTTCAAAATGAGCATGGATGCATAGCCTTAGGTATGAACAGAACCTTTTCTCTCCTCAAAGCCTGTCCCTAGTTTAATTTAGCTTTTTGTTATGTTAAACTGTCATTCTAGCTATAGTTTCCCAAGTCAGAATTCTCATTACTAACACCTGAGAACAAAATCACAGATCACTGAGCATTTTGAAAGTAAATGTGTTCCAAAAAATATACAGAAATCCATGAAGTTTTCAATTTACTTAATTTAAAATATGTTAACATATTTTAAAGGACACAGTGTGGTTATCTGTATATCATCCTATGTATTATTGCAGTGCAGCCCTTATGATCTTCATCAGAAAGCTTTACCACCATAAGTACTTGCATCTCCACTGTTGCACAGAACATTAAAGACATACAGATAAAAGATGCCGGTTGAAAAGAAAAACATACTTGTGGATTTGGCCTACAGGCTTTAAGCAGTAGGAGAGTTGGTTTTTTTGTATAAGTACTATGTATTTATGAAAAAATTTAGCTGAACAAAAAAATGTTTTTTCAGTCTTAGGAAAAAATTTCCCTGGTCCGCAAGGAAAACATTGACTTTACTGCAAATTAGTAAAAAAATGGGAAAGATTACAAGATCAAAAGAGAAGTATCCTCATCGAAATTAGGCAGCTATAAGAACACAGCAAAGCCAAAGTGCACATTTCAGAGCAGGGACAGCACACCCTGCAGAATATTTATCATTAACATCAATCATGCCATGGAAACACACAAGTTAACTGCAGTAATATATTCACTCACAGAACACTAACTTTTAAAACCAGCAATTGGATACTAAGAAAGGCATATTATTTCAGGACATTTTTTCTTCCTCAACTGTCCTTTTATTTTAGGAATTTTTGACCTGACTACTTCCCTTTACAGAGATTAAAGTCTTGAGGGACAGAAGTTGCATAACAGGGATATTTTCTTCCTTCCTTCCTTCCTTCCTTCCTTCCTTCCTTCCTTCC